>CAJNDT010000446.1:377487-749987 GCA_905221615.1 Symbiodinium sp. CCMP2592
ATAATCCTTAACTATTACAGGGTGGGGGCAGCTTCTGACATATTCCAGTGAAGGCAGGCCGAGGTCGGCATCACACGAATGGTGGTACCCTAAGGCCCCAAAGTAGTTCCTTTTTGGGGTTCATATATAGAATCCTATAAGGTGATCCCAAAAAGGAACTACTTTGGGGCCTATGGGTAATGACAGACAATGTGATGGCCACAGTTACAATCCCATTAGTACTAGTAGTAGTACTAGTAAAAGCAGTAAATATTATCATTATAGTAGTAGTAGTAGTAGTAGTAGTAGTAGTAGTAGTAGTAGTAGTAGTAGTAGTAGTAGTAGTAGTAGTAGTAGTAGTAGTAGTAGTAGTAGTAGTAGTAGTAGTAATAATAGTAGTAGTAGTAGTAGTAGTAGTAGTAGTAGTAGTAGTAGTAGTAGTAGTAGTGGTGGTAGTAGTAGTAGTAGTTGTTGTAGTTGTTGTAGTTGTACGTACGCGTCATTTCACAGCAGGGTGGCGGAGGAGGAGGAAACAGCTGTACAGATCCAGTCTAATGAGTAGAATGAGAGGAACCAGGACGATTGATGCTTGCAAGTCATATGTCTCACGAGTGCACGGAACCAAAGGCGCCCGCAAAGCGCAGAGCACGCTCGCGCAGCGTTTAATTGAACAAAAATTGTTGTAGTTGTAGTTGTAGTAGTTGTTGTTGTACTAGTAGTCCTAGTAGTACTCGTAGTGATACGATGATAGCAGTACTAGCAAAAGTACAAAGTAGTACTAGTACTAAGTACAAGTAGTACAAGTAGTACTAGTAGTACTTGTAGTACTGGTAGTACTAGTACTAGTGCTGTAGTACTAGTGCTAGCACTGGTACAAGTAACTAGTACGTGTACTAGTACTTGTACGAGTGCCCGTACATGACTAGAGTAGTAGTTACTAGCACTTGTACCAGTACGAGTACAAGCATTCGATACTACTTGGAGGGTCGGGGGACTTAGTAACTGGTGATTTCATGAACTTGTAGGTATCGGTCTACTTCCAACCTACTTACTAAATCCCCCGACCCTCCAAGTAGTAACTGGTAATGACGAGCTTTTGATGTCATAGTTGCAAGGTCCTGCTGAGGCCCTTCCTTGGACTCCCTGAGCACGGGAACGTCTGTGACGCGGCCTGCATGCAAGGGATAGCTTGGGGGGGCGGCAGAACCCAAACTTCAAAGGATCCAAGTAACCATATAGTACATATGTCAAGGTATTATATAAGTACCTACTATATAATGATACTTGGACCCTTTGGGTCTGGCGCAGACCTAGAAAGTGTTGTGGCTGAGCTTGAAACTGCTCCACAAACAGCGCTCGCACAGGCGACCTCTGCGACAACAGCAGCAGCAGCAGCCGCAAAATAGAATCAAAGAGCCAATAAACATCAAAAGAACCACCATGACCGCTACCACCACCAGCGCCACCGCCACCACCGACACCGGCACTGGCACTGGCAGCGGCACCCACCGCCACCCAACTGCCAGCGCAACAGCTTTTTCACCGCCACCGCCACCGCCACCGCAGCGCCACCACCACCGCCACCACCACCGCCACCACCACCGCCACCACCACCACCGCCGCCACCACCACCACCACGACCACCACCAGCGCCGCCAACATATTACGTATCATGAGGACGACGACGAGGATAACGACAGCAACACAACCACCTGCAACAGAAACAAGGGCAACACCAACAACAGAAACAAAATTCAACAACACGGTCCAGAGCAGACACTACCATGACTACAATTGCAACCACCTACCACCGCCTCGGCCACAACCAGAAAGCGTACATGCAAAGCCACGACCACCACCACCACCACCACCACCACCACCACCACCACCACCACCACTGCTTCACCCCACTGGCACCCTAAACCCTAGACACCCCGAACCCTAAACTCCGAACCCTGAACCCTCAACCTGAAAGCCTGAACCCTAAGCTCCGCGAACCCGAAACCCTCAACCCTAAGCTCCGAACCCTAAACCCTCAACCTTAAAACCTGCACCCTAAATCCTGAACTCTTAACCCTGAAACCTGGCCTGACCCTAAGCAGCTGCCACTGCAAATCAACTCGCAAAGTCGTGTCCTCGGTGATTTTGGTCTCAGACTATAGGGCACGGTTGTAACGGTTTAGGGCTTTTGTTAAGGGCTTTGGGGTTCAGGGTTTTGGGGGGGTTCAGGGCTTCAAGCAGGGTTAGCCTCGGGGTTCATTGATGGGGTGGCGGATAGCGGTTAGGGTTTAGGGTCTGTAGTGTTTAGGGTTTAGGGCCTGTAGGGTCTAGTTAGGGCTTTTAGCCTATAGGGTTTATATGTGCCAGCATCCGCGCACCCCCCCCCCCCCCCCCCCCCCCCCCCCCTCCCCCCCCCATGGTAATCCCCCTCCCCCCCCCTGTGGTTCCTGTGGTTCCCCCCCCCCCTGTGGTTCCTCTTGGTTTTCCCCCTCCCTTTTGTGGTTCTTCTGGTTCCTGTCTCCCCCCTCCCCCCCTGTGGTTCCTGTGGTTCCTCCGCGTGGTTGCTGCTGCTTTGTTGTTGCTGCTGTTCTTCTTCTTGTTCTTGTTCTTGTTCTTGTTGTGTGGTCGCCCGGGTCGGGGGGGGGGGGATACCATGGGGGGGGGGGGGGGGGGTCGAGAACGCGGAGCGCGGGCACATATACGGGTTTAGCGTCTAGGGTTTAGGGCCTTAGGGCCTATAGGGTTTCCGGGCCCAGTACAGGATTTGTGGAATAGCATGCGCCAGCTATACATTACAAAGTCTGGGAGAGCAGTTCGCGGCGTCGAGTGCCCCCTTATATATATATATATATATAATCTGCCAAGGTCAGGAGAACTTGCGAACACTCCTGCAAGTCTTCAGCAGCAAGGGTCTAAGACAAAACCAGGCTTACGACATTTGGGTCTGGGGCTTTGTGGGTCCGAGCTTGCGGTATGCAGTCAATGCCCCGCCTGGCCTCTGCCGGTGTTGCCAAAACAGGCTCTGAACTGACAGAAAGGCTGAGAGGCAAGCTTGCCAACGGCTGCATCACCTACACCGGCCAGAGTTGAACGGGGGGGGCCTTGAACTCAGTCTTCCTGGCCGATATAATAAAAAGAAGGTGGGGGGTATTTAGGGCCACCTCAAGGAAAGACGTTCAACGGGGTTCCTGTCAGCTCGCTTCAGGAGATTGGTAGAAATGTCTCAAGCAGGGTTCGTCATACGGAGGAACTTATTATTGCTCAATCGGTTCGGATCTGTAATAGAGGCACCCACTTCTGAAATGCGCAATAATGCAAAGAAAAAGATCCGAGACATTGGCATTGCAGACATGCGGCTATAGTAGACTTAGTTTTTTGGGGGTTTCTGTTTAGGCCTTTAGGGCGCACGGCGGTGGGAAACAGTTTGGTTGGTCTTGAGTTTCAGGATGAGCGACGGCAGAGAAGCTGTGCAACTTAAACTTATGCGCAAGTCGCCCGGTTGGGGTTAGGGTTTAGCATTCAAGGGTTTACGATCTGATATCTTGCAATAGGCGCGCCTTTTCAGTAGACCATTTGTCTGACGAATATCAGCAGAGACTGAGGGGCTACATTGAAACAGCCCCTCGACTTACAATTAAGGTAACTATACTTATAATCACTTATGACCCCTCTTAAGGTACTTATAACCATACTTACTAAGTCCCATGATCCTCCCATTAAAGACGCCCCGGAGATTAGGGGATTAGGGTTTCGGGCGTAGTAGTCGAGCATGACGAAATGGAAGGACAGCTACCAAGACGCAGAAGTCTCGTGGGTCACACCAAACAAACACATGCACACCACGACAGAAACCCAAAGGGTGCGATGTATTGTTATGGGAGATACTTCCCTAAGGCATAATAGTAATTCCGAATAGGGAAACCCTACATTCTACTATATCGGTACATTGGACCCTTTGGGTAATAGAGAGGCCTTAACGACGAAACCAAAGCTTTGGGGGAACCTTCAACAGAGCATTACCTCAGGGTCCATGTACCCAAATAGTCTATACTTTGGCCCCAAAGTACCTATATAGGGACTAATTACTTTAATGCCAAAATATACTATATGGGTACGTGGACGCTTAGGGATTACTAACCTCATTCTCAGAGACTCCAATATCCCTTAACTATGAATATACATTAAATCTTATATAAGATAAGGTATATTCCTTAGTTAAGGGATAATTGAGCCTCTGGGTTGTCTTAAGGACTCTTAGGCCTCTCCTCTCACCCCGCCCGAAGCCTGCGACGAGGATCCTCACAGTGTTGAGATCCTCCTGGCCCAGGATCGTTTGTAGGGTTCATGGTTTATAGTCTAAGGTTTAGGATTAAGGGTTTGGGGTACTACTTGTAGGGTTCAGGATTGCAGATTTTGTTATAGAAGTTACGGGTCTCATGAGGTTCTAGTGGTTTAGGTGCAGGGCAGCCGGAGCTGATAAGGTCGCGGCATTTCTGGAGTTTATAGGCAAAGTAGGGTGTAGGGTTTGGCATTTATAGGGTTTCTGGGGCCGACGAGCATCGATACCTTAAGCATCAACAATGACATTTAGTGGCTGCTGATGCCTGCCTTCAAGTCCACTCCTCACACAAACTTTTGTCGACTGCCACATGAAAGAGGACGCGGAAAAAACTAGGAACACCTCGAAAGTGTGCCTTAGATCCATCTGCACCTTTCGAATTCTGTTCGGTCAGGAAACATGGTGGTGGCCCTTTCATCAATTCACGTTGGGACCACTTCGCATCTCTAACTTCGCCTCGGGAAATAAAAATAATTCAGCACCTATCCTAGCCTTCGCCTCTTTGAGCCCGGAGGGTCCAAAACACGTGCAACAAGCTTTTGCCTGGGCCATGAGCCCTCCGGGCCCTCCCGAGAGGTTAACAACGATGGTTACAAAACCCAGAGGCCCCAAAGTAGTTCCTTTTTGGGATTAGCTTTAAATATTCTATATATGGGCAAAAAGGAACTACTATGGGGCCTATGGGTATTCACCACCAAAACCACCACCACCCACCACCACCAGCACCGCTAAGTCGAGATAACATGATTGATCCTGGATTCCATCCACTCGCCCGTCGGCCTAGATGCAAGCCCAAAGCCCTGAATCCTGTATGAAGACTATAATGTACTTAATTAATGATTAGAACAGGGTTTTGGGGGTTCCTTGTTGTAACTATATAGTATAGTATACCACCCAAAACCCTATTCTAATTGTTAGGGCCCCATATTAAGCCCTCAACTCCGAAGCTCTAGACCTTGATCCGAACCCCTAAGCCCGAAACAATGAATTCGAGACCTCACCCTAAAACTGCAGCAAGAATCGAAGCGCCTGCGTTTCGAAGGAGCGCATTCTCTGCATGTCGACAGGTGCGAACACATCGTGGTATTGTGCCGAGGGGTTTAGATCTTAAGGCTTTAAGGGGGTGGTTTAAGGTTCCAAGCCAACAATGTTGCATGTAGATTTTGGTGGAGCTTAGGATGTATTGTAGGGTGCGTGGTTGGGGATTGAGGGCATAGGATGTGCATCTCGGGCGTGCGATGTTTGGCAACTAGGACCTGTAGGATTAGCAGCTTCTCGGTCCTGTTCGAACCCTGCTGTGCCTTCTGCCAGGAACACGGTATCTGGCTGGTGAGGCGACTTGCTAGGACAGGAGTGCTTTACGCTACCAAGGCATCTATCATGACTGTGGCGTCCGGAGGGGCCGTTGGCAGGGCAACGTCGTGACCACAATCACGTCGAGAGCCCTCACAATCGAAACCGTGAGCGCTCGCTGACTCTGCTGCTGCTGCTCCTACAAGTGCTGCCGCCAGTACGACCACGACTGAAAGCACAGCCACCTGAAACGACGTGATCATTCGAATCATGCTACAAGAACGATAAGGAGAAACAAAGGTAGCAACGGCCATTGCGAGCATTCAGCCGGTGTCAGAGCCATCACCACCTGGCCAGTTTCATCATAGAAGTCGCCCCCATCCCGGTCTCAAGCCACAGCAAGCAACTTTGTAGCCATTGTCAGATCGATCTGAATGTAAGCTTACTGTTGTTACTCATCATCCCCAAGACCCCCAGATGCCTGGCTCATGGGTGGGGGTCTCAGGTTCAAGATCAAGCTGCGCAGTAACATGCTGAATCTACAGCGGAAGCCGAATAACACCGAGCCGAGCCGAAACCTTCAACCTTGATTCCCGACCCACCTAATTCGCTACTTCGATTCATTTTTCCATAGCACAAGATACACACTGTTAGTACCTGGCCGCAGCCTCGCACAGCCAGGTGTTCGCCCCACGGCATGCGAATTCTTAACTAAGGCTCTTCATTTCTCGCGCCGATACTACATCGACTGCCGTTGCTGATATTGCTTTCACAATTAAGTTGCTGTTGTTGATGTCCTCTTGTGATATTTAAGCCACTAACAGAGCAAGAGACTTGTGGGTACGAGCTGGTCGCACCGGGTAGCAGTGTGACCACCGCCGCTGCTACTGCCACTGCTGCTTCCCTGCCCTTACCCCACCCCTACCCCCACCCCTACACCCCCCCACCATCCCCACCACCCCCACCCCGACCCCTACCCACCCCCTGCCCCTACGCCTACACCTACCACCACCGCCACCAGCTCCACCACCAGCACCACCACCAGCACCACCGCCGCCACCGCCACCGCGACCGCGACCCCGCCAATCCACGACCACGACCACCACCATTGCCACTACGACCATCACTGCGACTGCGACTGCGATTGCGACGACGACGACGAAGACTACGACTACGACTAATACTACTACTACTACTACTACTACTACTACTACTACTACTACTACTACTACTGCTACTACTACTACTACTAAACCTACTGCTGCTACTACTGCTACTACTGCTACTTCGACTACTACGACGACGACTACTACTACTGCTACTGCTACTGCTACTGCGACTGCTACAGCGATGACGACGACCGCTACTACCACGACGGCTACTACGACAGCTGCTGCTACTACCCCCATAAGGCCACTTCTTCTGTTGTAGCTACACTGCTGTTGTAGATATGTCTGCCGCTTCTGATCAGCAACGTAGGGCTTCCCCACCTGGCCGACTGGTTTCACTGTCCGAACTCCGACCAAAACTTGCGAGATTTAGGGTTTGGGGTTTAGGGTTTAGGATTGAACTCAACACGACTGAGGTGCAACACACCTTGTAAAATTTCAGGAAATCAATGCCGCGAGACACCCTGGGAGACCCTTCCCAAAGGGTCCAAGTATCATTGTGGTCTATACTTATAGGGCATTTTGGGGGTCGAGGTATATACCATATATATATATATACCATAATGAAGGGTTTCGGATCGAGCACCCGTGAAGGTGTATAGCCAAGCCCCACGTGCCAAGGAGCACATCAGAGCCATAGGCATCCACGCAAACTCACCTTGCTGGCACCGCCGAGCAAGGCGTAAGCGTGCTGCGGCCCGATCGCGGATCCGGCTCGCCCGCTCCAGGTGTCTGGAGCCCTCCCTGGCAGATCTCAGATATCTGGCCAAGCACCACAGCAGCCCAGTCTACAAAGAGTTGCGAGTACGTATGGGCAAGCGTGGAGGATGGGATTCAACCTCCAGAAAGGACCACGACTATGGCTACGACTCTGCCTACTGGTCGCAGCCTGGAGCATCCCAGGGCCGTGGCGATTGGACACATGGCAAAGGAGCAGGGAAGAAGCAGGGCAAGGAGCACAAACCCGAGAGAGCCCAGCCGTCCCAACCAGCTTTCCCGTCCTACGAGGCGATGGCTGTGAAGGGAGGAAAGCAGGGCAAGGGCGGTGCCAAGACCGGTGGCAAGGCCCAGCCGGACCAAGAGCCCATCCTGGAAGGTGCGACGGGCGAGTTGGCCCGATACGTACAGAAGCTGCTGAACACACTACGAAGGTCAGACAGCAAGCTCAGACGTTGCGAGATGGAGAAGGACGAGGCACAGGCCAAGTGGGAGACCTATCAAAAGAACCTCAAACAGTCCTTCATCCAGGAGCGGCAGAAGTTCCACGAGCGCCTCGACAAGGTCAAGACCGAACAAGCGGAGCACATGAAGCTCAAGGATGGTGCGCTCCAAGAGCTCCAGGAGATGGTGGCCAATCCTGGACAACTGAGGCGACCCAGGGAGGAGCCGGCGGTCGATGTGGAGGCAGATGCGGAGTGGGACGAGCTCATGGCAGAGCCAGCCGATCCATGGGCAGCTCTCCCCGAACTGTTGGCAGGGGCAGCAGTTGGTGGACGGGAGCTCCAAGCGGCAGCCAGACAGCAGCTCCCAAGCCCCACCAGCCACCACCGATCTCCCCCCCAGCTACCGAGAAGTCTGCCCTACCCAGTGGCCATGGAGACAATGGAGCCGCCACGTACAGTGGAGGCGAGACACCAGCTGGGCAAGATCCATACCAAACCTCGCCGTCGACAACCGGAGCGCCAATGCCGACGATCAGATCTCGCTCCCGATCGCACACCAGTGGCCCGAGAGTGTCGGTGAAAGCTCACACCAATGGGCCGGTCAAGACGGGCAAGCACGCATCCCTCACGGACAAACTGGAGGAAAAGCGTGCAAATGCCCTGGCAGAGCAAAGCATGATGAGAGTCAACCTGGTGGAGGACGACGACGAGGACGACCCCATTATGGAGCCCCGGGACAATGGAGTCGAGGAGGAGGAGTAGTCCTCCTGGACAAGGAGCCCCCTGGCATGTGCGGCTTTTTCGGCATGTCCGCATCTATAAGCCAGGGTTACCGACAGCATTTTGCTGTTGGGAGCTCCAACAGTTTTGGTGATCGATGGTGCTGTTTGGGAATGGCACCAAGAGGGCGGACGATGACTACGTCTGGACAAACCCGGCACGGCCCTACGGGAGGCCACGACCGATGGCAACATGATGTACGGGACATCATGGAGGTGATAAAGTTTGTGACGGAGAATTTCCTGCTCTACCTCCTCCAAGGGGCCATTGAGGCCCAGGAACAGGCGGCAGGACTTGGGTTGACGATCATGGCTGTCAGCACCCTTGCTATGGCTGCCTTCCTAGGACCAAGATCTGGGAACAAACGGCGGCATGGACGAATTTCAGCCAGAATTTGTCTGGCTATCGGACTTGTATGGCAGATCAAACCGGTAGCTGCCGGACCAAGTCTGAAGCTCCGAGGGAACGGTCCTGTTGGCCTTGGACCCAGAAGCGACATAGACTTTTGGATGGCCGGACAACGCCCGCCAAGTGAACAGCTTGCGGCAGCCATGGCCAGATGCATACAAGAACTGCCCCTTGAACACAACTGGGCAGAAGCACATGACCCCCGCTATGAGGTGCCGGCTGAGCCACCGGAGTTTGATGCCAATGTTGTCGACATCGCTACGGTTCATGCCACCGCATGGATAGCAGCCCCGTACTACGAAGCGGAGACCATCGACTTCCACCTCCGCATACCCACGACTTTGGCCCAGCTTCAGGAGGCGGTGCAGCAAACTAGCAATCGGGACAAAGATTATGAAATGGAGTTTGCCCCGACCATCCCACAACTTGGCGAGGGCTATGTGAGCTACGTTGCCTACCCCAAGTGGCTCAAAGACACAGAGCGTGTGACATTACTCATTGATGCCACGGACATTGGGGGCGGGACTTTCGCGGCCTATGTCCCGAACCCAACGACGAGGGAAAGAGTCTTGATGCACTTGGTGGAAGGATGGCCGGCTGGGCTTCGGGCCTTCCTTGGGGGCCATGACCGCCCCATGCGAACCGGACACGAGTATCATGTGCTACCTGGCACCCTCATAAAAATCATGAGGCCACATGCGGCGCCCAGATGGAAAGATGAGGTGGCCAACCGTCTTCAAGACCCACGGCGTTGGAGCCCAGAGGCGGTACTACCGGGACCCCTGGATGGGCTCCACATGGTCTACCAAGCGGCGGATGATCAGGTGTTGGAGGAGATTGCATCTGACGACGAGAGACCCTTAGAAGTGTCGGCGGAAGAAGCCCTGCGCTACGAGCACGGGGACGTGTGGGTAAAAGTGCCCAATGAGCGCCTCCTGGACTTAGCACATATGGGGCGTAGAGTTTGGGGCCAGGTTGCTGTCTTGGATGGGTGGGAGCAACACGGACACAATGCCCCGGTGATCTTCGCTGACATCCGGGGGCTGGCCTTGTTTCCACAGTGGCTACAGCTAGAGGGCACAGTCTTCAAGCCTGTTGACTTCTATGAAACTCTGGACCTGCCGCCACTACCGGGATGGACCTTGCTTGTGCAGGGAGGAAACCCCAGAGACGATGGCGAAAATATTGATGTGGCTGACGGGGAAGTGCTACACTTGTTTTTGGCCAAGGATGACTCGGCGGAGAATGCAGAGTCAGAGGAATCCTCTGGTGGCGATGGAGGGGACGCTGGCGACGGAGGAGATGATGGGTCTGACTCGAGCAGCACCTTTGATGCGATGCCCGACTCCGAAGACCTCACGACGCCCAGCCCCCATGACCATAATGGACCGCCAAGAGGCCCACCCCGGCCTAGACCGGTCAATGCCCCACCGGACCGAAGCCGCTCGCCCAGAAGACATGGGGACCATGAGTCTGACGAGGCGTGTACTACTGTTTCTGATGCACCCTGTCTTCTACGTCTCCATGACCATATTGACGGCCCCAACTATGACCTCACACGGATCAGCCTCCCACTGCCACATCGAGTTGATGATATCTGGCCGCTATTCTGTCCATGGTCCGGTGAATGGCTACAGTGGAACCTCGAGGGCATCGACATGAATGCTGAGGCCGAGACGGCAGTACGGCAGGCCTGCCCTTGGCAACAGCTCTTGATGGATGAGAGCCATGAAGCTCCGCAGATCCATATTTACACGGATGGATCTGCAAATGAAAAGGAAGGAATCAGTGGTTACTCGGCTGTTATCTTGCTCAAGCTCGGAACAGCCTTTGCCATCTTCGGACTCCTCGGTGGCCAATTGTTGGGCAAACCGGCCTCGCAGTGGCCCCTTGCAGGCCCGGCGGCCCTTACCGCGGAGCAAGTGGCTGTAGCGGCAGCCCTACTTTGGGCTCTACAAGCACGGGCCCTACTACCACGGATTGACTGTCTTCTACATGTGGACTGCCTTGCTGCAGGCAGGGCGGCGGATGGAAGCTGGTCTCCGGTTGATGCCCTCTCCGTGCAGGTGCACAATCTTGAACTAGCCCTACGCGAGCTGGAGGGGGTTACGGTCCAGATCGCGCATGTGAAGGGCCACTCTGGAGATGGATGGAATGAGCTCGCGGATGCTGTTGCAAAAAGTGCCTCAAGAGGTCAGCGCTCCTTTGCTGAACCACCGGAAGCTACATGCAGAGCACTCCTCGACACCAATCTAGATTGGCTCGGTTTTGAGATGGCGGCCAGAAAGAATGGGGGAGCTCAAGTCTATGACGGCAATCTGTGTTGGTCGGAAATGCCAAGACAGCCCCCCCTTCTACGGCCTGAACAGCTCATCCCTACAGAGATGACACAGCAATCTGCTGCCCCCGACCACAGTAGCGCTTTCTACCTCAAGGCCTGTACTTTCAACGTTCAAGGCCTGGGCGGCAACTTCCGCTACATGGAGGAACAGTTTGAAAGCGCGGAGTACAATGTGGTGATGATGCAGGAGACTAAGACGGGAGGTGGACAGTGCCAAAGCCAGCGATACTACCGCTTGGCATCGGACGCACAGCGTCATTGGGGCACAGCCATATGGCTCAGCAAGACCAAAGGCATCATGGAGCTTAATGGTCATGCAGTCCACCCGGAGGAGGCCAACACCGCTGTGGTCTGTGCTACGCCCAGGCTCTTGGTGGTTGTGAGCAAGATTGGACAAGCCAAGATTGGGATTGTGGCAGCCCACTGTCCACATGCCACGAAGCCGAAGGAGCGCAGCGACTTCCTGGAGCTCCTGACTCGGCACTTGGCTAGCCTCAAGAAGGTCCAGCTGCTCTTGATGGGAGTTGACCTCAATGGCAGACTCCCGCTGAACTACCCCAACGTGAGCGGAGACCTGGAATTCCAGGACCCGGATGCCCAGGGGGAACAGGCTGCCCAGATCTTCCAGGATTGTGGAGTCTGGGCACCGTCCACATACGCAAGTATCCACGTGGGGGAGTCGGCCACCCATGTCCACCACACAGGCCTTGAGAGCCGTATTGACTACCTGCTCTTGGGTGGTACTGCCCATGTCTCCAGGGCTCGGAGCTATGTTGACCAAGAGATCGACAACGGCAGTCCGAACGATGATCATCGAGCTGTTGCGGTTGAACTCCAAGGAGAACTGTGTGTTGGACACCTACGCGGGCGCCTCAAACGCCCTCGCTATGACCTCGACAAGATGAACACGGCGGAGGGGAGGAGACTAATGAGCCAGGCCTGCCGTGCATTCCAACAGCCAGCGTGGGAGGTCCACCCGGATGAACACTGCCACAGAGTAGAAGTGCACTTGAAGCAGACCCTGGAGACCTACTTCCCCAAACCGGAACAGCCCGGAAGAGCCTCCTACATCCCGAGCGAGGTATGGGCGATCAGGAGACGAAAGGGCCAACTACGGTGGCGAACCAGGCATCGACGCGGACTGTGGAGTGGTATGCTTCGAGCCGCTGTACATGCTTGGAAGGAGAACAACCCGACCCCCTTCGTTGCCCGTCTCAAAAAGCAGGCCCTCCTCTACGACCTTGTGGCCGGGGCGGTCCGCATTGCCACGGACAAGATCCGTAAGATGATTGCTGCGGCGAAGGACCAATTTCTGCGCGGACTGGCAGCTACGGGGCCCACCGATGTGGCGTCCATCCTACAGCGGGCTAAGAAGGCGGGATTGGGCAGCAAGGCCCGCCAAATGGTTGGAAGGTCCCTGCCGAAGCTCATGAATCCTAGGACTGGGGCGGAAACCACATGCGTGGCTGAACGTGACACGGTATGGCTCCAATTCTTTGGCGAGCAGGAAGTTGGGCACATCCTGCCAACAACCCGGTTCATCCGGGAGGCCCAGGCCAGTGGAGATGAAGTCCGAGATGATTGGCAGTGGAAACATCTCCCGAGCACTGTCGAGATTGAGGAGGTGCTGCGAACGACTGCCCGCAACAAATGCGCAGGTTTGGATGGAGTTCCGAGCGATGCCCTGAGATGTAGCCCGAGCGACTTTGCCAGGATGATACAACCCCTGTTTGTGAAAGCCCTCTTAGGAGGGCGACAACCGCTGCAGTGGCGAGGAGGAGTTTTGTTCGAGGCATACAAGGGTGCTGGAGCCCAATGCGACGTTTCCAGCCATCGAAGCTTGTATATCTCAAGCTTCATTGGCAAATCCCTGCACCGTGTGATGCGGGGTAAGGTGCGGGATCAACTTGATGCTTTCTTGCATCCATTACATTGTGGAAGCCGACAAGGCATGCCTGTTCTCTTCCCCTCCCTGTTTGTTATTGAGCACCTGCGCCGGTGCCTCCAACAAGGCCTGAGCACGGCAGTGATCTATGTGGACACCAAAGCTGCCTACTACAGGTTGGTGCGACAGCTAGCTACAGGCGATTTGGAGATTGATGCCAATGTCGAACGACTTTTTCATCGATTTGGCCTGGACGGCGAGGATATGACCGAGCTCCGGGACCTCATCCTTGACGGGGGCATGCTGCAAATGGCGGAGATCGACGGGCCGATCCGGGCGGCTGTCCGCGATTTCCATCGCGACTCCTGGTTTACCTCCCGCTTCACGGATGGGAGCGCTATTTGTCGCTCTACAGCGGGATCAAGACCGGGAGCATCATGGGCTGACACGGTGTTCGCTGTGATATATGCCCGAATACTCTACAGAGTCCACGAGTGCATGGAAGGCGAGCAGATAAATTTTTCATTGCCGTGGAACCAGGAGCAGGGGATCTTCACTGATCAGCCGGGTGATCAATGGCAATCGGCCTTTGACACCACTTGGGCTGACGACAGTGCCTATGCCCTGCAGGCGGACACACCGGGTGAACTCCTGAGCCGCGCCAGCCGGGTCGGATCACTGATCCTATCTGCCTTTCGCTCCCATGGGCTCGACCCCAACCTCAAAAGACACAAGACCAGTGCTATGATAAAGGTCAGAGGCCCTGGGGCCAAGAAGGCAAGGCGTGAATACTTTGGCTCTGGCAAGCCTGAGTTGGTCCTTCCGGACCTGGGCGAAGGCATCCCGGTCGTCCCGTCCTACAAGCACTTGGGATGTGTTCTCGACATTGAAGCCCGGCTCCATCTCGAGGCCCGCCACCGCACTGCTTTGGCAGCGGCGGCGTATGAGAAGGCCAAGGACCTGCTGCTTCAGAACAGAGACCTGTCTTTGAGTACCAGAGCACTGCTCTTCCAGGCAGCCGTGGTCCCTTCCTACTACAACCTTGAGGTATGGATAGCGGAGGGGAAGCATTGGGAGCAGCTTTGCGATGCCTTCTCACGGCTGGTCCGACGACTACTTTGCCGCGACATCCCTGGGGAAGATTTATTCCGAGTTCCCCTCCCACTAGCTCACTGGGCGACGGATTGTTGGCCATTGGGGATGTTTGCACGGCGCAGTCGATTGTCTGCCATTGTTTCGCTTGCTAAGAAGGGCCCACCTGTCCTCTGGGCCATGCTGCAAAACGAAACAGACTGGTGTGCACAGGCCCGACGTGACCTGCTCTGGCTCACGCAGGGAGAAGAAGACCAATGGCCGCGAGTTGAGGCGGCGGCGTGGCCGCAGTGGTGGCACCTACTACGGTCCCGACCGGAAATGGTCAAGCGACGCGTGCGTAAGGCCAATGAGCGGGACTTCCAGTACTACAAGCGACGAGCTGCGAGTGATGTGTGCCAGTGGTACATGTATCGTCAGCTTCCCCCAGAGACTTGTGCGGAGGAGCCGCTGCAGCCCTGGACATGCGGCATCTGCGACAAAAGCTTTGGGAAGAAATCGGCGCTCAGTGTCCACTTCTTCGGGGTACACGGCCGCAAAGCTGAGTACAGGTTCTTCTTGCAAGGAACTACATGCAAGAGCTGTGGGAAAAACTTCCACACCCCGGGGCGGCTGGAGGATCACCTCCGGGCTACTCGAAAGTGTGTGCGAGTACTACAGCGAGTGCAGAAACCTCTGGCACAGGCACCCCCAGGCTACGGTAGCCGTGGGAGGAGGAAAACCGAGGCAGACCAGTATACGCCAGCCCCGCCGACGATGAGCGTTGTGGACAGCCATGACGGCAGAGAGTCGGAGGGGCGACAGTGGAATACCTGGCAGTGCCAACTGCACGAGAGGCTCTGCGATACTCTTCTTGAGGACTTCGTGGTGGAAGAGATCGAGGAGCAAATCGAGCAACAGCTGAGGCGCTACCCCCTCTTCTACGACGAGATCTGTGAAGTTACGCAGCACTTGCGTGAGGAGATCGAGATGATCCATGCGGATCACGAGTTACAGCAATGGAGCAAGGAACAGTTTACTGCAATGCAGGCTGGGCTGCTCCACTACGAGCAGAATGGCTTTGGCAGAACTTCGAGGACTCAGCGAGAGACCCAACGCCTTTCCTCAAGGGCAACGTTCTGTGCCGCAGTAGCGAGTTTCGACTGGATGTCGGCATACTTGCGACTACGGGGTGACAACGGGACCCAGAAATTGCCGCTGTACAGCTTGTCTGATAGTTGGGAAACTGCGTGGCATCAGACATGCAGCGGCGAGATCAGCGCAGTCGTGGTCAAAGACCCCTTGCTTTTGCTCCCGCAGGAGCTGAAGGCCGTCTGGAATGCCCTCATGAAAGGTGAGTGGCCAAGACTGAAGGCCCCAAAGAGCTTCTGGGAGAACCCCCTGGCAGCACCGTTTCTGCCATTTAGGGAGGACGACGCATGTTAATTAGGCAGCGGACACCACTGAATGCATTCAAATGCAAAAAATACCATAATGATACCTGGACCCTTTGGGCTTATGTTCAGAGCTCAGCGCCGGAGCAGTGTACAAAACAGCAGATCTTGCATCAGAAATTTCGATTTGAAGGACCCCAGCCGGAGCTCCTTCTGATCACGGTTTAGGGTTTAGGGGTTTAGGGGTTTAGGGGTTTAGGGGTTTAGGGGTTTAGGGGTTTAGGGTTTAGGGGTTTAGGGGTTTAGGGTTTAGGGGTTTAGGGGTTTAGGGTTTAGGGTTTAGGGTTTAGGGTTTAGGGTTTATTTCGCGGAGTTCCCTACGAATCCTCGCAAGCTTTGGTCAGAAAATGTGCTGGTCATTGCACTGCGGTTGCACTTGGATGCACTGAGGGGCTGGGCTGCAGGAGGCACTCTGACCGCTACTTTTGCTACCAGTATTATTTTTATCAGTATTAGTACTTGTATTGTTATCATTACTATATTACTACCATTAGTACTGTTCGCAGGGCCTGGAACCCCCAACCTCTGGAGGTCACCGAAGTGCTGGAATACGGTTGATGATATGAATCCTGCACTATCCATAACAAAGAATATCCCATAATTCCCACAGTTTAGGGTCTTTAAGGTAATTAATGGCAGGACTTATATCATCAAAACCCTGAACCCTAAACCCCCTATAGATCCCTTAAAGCAACCCCTTAAAGGTACCCCTATGGATCCCTTTAAAGGAACCCCAGGATTTATATCGTCAACCCTAAACCCTAAAACCCAATAGATCCCTTAAAGGAACCCTTACAGATCCCTTTAAAGAAACCCTACTTGGAGGATCATGGGACTTAGCAAGTATGGTTATAAGTACCTTAATTGGGGTTATAAGTAGTTATAAGTATAGTTACCTTAATTATGACCCTAGTTACTAAGTCCCATGATCCTTTAAGTAGGGATTTATATCATCAACAGGACCAGCTCTCCCGTGCCCTGAAGTCATGTGACCGGGGCAAAGCTGTTTAGGGTTTCGGGGTTTAGGGTTTAGGGTTTTAGGGTTTAGGGGTTTTGAGGTTTAGGGTTTAGGGGTTTTGAGGTTTAGTGGTTTAGGGTTTAGGGCTGCCCTACTTTTGAATCGGTGCTGATTCTTGCAAAATTGTCTTGCGGCTACACCAGCAGCTGCGGCAGGAACAACAACTATACCTATAGTCTCCATTGTCGTTCCTTTTTTGGTTTAACCAACTCATATATTAAGGGTCCTAAAAGCTAACCCCAAAAAGGAACTACAATGGAGACTATAGGTAAGGTTCAACCGGACACCGAGTCCCCGTTGTCTTTACCGTCGCCCCTCCCGGATCAACAGCCAGGCCGTCCAACGTGTTTTGGGATGTTCTGCTTCTATAAAATAAAAGCCAGAAAGTTGGAATATGGTTATCCTAAACCCTTTATGGTAAACTAGAAGGTATCCTACCCTGAAACCATATTCCAACTTTCTGGAGTTCCCTATATTTTACCGCACGTATACCACTATGGGCTATTAGACCCTAAAGATCCCTATTAGGGCCCTATTAAGGGTAGATTAAGGTACCCATAAGGTCTAATAGCCCATAGTGGTAACGAGTGTTTGTCTGAGGCCTGAAGAAGTGCAACTGCAGCTTTGCGGTTCAGGGTTTAGGGTTTAGGGTTTTAGGGAAAATCCATCCACCATGTTCTTGTGGCAAGGTGCATGAGTTCAGAATAGCCCAAGCTTGAAAGTCAGCGGGCCAAGATGAGTCTTAAGAGACAAGGATTCCCAAGACTTGCAAGTATACTAAGCAGATCTCGAACTTAGCTCGGGCTGTTCCCAGCGGCGTCTGGATATGGCCACGGCACTCCGTCTCTCGTGTGGGACGTAGGGTTATGGGATATGAGCCCTAGCCCAGATGCAAAAGGTTCGAACCCACCTACTTGTTACACCCCAACTACACGTCAGCCGATGTTTTGCGACAAGCCCTAAGGGTCCAAGTACCTTACCATCATACACTCTCCAAAATCCTAACCTACATAACTACTATCCCAAAACCGAGTAATTACCTCATGATTGGGTCCTTTGGACCCTTCCGGAAGGAGGTCGAAATCACTATAGTAGCAGCCAGAAAGTTGGAATATCATTATCGTAACCCCTTTAAGGTAAGTTATAGGGGATCCTACCATTAATCCATATTCCAACTTTCTGGAGTTCCCTTTATGAGCAGGGCGGCGGGGACCAAATGGGCTGGCAGGAAAGAGACATGGCGGACAGGTATCGGAGGCCTCAAAAGGTGGGATGAAGGTAGGTGGGATATTCCCAAATAAGAGTCCTTATATAAGGGATCCTTAATCCTACCTACCTTCATCCCACCTTTTGAAGCCTCCGAAGGTAGAGAGTCTAGGCCCATGCACCTGAGCCATCTACTTTCGGCGTCGATGGGATGCATAGGGCACCAGCAACAGAAATGTCATCATATATATGTAGTCACTAAGCAAAACCGAATGAATAGTGCAAGAATTCTATGGAACACTCTTCCGAATATTCAGCCGCTATATCAATCCCTATTGATCCTATAAGCGCCTCATCTACAGTTGACCACCAAGAATGGTTTCTCTGATTGCTCGGGCACTTATATTATAGTACCCGTGACATCCTAGAGTCTTGACAGCAAACTTGTTTACATCCCTGTAAATCATAATGCACTTGTTGTGACAATTTTTGAACCCTTAGAGCAAACCTTTCAGAGCCCCGTACATCTTAGTGCACGTTATGTAACCCTTTTAGAACCCTTCAAAGAACCCTCAAAACCCTCAAACCCTAAACCTCTTAACCCTAAACCCTAAACCTCAAACCCTAAACCCTGACCCTAAACCGTTAAAGCGTTCAGGGAGGAGTCCCAAACTCAGAGTGGAGGCCGAGGACTACCTTTGGCAGGTCCCCGGGAGGTTAAAATCAACGGCAGCTCTGGCCCTGCCCTGCAGGGGCCTCCGCAAATAGTGGCGTTATGCTTAAACCCTAAATCCTTGACCCCACCTATATAGGCTCCATTGTAGTTCCTTTTTTGGTTAATGAAAAACTATACCATAGGATCCAAACCATAAAACTGGTTAACCAAAAAAGGAACTACAATTGAGACTATAGGCAGAACCCGAAATCAAAACTCGCAAGTTCTCACCGACCAGGTTCAGGGCAGTCCCAGGGGGAAAATTGAGCCCCTGCATCTCATGGGGCACCCCGCAGCATCTGTAGTCCACAACAAGTTTGGGAGTCATAGGTTTCATTCATACATTAAGGTTTCCGATTGTCATGCAGAAAACCCTAAACCCTAAACGTACTCTTGAATACTTACTTGAAGGTTCATGGGCAGTTATCAGTCGGGTTATATGTAGGGTAACTATACTTATAACTCATAAAACTCATATTAGGGGACTGATAACCCCACTTGTAACTACCCATGAACCTCCAAGTAGTGCTCTCTGACTCTCTGAACACTCAACCTGGTCGGGCCGGTTGCTTGAAGGTGGGGGCTTGGGATGCTCCACATCAGCGGCATCTTTCAGATCCTGCTTTAAGGGACCCGGCATCACAGGAAGATGGTTTTCCCCTCACGAGGACAGCGACGGTAAGGGCGGGCCTCTAGACTGTAACCCTATGCCTCCAGGGACCTTATTATGGGGTCCTTAAGGGGTCTAGGGCCCTAACTATGAGGTCCTTGGAGGGATAGGGGTAAGGCTTTCAGTCTTCACGCTTTAGCCTCAGCGTCGCAAGGTGGGGAAAGCCGGTCGAATTCGTGGGATTGTCAGGGCACCAGCGGCCCTGAAGAGGGTTCAGGGAGTAGGAGGGGATTGGGGTCTACGTTTCGGGGCTGAGTCAACCCTATAAAACCCTAAGTCCTAAAAGCCTAAACCCTAGACCCTTACTAAACCCCTAGCGGCCCTAGCCTCTAATCCCTAAATCCTAAAACCTAAACCCTATAAATCCTAAATCCTATAGTAACCCTTATGGGAACCCTTATAGAAAAACCTTACCTTATAGACCCCTTTTAAAGCAACCCCGAAACTCCTAAAACCCAAGAAGCTCCTCACATCGGCAGCCAAAGCCTTCTCTGCTTCGCGGAGATGGCAAGTCTGGCAGAGGGCGGGTTTGGGGCTTAGGGTTTATGGAGAAGGGCTTAGGGTTTAGGGTTTGGGGTTTAGGGCTTACAGTTTAGGGTTTAGGGTTTAGGGTTTAGGGCTTACAGTTTAGGGTTTAGGGTCTAGGGTTTAGGGTGTAGGGTTTAGGGTTGAGGGGGTGTAGGGGCTCCGTTAAGGGGACTTTTTTTTATGTTAAAGCAATAACGGTTTGGGGCTCCCTTATAGGAAGGGTTTAGGCTTTAGGCCGGCTTTAGGGCTCCCTTAAAGGAAGGGTTTAGGGCTCCCTTAGAGGAGCGGTTTTAAGGTTTAGGGTTTAGGGCGCCCTCAAAGAAACGGTTTAGGATTTAGGGTTTGGGGGTATAGTGAATCCCAGAAAGTTGCCACATGGATTTGGTATGATTAGTGCTGGGATCCCCTAGACTTTACCTTATAAGGGCATCATGAGGATAACGGTTGTCTAACTTTCTAGCGTCTTTAGGAGACTCTTATACCAGGGTTCTTAGAGGTTCCTTTAAGGATTCCTTTAAGTGCCTTTATCGGGTTATATAGGGTTCCCTTCCGGTGAGCTTTATAATTTATAATGTTCTGTAAAAGGTCCCTTTAAGGGCTCATTTAAGGGGCTTCTATAGGGCACCATAGGGTTCCGTTGAGGGTTCCTTTAACATTTCCCTTACAGAGAGGGAAACCAAGTAGGTTCCCTCAGCGTGCTCGGGAAATCCGGAATCCTACACCTATTATTATTCCTAAACCCTGAATCCCCAAATCGTGAATCCTGTGAGTGCCGGGAAGGCCATAGATTCAGCTTGTTGGGAGTTTGGGGTTTAGGGTTTGGGTTTAGGGGTTTTGGTGCTGGAGGGATATCCACAGGTTCCGCAGGCGAGACCGGGTTCGGGGCCGAGGCGAGCTCTTCAGGCGTCACCTTCAGACCGCGCTTGGCGGCCAACTCCTCCCCATACTTCCTTTGAAACTCCATGAACAAGGCCATCTCCACAGGAGGACTGGGTCAAGCGACGAGGAGACCGGGTCCGAGAGCGGCGCAGACGGTTTCTCGGCCGGGTAGACCTCTTTCTCCTCGGTTCGGAGGTAGTCTGTTTGAAGCCACCTGTCTCTGTAGGCCGTTCGGTCTTGCTTAGGCTTAGGAAGGTGCCAGCACGGCCTGAGAACTTCTGAACAAAGGTAGCTATGGCCGATCGACACCTTGCATCGGCAGCCTCTGCATGTTTCACGGCCTGCATCATGTTCATGCCTTTGCCAAAGCAGGTTGCCAAAAGCATGGCAGGCAACCGCCCGCCCCATCCGAGACCTACAAACGCTGGGCTTTCCGCCACTATGATACTACCTATGGTATCCATTCTAGCTCCCTTTTTGGTTACACAAAAACTATACCATAGGATCCTAACCATAAAACTGGTTAACCAAGAAAAGAACTGCAATGGAGACTATAGGTACATGCTGAACCATCCCACACGCAGTTCAGCCAGAAAACAAGCATAGACGCAGACGCAACCACACAAGTTTGTGAATCACCTTGTGCTGGTCTCAATCAAACGTCTCATCTATGCGCATGCCTGTGGGCTTGAGTGTGCCCACTCCCACGTTACACCCCAAACCCAAAACACCTAAGCCCTACACCCCTAAACCCTATCGTAACCCTCATGGGAACCCTTATGGTAACCCTTATAGACCCCTTTAACGGAACCCCTTATATAACCCTAAACCCCCCCCCCCCCCCACACTTTGTGCTTCATGTCTAGCACTGTTAGCCCTGATGCGACCTGAGGCCAAACCTGCAGAAAACCTGTGATCGGTTTAGGGTTTAGGGTTCACGGTTTTAGGGTTTAGGGGTTAGCTTCCTTAAACAAAAAACTAACCATATCCCTTAGAACCATAATGAACATTATATGTTTAATATTCTCTTGGGTTTTATATGAACAATTTTCAAAAAACAGTTCCTAAAGAGACTATAGCGAATGTACCAACAATTACAGCAACCTTTGTTAAGCTTGTGACTATGATTCTGACTATGGTTATCAACAAAAAATAACTGTATCCTATTTTGGTCGTTTTTCCACTATGGCTACTATGATGAGTAATTTTATCGTTGTTGTCATTATCATGACTATTACCATTACGATTCTAATTCAATTTTTACAGCTCCAGCCGAATTCCCGGGCCTCACGCGGCCCACAGTATCGAGGCCCAGCACTGCAAGGGGTTTCGAGGAATCGAAGCCTCAAAGCTGAGTGAAAGCTTCGCAGGATTCTGTGTTTGACCCTAAACTCAGACACCCTAATCCCACCCTGAACCCTAAACCCTAGTCCCAAACCCTAAACCCTTAAGCCCCAGAACACACTGCTCTGTGCGTAAGGGAAGAGAAGCTCGGGGCTCCCATTTAGCGTTCAGGGGTTTACGCTTTAGGGGTTTTGGGCTTAGGGTGTTTATTGGGGTTTAGGGTTTATAGTGGTTTAGGGTTTAGGGTCTTTTTTGGGGCTTACGGTTTACAGGGGTTTGGGGTTTAGGGTTTTGGGTTTGGGATTTGGAGGTTAGGGTTCAGATCGGTCGTGCAGGTTCAGAACCAAAGGAGGGAGGGGAGAAACGGTAATGCATGTTTTGTTCTTGCTGCAGAATTGCAGGTTTCCGTATTGCAGACCTAGTTCATGCTTGGGATAGTATTGAAAACATGTATATTTCTATTCCTCATATGACTTTTATCCGGTTTAAAAATACCCTACTACGTCCCCTAAACCCTAAGCCAAACCCTAAACCCTGAACCCCAAACCCTAAACCCTAACGCCCAAACCCTAAACCCCAAACCCTCAACCCCAAACCCCAAACCAGGCTCCTTCTTGGCCAACCTGAGCCCAGCACCCAGTCGCTCTAGGATTGGCAAGGTCTCGGCAAGCCAGAAAAGCCTCTGCAAAGGCTCGAGTTTAGGGTTCATTTAAAGGGGTCTGTAAGGGGTTACTATCAGGTTTCCCATAAGGTTAGGGGTTTCAAGGGTTTAGGGTTTGAGGGTTCTGGGTTTTTTCAAGTTTTAGGGATTAGGGGTCTCGGGGTGTTTAAGGGTTTAGGGTCTAAGGGTTTAGGGGTTTAGGATTTAATCCTTAGGATTTCGGTGATTTAGGGGGTGTAGGGTTTAGTATTTAGGATTAAAGGATTTCCTACTTGTCCAGTATCCTAGGGCCTTGGGGAACTCAGAGCTAACCTTTGGCATTCTGTGCAAAGGTTACCTACACTACTAGGATTTCTTCGGTCATTGGATTTAGAATTCAAGGATTCTAGACCTAAGAGTAACCTAGGGATAAAAAGGATGCCCTTTTTGGTTCAAAGGGGCTTATAAGGGAACCTGAACCCCTAAAAAAAGGGAATAGGGGCCTACTCTAGGTCCTAGGATTAGAGTTTAGGGAGGTTTAGGGTCCGGGGCTCAGAGCTGAGAGGCTCCGGGTGTCAGGTCCCCCCTACTGACAGGAGTTTGAGAGATACGGTTTAGGGTTTAGGGTTTAGGGTTTAGGGTTTCTAGAGAGCATCGAACGGCGAGGGAGTTGGATACTGATGAAGGCAACATTATTAACAATTCTTGAAACTGCCGTCTTGATCTCCGTCCCTCTTTATGAACTTATCCCTACACCCTCAACCTTAAACCCTACACCCTGAACCCATGATCGTGCAAGGGACAAGGGGCTGGCTTCAGCTGCAAAGCTGGACGGCCGGAACTTATGACACTTGGAGGATAATACCGACCCTCAGAATCAAGTTTAGGGTTTGGTGTTTTAAAGTTTGGGATTGAGGGTTTTCCCATTCGAAAGGAAAATGCACATAAAGTTTACAGGGTCGTGAAGAACCGACAGTGAATATGAAGAAAACGACGGCAGCACCCGGCCACTGCCCAACCACCGGGTACTGACGGGCTTTTGTGAGCGATAGATGGTACACATCACAAAGCAGGGAGGAAAGCGCAGCAACATGAAACGAACATCAACCTTGTTGATTGTAGCTGTCATCGCATGTCTGAACCAACATGCGCCAAGACCGTATCCCCAAAGGGTCCCAGCACCAATATAGTAACTTATAAAGGTGCTTAGTCGATATTTGAGCCCCAAAAGTATATGCTAATTATGCCATTACTTGGACCCTTTGGGTACGTGACTTCGGCAGTGCTCTGCAATGCCTGGAGCTGCAAAGGCGCTCCCCCTGGAGCACACCGCTCACGCGGCCTGGTGGTGCCACTTTGCGCTTTGGGGTTCTGGGCTCGAGGGGTTCAGGGTGAGATTGTTACGTTGGTGGGGCGGAGGCGGGGTGCGGGATACTGACCACTGCCACTGCTACAACAACAACAATAACAACTGCTACTACAATGGAGGAACAGTAGTACTCCTACTACTACTACTACTACTACTACTACTACTACTGCTACTACTACTACTACTACTACTACTACTACTACTACTACCACTAATGTACAACTCCCACTGCTGCTGCTACTGCTGCTGCTGCCCCAGCACTGCGGAGACGACGAAAGCTTCGATTAGTCGGTGGTGGTGAAGGTGATGCTACAAGAATCTCCAAGCCAGCTTGAAATGTGCAGCCTGCAAAGTGGTGTGCTCCAGCTGTGCTGGCAATTCAGAACCATCTGACTGTTGGTTGACGTTCGGATGTCCTTCGGATTCCCACAATCAGCTACAATCAGCTAGCAGTGAAAATTCGATTACAACAGGCTCTGCAGTCCTGCAGAATAAGCCAAGGTCGGCCAAGCCCGTCCAAACCGCACAGCCCATAGGTGCATTTGTCTGTCCGTACATACATAAGCCCTCCGAAATACCCACGAGGAGAGTGAAGACAGGACGCATCAAAACTTCTTGCGCCGAACCCCGATGCCTCAAGCCAAGCACCCCAAACCCTGACCCTGAGCGGAAGGGCCTGGCAACTCCACACCGAGGTCTGCCTCGTACGGTATGTAACTGATCGTTAAGGAATGCCGACGACTGCCGGATTTTGTAGTACAGTAGGATTAGGGCTGAGAACTGCGCGTCCGAATCTTCGTGCTTGTCTGCGGCACAGGATGGTTCGAGCAGCTAAAGAAGGGGGCTCAACCCACGCTATTGCTTTGACTCGACAGCTACCTCGACAAACAATCAACCACAAAATGACAAAGAATAAACAAGTCAATTAGTATTGTGTTCTAGTTTTCGCCGTCGTAGCTGAAATTGTCTTCACTGTCGCTGTCGTTGCGGCTGCGCTTGTAGTTGCTGCTTTAGTAGTGGCAGTGGCCGTAGCAGTGGTAGCGGCCGTGGCGGTGGTCGTGGTCGTGTTCGTAGTGGTGGCGGCGGTCGTGGTAGCGGTAGTGTGGTAGTGCGGCAGCGTGGTAGTGGTCGTGGCTGTGGTAGGGGTCGTGGTCGTCGTCGTCGTAGTCGTCTAGCAGCTGTAGTCATAGTAGTAGTCGTAAGAATAGTACTGGTAGTAGTGGTGGCGGTACTAGTAGTAGTAGATAAGAAGTATAGTAATAGTAGTAGTAGTAGTAGTAGTAGAAGTAGTAGTAGTAGTAGTAGTAGTAGTAGTAGTAGTAGTAGTAGTAGTAGTAGTAGTAGTAGTAGTAGTAGTAGTAGTAGTAGTAGTAGTAGTAGTAGTAGTAGTAGTAGTAGTAGTAGTTTAGTAGTAGTAGTAGTAGTAGTAGTAGTAGTAGTAGTAGTAGTAGTAGTAGTAGTAGTAGTAGTAGTAGTAGTAGTAGTAGTAGTACTAGTGTAGTAGTAGTAGTAGTAGTAGTAGTAGTAGTAGTAGTAGTAGTAGTAGTAGTAGTAGTAGTAGTAGTAGTATTATAGTAGTAGTAGTAGTAGTAGTAGTAGTAGTAGTAGTAGTAGTAGTAGTAGTAGTAGTAGTAGTAGTAGTAGTAGTAGTACTAGTAGTAGTACTAGTAGTAGTAGTAGTAGTAGTAGTAGCAGCACCACCACCACCACCACCAGCAGTAAGACTTGGCCGTACGCTCTGCAGCTGCTCTGTGTGGTGCAATCAACGTGTAGATGTTAACCAATACATATAAATGTGTAGTGCAAGCACACGGCCAGATCGCCACGTGACTACCCAACACTGACTTCTTCAAACGAGCTTAATGACTCGGCTTATAAAAAAGCTAAGTATACTTTTTGTATTACTTATAACCTTAATCAAGGTATTTGTAGGCAAAAGATAACTATACTTGTTATATTACGCATAACCTTATAGCTAACTACGTACTTGTAGGTATAAGGCAAAGATTACGTGGCATCGCCGTTTCTGGCCTCGTGAACTTCGACTGGTCGGCCATCCTGAGGCGGCTTAGGCAGTTGGGCGATGTACTGTGTGATTTCTGAACGATATTCAGCCCTTGGAGAGTATAACTATGTATGTTTGTATGTGTATGTATGTACTGTGTTTGTACATTATGTATATATATATATATACACGCACATGTATTGGTTAATTTGCGGCTGCTAGAGGTGTGCCTGTGCCTTCTTTGCAAGGGGAAGTCATGTTCTAGAGAGCATCCGGACTAGGGTTTCGAGGAGCTTTGCACCGTTAGTCATTCTCGGGAGTCCCCTTTATCGCGATTAAATGTTGGGAAAACCTTCTGTTAGAAGGACTTGCGTTCGCCACTATTTTTGGTTTAAGTTGAGTAATGATTCTCTGACCGCTTATTACATAGTTCTCAAACTGTGTGATCTTGCAGTCTGCCGCATAGTTCCATCTCGCAGCGCTCGCCTCGGCTGACCCTCCGTGTTCAAATTGACTGCACCCTGGAGGCTACACAAAGACTCCAACATCCCTTGAGTAAGGAATATACCTTAAACTATAGCAGGACCCCTGATATGATTTAAGGTATATTCCTTAATTAAGGGATATTGGAGTCTCTGGGTACCTCTGAACGTAGACCTGGCGGCTTCGCGACAGAGATATAGAAACCATCTTTGAGCGTAAGCCTTACGGTAGCGGTGAAGAGATATGGCAAGACGACGGCATCGTAAAGGATATTGTCGCCGAAACTCCAGACTAAGACGATGTGCGGGAGAAACGGCACCATGAATGATTAAGACCAGGGCCCGAAGCTTCAATAAAAACAAAACTGCCAAGGACTCAAAAATCAAAACTTGAAACCATGCAAGGCCGAGGTCTTGGCTGAATCAAGCCATTCGCCCGCCCGTCGAATGCACGGATCACCCCCGCCGAATATCTGTACCTCCAAGCATGGGTTTCGGGGAAAATGTGTTTAAGGTTTAGGATGATCGATCAGATTTATATCGTCACGACGAACAAACTTGAACAAACCCCAGCACCCCTTGGACGGGTCCTTGCAGGTCCAAACCCGAAGAACCTGCAACCGACCCCTGTAATTAATGCCATAAGACCCTGAATAAAGCCTTACGAAACACTGCAAAGCCAATCTATGACCCTATGAGAGCCTTGTCAACACCTTGAACAACACGCCTATGCAGCCCTGAAAAACGGAGCGCTGTATTCCCAAACTCCCAAAGCGTAAACCGTAATTTAGCGAAACCCTTAACCCCAAACACTTGACGGCGGAACGCCTCAGAAGGGCCAAGCAAGCAAAGGGGATTTGTCAAACAAACTTAGGGCTCCGAACGATTCCTGCTAGAACATTGAGTCCTGAACCCTAAAAAAACAAACCCCGAACCCCCTCGTAAGCCCTCATGAAACCTTGGCCTCTGAGTGCTACTACTACTACTACTACTACTACTACTACTACTACTACTAGTACTACTACTACTACTACTACTACTACTACTACTACTACTACTACTACTACTACTACTACTACTACTACTACTATTGCTACTACTACTACTACTACTACTACTACTACTACTACTACTACTACTACTACTACTACTGATACTACTACCGCTACTGCTACTGCTACTGCTACTATCACCACCACTACAATACTATTCTTCCTCCTCCTCCTCCTCCTCCTCCTGCTCCTCCTCCTCCTTCTACTACTGCAGACCAATAGGAGAGGCCAACCATGAGGCCAATCATAGCAATACCTAGACCCTAGACCCTAGGCACAGACTAAGGACTTGAGACAACCCGGGGCTCAGGGCTTCGGGTTTAGTTGTCATGGGGATATAATTTCAAGTGTTGATGTAGATACCCGATTCGAAACTCTCTCTCTCTGCAGGCAGCCACTAGCCCAAAATGGGTATTGTTCGCAGACTTCAGGGTCTAGGGTTTGGGTTTGGAGTAGAGGGTGCTGCGTACTTATTTGGAGTTCTTGTAGAGCTATCAAGCCTAAACACCCCTAAAGCCAATCTGCATCCCACATAACCCCTGGAACAGTAGTCTGACATAAGTTAATAAACCTCATTCTAGTTCATGGCTGGGATAGGGGTAAGCATGCACATTTTCATTGCTTATTGGGTTTAAGTACCCCTTAAAATGTAAAATGTTAGCCAATTATGACAAAGTAGTCTGATGCCAACGGCCCCTAGGTAACCCCGGAGGCGCCTGCTGCGCCGCGATCCAGTTGCAGGCCGAATAGGTCTGCCCGAGGTCCTTCACACATAGGTTTTTTTTTGTTTAAGTGCAATGGGGCCTTGTTCTGCATGAGGTCCTACCGGTTTCCATAGGGTTTAGGACTCATGGGGCGTTTGTACCTAAACCTCCCAGAGTCGGCAAAATAATGGCCCAATATCCGTAAAAGGCTTCTACATACTTTGGGGGTCCAGGTAGAGATTTTTTCAGGAGTACGTACGGTTGCTTTTGGATAAACCAGGCTTAGGCTCACCCTGAGAGCTGCAAGTACGAACAAGTAGTACTACTTGTGGAGCTCAGAATCTTCTCATGCCTACTTTGGGCTGCTTTCAAGGGCACGGTGCTACTTAGCTGTTGAGGTTCTTTGTCTGCTTGCGACACTCATGTCGGGTTCACCGCGGATCACGAGGCTGCCTTGTATGACGTCCAAAGAACGGAAGAGGTTGCGGCTTAGGTTTGTATGCAACCCTGTATCGACCCCTACTTCTCAGCAAACCCAAATTACAAAAACGAAAGTTCGATTCCCCAAAACTTAAACCCAAAATCCTGAAACCCTTTGAAAGCAGAATTCGAAAAAGAGGTCCCTCAACCCTGAGCGTTCTCGCACAGGTCTTCATGTACGATGCACAGGCTGAAAAGGGGGCGTCAAGGCGTTGGGTTTGAGGTTTAGAGGGTTTAGGGCTTAGGATTCATTGTTTACAAGGGGGCTCCAAAGTTACGAAAATCGGGGGCCCTAAAATGGCACACCACATGGTCGGATCCTTGTTTCAAGGACCCCAAAATCAGGTACCCCTAAGTTTTCGGAAACTCCCACTTGAGGCCCTCAAGGCGACTCTCACCACCGAGGCCACCCACCTGAAACCGAGAGTGTGTCGCATGATTAACCAGGACCCCCCAATGGCCCTTCAATAGAGCCCTTATGGTCCTTCATAGTGGCTATCTGGGAAGGTAGTTGGGGGTCTAGGAAATGCTGCTCCCTGCATACCAAACAAGTCCTTGCCCAAAGGGTCCACGTATCATTATGGTCTATACTTAAAGGGCATGTTGGGGGTCTAAGTATATACCATAAGGATACTTGGACCCTTTGGGTTGTTGTACAACCTACTCCATGTAAACCCAAGGTCGCTTCATCTCCGGATTGTAACATGTGTTCTTGAACGCTGTAGTTCAGTCTTGTAGGGTCCTACGGTATGGAAACACGGCGCTTGACCCAAAGAACAGACGAATATTTGGTTCGGAACAAAGACTGACACTGCACCCTAGTCCCCCCGTAGTAGACTATGCCCGAAACCCAAATCAAATTCAGAAGGCTAGTATGACCGAAACCCAAAGCCTTAAAACAACTCGTGCCGCGAATCCTATTCTTAAGAAGCCCTTAAGGAACCCTAAACCCTAATCCCTAAACCCTAAACCGCTGAAATTCCGAAGGCTCGAAGCAACATGTCCTCATCTAGTAGACATTTTGGCCCTAAAATGCTTACGTGGGGACTACTTAGTTTGAGGCCATATAGTATGTATAATAAAAGTACATGGACCCCTAAACCCTAACCTTAAAGCCCTGATAGAGCCCGAAAAGGAAGCCTTGAAGGAAGCCTTAAAGGTACATGGGCCCTTTGAAAGTCTCAAGGCAATGGTCGGGTCCACCAGAGCCCGCAGCGGTTCGCTGCGCTGGTCGATTCCGCTGCACACGGTGCCGCGCCTGATGCGCGAACCCCCCAAACCCATAGCCCTAATCCAAACCCTACCTAGACCTGCTAAACCCGACTTTTTGTAGGTTCTTATTATAAACCCTAATAAGGGATTTATAGGGACCCTACAAAAAGGTAGGTTCTGGTAGGTTGAGGTAGACTCTTAGACCGAAAAAACAAGACAAGTCGACTAACAGCGATTTACAAAAGATGCAAAACGTATTTTACTTGTGAAAGCCCCGATATGCAACTGGAGGTAAAACACAAAAAACACATAACGCCCCCCCCCCCCCCCCCCGCCCCCAGGCTAAAACCCTGAAACACTGCCTAGAGTAACCAAAGTACCTTGTACACAAAAGGGGCCAATGTGCCATTTCATAGAATACATTGGTTACCCTAGGTACCTGGACCCCAAAAGTATGCAGAATAATAGCTTGTTATGGGTATTAGGCTATCATTTTACCTACTTTGGGAGGTTTAGGTAGAACCTACTTGAAGGCTCATGGGACTTAGTAAGTAAGGTTATAAGTAGGCTATAATTAGGGTAACCCCACTTAGGGGACTCATAACCCCAATTATAACCTACTTACTAAGTCCCATGATCCTCTAAGTTCCCTAAACTCCCCCTTCTAGAACCCTTATAGACTTATAGATCCCTTAAAAAGGAGCCCTTTAAAGGAACCCTAGGCTTTCTTATTAAGTCCCATGATCCTTTAAGTGATAAGGGCGGCGCAGACGCGCGTCGACCTCAATGAGGCCGCGATCGCCCTTCCTAGGAGTCGGCTGCTTTTTAGAGGGTTTCTTAAAAGGCCCCTTAAAGGGATCTATAGGGTTCCTTAGAGGGATCTATAGTAATCTATAGGGTTCCTTCAAGGGATCTATAGGGTTTAGCTTGGGGTTTAGGGCTTACTTGGAGGATCATGGGACTTAGTAAATAGGGTTTAGGGTTCCTTTTTAGGGTACTATAATAGGGTTCCTCAAAGGGATCTAGAAGGGGTCTATAATGGTAGGATCATGGGACTTAGTATATATGGTCCTAAGTACCTTAAGAGGGGCTATAAGTATAGTTACCTTAATTATAACCGTAGCTACTAAGTCCCATGATCCTCTAAGCAGCTTTTACTAGGACCCCCAATGGCCCTTTGATGGAGCCCTTAGGGCCCTTAATAGTGGGTATTTGGGGTATATTAGAGGGGGGGGGTCTAGGTAGGGTTTAGGCTTTAGGTTTCGGGTTCAGAGGCTTAGGAGAAGAGGCCGTGGAGATTGGAATAAGGCTTCGGGGTATCAGAGGCTTCTGGGGGGTTTGGTGGCTTGGGGTTGCATTCTTGTTCAGGCTTTTGGGTTTCGGGTTTGGGTTTAATTTTTCAGATTTCAGGATTTCGGGCTTGCCAAGAACAACAAGAACCCTGGCTAGGTCTTCTTGGCCTGTGGGTTCCAGGGTGGTTTGGTGTAGGGTTGAGGGCTTCAGGAGTTTGGGGTCTAGGGTAGGAGGCTTTGGTTTGATTGATCGCTTACTGCATTGGGGGGCTGTAATTGAAGGAATCCCATAGGCTATAACGGCTTACCAAAACGTGGGTAATACAAGGACTTGGTATAGGGGCCTGAATTCATAGAAGGGGGTTCTGGGGTCCTTCAGACTATACCTGTGTCAAGGAATTTTAGGGAATGATATTGCTAGATATTCTGGCCCCTACAGCCTACATGAATACCCGAAGCTCGCCTTGGTAATCAGAAATGAACACTCGTCCACCTCCACATCCTCGCTGCAAGCCGTAAGGGTTTATGTACCCGTTTTGCAAACACTGTGGCCCTCAAGGACCAATACTATAGGGAGTGCTTGAAGGCTAAAGTATACCCTGTCCCTCCAAGGACCTCATAGTTAGGCCCCTAGACCCCTTAAGGACCCCATAATAAGCTCCCTGGAGGCTAAAGTATAGCCTATGAATATACACGGACCCTTAGGGAAAGAACGGGGCCCCTGCAGCTCAATTTCCACTGCATCGGGCAGGCCGAAGCCTCCCGGACTTGAGGCTTAGGACTTGGGGACTTACCCAGAGGCCCCATAGTAGTTCCTTTTCGGGATTACCTTAATAGGATTCTATATACGAAGCCCAAAAAGGAACTACTTTGGGGCCTTAGGGTAGGGTTTAGGGTGGGCTTGGGCTTGGTGCAGGAGGCCAAAAACATGAGCAGTAGGCAGGCATCTGAAAGCCCCTGGACGACGGGCTTGATCAAATGCTTAAAGGTCCGGCTTCCTGAGTTCAGTTCTTGCCTGTAAACAAAATAGTAGAAACCATGCTTCCTAAGCGTGGAGCCCTAAGCCCGTCTAAACCCCAAACTTTTTAAACCCACTCGACCAGCGCTTTGACATCTGGTCTCATTCCGATTCTCATTTCCTAAACCCCTAAAACCCCAAACCCACCCGAAACCCGACACCCTGAACCCTAAACCCGCCTGAACCATAAAGACTTGGTGATTGAGGAGAACTGTTCCTGGACCTTCCATTGTAACGAATATTTGTGTGCAAAGGGGTTTTGCTACACTTATGTGTCATATGGGGTTATGTGGTAGGAAGTTGCGTGCGCTTCTTGAAAGCTACGGGCGCTTTCCAGTTTCCAGCACCCATCTCCGAGCAGTTTCATACAATTCCAGGGTGTGATCGGGAATGATTCAGAGCCATCTCGGCTCTGTCGTCGAATCTTGATGACTTTCCCCTCCATATGGTGTCGTGCGCCCACCCCTGCCCTGCACATTTTTTGTCTGTGCAATCTTGCCAGCTCGATAGTCAGCTTGTAGTCCGGACCTGGGCTGGGATGTGGAAGCCGCAGGTACTCTGGTGCTCGTGCTGCTGGCCGAGCTTTGTTTCCAAGGCCCCGGTTTCACATAAGATGCAAGTGCTTGAGCTTTGGACGGTGGTTGCAAATGATACTATGCATGGGATGCATCAGCTGGCTCACTAAAGATGCATGATTCATGGCATTCCACAGACACTGCAACTACATCTAGTGGATATCTTAAGATCGACATGCTAGCTTCCATGGTTGTGTGCTGTTCTTCGTAAGTGAACGGTGTCTCGAGATCCGACCGAAACGTGGCTGCCATGTCGGAGTCTTCTTACTCATCCTGTCCGGTCTTAAAAGCCTGGAGTGAGAGTGAGATCGTGCTGCAACGGCTCATGAAGAAGAACCTCTTGATCTTGAGTGGGGAAGCCTTGAATAGGGCGGTGGTGGTGGAAAACCGTGAATTGCTGGTGCCACTGATAAACCTGGTCGGAGACTGGGCTCATGTCAGTTGCTAGAGCTTTGACATGCTATCATATATTTGGGGGAAGGGTCTTCGGCTGAGGCTTGCGACCGTCCGTTGATCTGGTTTCCGAATATCTTCACCGCCTCTATGCCAACTGCCGTCCTATGAACAAGGCCATCCCGTCCAGTTTCTCGGGATCAGCAGTGAATGCGATTATCCGCCCAAACACGACCCTCAAACCCTTATTGCTATATGTACTCGAAGCCGAGGCACGGAAATCAAGACCCAGGCATGGGCCGTACGCCGGCTCATCAGCATTTTCTCCAGAGCCACCAAGCGACCTCACAGTCCCCGCTGCTCCCGGTTCCGACAAATGATGCTAGACGTTGGTTTGGAAATCAGCCATGGATCCTTAGCTGCAGACCTAGGTGCCTAGATCTTACACAAGCCGATCATCCTACATCATACGTTAAAACCATGTGCTGCAGGGAATGGCCCATCCGATGACGAGTCAACGGAAGCTGATAGTGATGATGAGTCTTCAGAAAGCGAGACGGAGATAGAAGATGACCCCGAGCCTCATCTGCTATAGCATGCGCCGATCGATAGGTGTATAGATCAGAGACTCATATGTGATTGTGATCAAGGTTGTCGCCGAAGCTTCGGTGCCCAAGGGACCTTTGCCGCCTTTCAGCGCGAGTGCTGTTGCTACGGACATTGCCCCAGCGGGCGATGCTGGCTGCTAAGTAGCAATTAATATAGAACCCTAAACTCTACACACATAAACCTTAAACCCCGTGACAAACCCTGATCCCTGCCATGTACGATCCCAAGCTGCTAGGATCGACGGCCGCATCTTCGTCTTCGCCGCCCTCGATCGTGACCCCGCCTCCCAAGAAGGCGCCGGCAGGCTGGTCCGATGTGATATGCATGATGTTTGCCGACGACATGTAGCCGCTGCTTATAACTATAGAATTTCGGAAGGTGGTGATGATGATGAGCCACTGACACCGATGTCATTGGCAAAAGTTCGTGGTGAACACTACACCGTCAAAGATCGTGTCACGGGCTACGCTTGCCTACATTGTGGGCTTGGTGGTGATATCAGGTGGATTCGTGAGCAGCCTTGTAAACCCAGCCCAGCCAAAGACTCTGCTAGCCCAGCCGAGACCCGAGCTACCACTTGGACCCCATCACCGGATGAACTTGCCCAAGCTGAAGCTTTGAGACAGCTCGAAGCCGAGGAATTTGAGCTTACTGAGATGATCAGGCTACAGCAACTCCAAGTGGAAGAGGCCCTGTTGAGTGGGTTGCTGCTGGAACAGCGGGCCTTGGAGCTGGCGCTCCAAGCTTCCAAGCAAACTGTAATCGAATTGCCGAAGACTGAAATCGAACGAAAGCCCAGCAAGGAGGTCCTGGTCACCCCGGAGCGAAACCCCCAGGAAATCCCAGTCACCACATGTGCCGTACCGAAGCGAGGCCCACAGGAGATCCCAGTCACCACATGTGTCACAGCAACACCAACCATCGTGCCAGCAGTGTCCGTTGTTCCTATGGATGTTCGCAATCTTCCTTACGGCAGCCCAGATTGACTTGAGTGGCCGAGGGTTGTTCATGATGGTTTCCTGCATATGTGCTGCTACGTAATATCTAAGGCACTGATGCTATGGACACTTGTCCGATGGATATTGAGCAGATGGTCTACAATTCTCCAGAGCGGCCTAGCACTCTAGGTGATATCGAGCTTCGTCGTGATGCTTCCATGGACATGCTGCTGGCTGCAGGGGAGGAACCAGACACATGTGCAGTACCAGAGATTGCTGTCGTTGCTCCTGCTGCAACAGATGCTTCTGTGAAAGATGTTCAAGCTCCTGCTGCAAAAGATGCTTCTGTGGATGATGTGCTTTGATATTAATATGGGTTTTCACTCCGCCACAAATCATTTATAAGCCACATCCCCGACCTGAACAGTGAACCCTTATAACCTTGCAACCCTCAACCCCCTTACACCCCAAATCCGGCCGAAACATATCTAAGGCATTGCCAGCTTGCCCAGTCAAGCCTGCGACGGCCATGAGCCCCCAAGAGCAGAGTAAGTGCGCCGGTGCCAAGCCGAAGACCACCAAGAAGAAGAAGAAGCCTGCAGCAGATGATGATGAGGAGGAGGCTTCGGCTTCGGGTGACGATGATGCCTGTTCTTCGGGAGGTACGGGTTATCGTGGACGTGGGAGGGGTCGTGGCAGGGGAAGGGCGGGTCGTGGTGCCAAGGGCCGTGGTAAGGGCCGTGGCCACAAATCCTCGTCCCCCAGACCTGCTGCCACGAAGCGCAAAGGTGGGCCAAGCGATGGGGATGAGGCTGCCGGCCCGGAGCAGGACGAGCCATCCAGCCCCCAAACCAAAAAGACCAAGAAAGGGAGCGGTAAGGGTGGTAAGGGAGGGGCCAGTGCAAAGGCGAAGGCCAAAGCCCGAGCCAACCCAAAAGCTGCGGCAAAGGGTTCCCCCACAGCAAAGGCGAAAGGCAAAGCAGCAACAACAGCAAAACGCGAGGAGAGCCCAGTTGAGCCAGGTTCCACAACTGAGGCCGACCGAGCAAGCAAGTGTGGCGAGAAGCGCAAGGTCGAATCCAAGGCAAAGGCGAAGGCAAAGAAGGCACCCAAAGGCAAGGGGGACACCGAAGAGCGATCCGACAAAAAGGCTGAGCAAATGGCCAGGGCCAGCCGCAAGTCGTCAGCGTACCACAAGACCAAAACAGCAGCTTTGAAAGCCGGGAAGACTCCTGAAGAAGCCGCAGAGGAAGCCAAAAAGGTATCAAGGTTTGATTTATGAACAATTTTCGTGCAGCCACTTCGATTCACACGTTCGGTTCGATGCTGTTAACTAGCGCTTTCGATGTGTGCAAGCTATCGATCTTTTCTCTTCTTTGTTCGTGCTTGCAGCTTGTGTACAGTCAGTACATCTAAGGCCTATCGCGAGACGCCGTGATCTGTGAATGCTAGGAGACGGATCTTCGAGAGATCAAGAGCCAGTGCAGTTTTCAGTGGTCGACTTTGCCAGCTTGGTGGCCAGAGGGCCTCGAGTGTTGCTTTTCGGGTCGGTGTGCTATGCAGCTACATGTGTACACACTTATGGGGTGAGCCCTGCTTCTGCTGGGGCATTTAATTCTTTGCTGCGGTGAGAACACCGCTGTTCCGTATGATCTCAAAGGTTGAGTTCTGTCTGTCCGATGTGCATCAGAGAGAAATATTGCACTGGACTGCATCGGGGACGGCATGCAAATCACTGCGTGAGTATACATGCAATATAGTTCAAAGCACCTGTGTGCAGGTTCTGCTGCAATGCCCCGGCCTCCGCATCATGCTGGGCGATTGGAAGGTTGGAGAGTTCGGGCCGATCTTCGAGGCCACACCGCTGATGCCTTTGCTGCACGTGCGAGTGTCGATCGCAGCGACGGTTGCATGTTGCAAGCATATATGGTTCCACCTACATTGCCGATGCTGCTCACAAGCTGGCAGGATTGTTGTAGGTATACTGCTATACAGACATCATGGAGACTGCGAGCATGGATCCATCAATCGTGATAAACCTGATGCAGATCGGTGCCCCGAAGGTCACAATATCTCGCATACAGTGATTTGTGTTACTCGCAAACATGTTCGTGTGCTGCATCGGTCGTGCCAATTGCAAGTTGTATACAGATATCCCACAGCTGAGGTTTTGATTGGGGTCGCCAGGGGCTCTGCTGCAAACCATTAAGCGATGTTATAGGTCACATATCAGCGCCGCTTCTTTAAAGTGATTCGGCCTGACAAGATAAGGTGCTTCTCGTTCGATGGATGGACAACTTGGCTTTCTGTGAACGGTTTCAACTGTTCGATGTGTTCAGTGGAGTCGGGAACATGTCCAAAGTTTGGCTGCTTGACGTACTAATATAATCAGGGTTTATATAGCTTAAGGGTCTAAAAGGGGGAATTCAATTCATATATAGTTATATAGATATGTGGGTCATATAGGCTAAACCCTCTAAACCCTAAACTCTTAGGAGACATCTTTGCAGAAACCATAACATAGATCAGGTTATTCAATAACATCTCTCGTCTCTCACTCTCTCTCTCGTCTCTCTCTCTCTCTCTCTCCCCTCTCCCCTCCCCTTCTCTTTCTTTCGCTCTCTCTGTCTCCGTCTCTCTCTCTCTCTCTCTCTCTCTCTCTCTCTCTCTCTCTCTCTCTCCCTCTCTCCCCCTTTCTTTGTCTCTCTCCGCCTGCCTGGTGTTCGACTAGCTCAGGTATGAAGCTGGATATGCTGTGGCCACATATGACCGAGTTCATGGTGAGTCCATGGACATGACCGGCAATGCTGGTTTTGCGCGACCTAACCCAATTAAGACTGTAATGCAAATACCATATGGCCAAGTCCCCACTCGCTGCTTCGAGCCAGGGTAGCGATCTGGTCCGCCTTGAACATGGTTCCAGAAGGGCTGGCGGTCCTCGGCCCCGATTGCAGTTCTTGGGGGATTACTGCCAGATCCTCCTCCGGAAGAAATTACTTGAACCCGAACGGGTACATGCAGTCGGGGTGGGTGTCGAGCAACAATTGCTTGGTATCAAGGACCCTCGGTTTTTGATTAAATGCAGTTCGGATAGATCGTCAGTATACACTTTATGGGCAACCTGAATGGGCCGAGGATGGTGCTGTTGATCTTGGTTCTACTGGCCAAGTTTTGCACCTTCATTGTCGAGCAGCCTCTACAATCACTCTTGTACAGATCAGCTCGATGGGAATGGCTCGCCAACCGTGTAGCCTATGTGCCTTAACTTGCAGTCTTGTGTCTGCCCAGTTCCACACGTGTTGACCTCTGTACCTTAGATGGCTGAGGTGTACCAGGCAGGTTTCTGGATGCAGCACCATGGAGCGCCGACCCCGAAGAGAACAACCGTGTTTAGCCCCATTGCTGGTATCAAGGCACTTGATCGAGGAAAACTTACAAAGGCCACACGGCGAGCCAATGCTACGAAGACTGTACGCAGCTTCGACAAAACTTCTAGCATGATTTAATCGTATTAAACCCCGAGCCTCAAGCCCCACATCCCGAGTTCCATTCCGAATCTTTAACACCCCAAGCCACAAAGCCTGAACTGCAAACCCCTGTGTCTCGAATCAATCCCTCTATCCCAGGTAGACATATCGACAAACAGGGCAAGGCTTGCTTCACCGGCAAGCAGAAGGAGCTGAAGGAGTCCGGGCTGCTCGCTGGGTTTAAAGTCAGGACCAATTAATGTACTTAATACAAACCCTAAAACCCTAAAACCCGCTCACCCCTCATACCCTAAAACCCTGAAACCCTTAACCCTAAATCCTAGCTTAGCCCAAAAAAGACCCCAGCTTCCAAAACCTCTAGGATGTGATATCATACGGGCAGATTAGACCTTGTCGTTGTCAAAGTAGCCGGTTGCCTGTGTGGGAAGAATCGCAAAAGGAGCCCAGATCAACCTTGCAAATACCCCACAAGCCAACACATGTAGTGGCAAGATTCTATCATAAGAGTCATATAATTTGCACTCGATCATGATGGTGTTAATTATTATACAGTAAGTAGTTAGAATTATAGCTCAAATCATTCCAGATTCCTCAATGTCAGCAGCGACTGCCTTTGCCTGTCAGTGGCTACGTATCTGGGAAGGGTATAGTACTATGGGTGTCGGGTTCAGCATCATGAGCATGATTGCGGTTATCCGTGGACTTGTTGGGTGGGCGGGCCGGGTGGGTGGGCGGGCCGGCAACCATAGCTGATGCTCATGATGTTGGTGCTTTCTTTGGCAAACCGGCAGCTCGCTCGTTTGGCATGACAATTGCATGGTTGGGTGTGTGTGTGTGTGTGTGTGTGTGTGCGTGGGTGGGTAGCAGTGGGTATGGGTGAGTGGGTGGTTGGGTGCTTTGGTTAGGTGGTTGGGTGTTGGGTGGGTGGGCAAGGGGGGTGGTAGGGGTGGGTGGGGTTCAGTGAGGATTGGGGTGGTATAGATCAGGCATTGTTGCAACTCGGTTTGTTGCTCCGAGCCTCGGGGCTGGGGCTTCACATGTTCTACACTTTGAAGTCCTTCCGTCTTGATACATGCAACCATATATATATATATATATATAATGTAGATCTAACATATATATATATATATATATATATATATATATTTGCTCTAGCCTAGGACCTGTCTGGACCACTTACCCTGCCTTAAGAGTTCAGTGTTGCATAAGGTCCCAAGGGGGCTGCTTCGGTTTAGGGATAGGGTCGGTTTCACCCGGTTAAGCTAGGCTAAAGCTCTTGGTTCGGATAAGCAGTCTGGGTTTGTCCGGTTTGGTGCCTCTTAGGATCTACACCCTTGAATTTGCCAAGAGTGTGATGGCTGTCTACGAGAGCAGGTTTAAGGAGCCGGCTTCTTCGAGATGTATTCTTCGAGCCCGCAGACCGGTTGATGCCAAGCAAACCGATAAAGAGCTCTTTGCTAGCATGCCGTTGGGGGATCTCTGGCCTGAGTCTGGCCTCCACGAAGTTCTATTCTATCTCTACGACAACCGACACTGTCTGAGTTTCGGCCACATATATTAATTAATATATATTCAAAGGAGGGTTTGGTTATTCTTGAATTCAAGAATAACCAAACCCTCCTATTGAATATATAACTATAAGCCCAGGATTCCAGACAGCTGGCTCGATGTGATGGACAGCTTTGTGGCAGAGGTCCGGAGGGAAGCTGCCTGATGCAGGAAGGATTTCTGGGGTTGATAGGAGTAGGGTTCCTGAGGGCTCTAAATTAAGCTTTTAGTGGGGTGTTTCGGTTGTCCATGTAATATTAGATCGTCTGTCTAAACCCCAGGCTCTCGGCTCTGACGAGCTGCGACGGGAGCTGATGACTCTGCAAGAGCAAGTGAAGAGATCTTCCGAGCACTAATTAGGAAATCTGCTCGAGTTGGTTTTTGGTGCGAGATTGGGGCAAATTGCAGGGCGCATTTCGGGCGCATATTCGCGCCAACCGGGCGCATATTCGCGCATACGGGCGCATATTTAGAAAGTGTTCGTGGTCATCCTGATAGAAGCCCCAAGATCGAGCAGAAACCCCAATTTGTAGGCCTGTGTGGGCTACTTCCTACAAGGAATGCAAGCCTGTAGCACCGAGACATCCAAAGTTTTCGGAAACAGAGCTATCGGAGGGTCGGAAGCCACAGAGTCCTGGTCTGCATATATACATGTGCTTGCTTTGTTGCACAGCTTATGGTAGGTTGATCGCCGTGGCTTGTGTGTTCCAAGAGGAGAGTGTATGTAGGATGGCCTCTCGGCAGCTATCCTCTCAGACTTTAGTCGCAGGGGTTGCTTTGATTAACACCATGCAGCCTGCTCAACCAGCTACCAACCCTCAAGCCTTGGAGGAAAGGATTGCAGCAGCTCGGCACATGATCGCAACAAATCATATCCCTGCATGTTCCTGCTACCAATCCCTATATAATGCCTGCTCATCCCAGGCGGCCAAGGCTCGGATTGCTGCTTTGCAATCGCAGCTGAACCGCCCAGCCAGCAAGGAGGAGCCGCCTTCGATCCCCGGTGGCTTGTTCTTCCGGGTCTTACGAAGCCTCGCTTGAGGTCCTATATGTATATAGGCCAGAGGGTGCAGGCTTTAGGAGTTGAGAGGGTCTTTCCCTATATAAACATCGCTTAAGCAAATAAGCCTTATAGGGTTATATTTGTACATAGATGACATAGCTTATAGGCCTTATCTGGGGTTTCCTGGGTTTGGGGTTTCTCTTCCTAGGTGCCCCTTACACATCTTTGCAGAGCACTGCCAAAGATGAGTCGATTCCGGGAGATGTTGCCGGCAAGAATGCTGTTGCATTGGGCAGTTTCAAGGCAAGCAGCCAAGATGCACAGCAAGACCCGCTCATGTGGGCAGATTCTCAGGCAACCCTGAGGATGGGAAGCTTTGCAGGTGTTGTGCCCAAGCCTGCTATTGCGACCCCGACCAAGAACCTCATCAGGATGGAGAGCCCTCCTGCTAAGAAGGGCAAAGGCCACGGCACCCCGTCCATCAAGGCCCCCGCGAACCCTGAGCTGGGACTCTTTGAGAAGCTTAAGCACCACTCCCCGAGCAAGTCCGGTAGCAAGAAGCGCCACCGAGAGCAACAAGCCCTCTCTCCGGTTGTGCCTAGGTCCGTTACTAGCAACATTCGTAATTTTTTATGTGTGCACTTACGCATGCATTTATGTTCATGCAGTAGGAAAATATCGGACACTTCAGCTCCCTAGATTCGATTGAGGCTCCTACTGCTGCCACTTCCACTTTGTCGAGTGATGATGCTAGCCCGGAGAAGTCCGGCAAGAAGGCCCGGGCGCAAAGCCCGACCTATTGGCGGCAACTCGGGAGAACGATGCTGTCGATCATGTGATATCATCGAATACTGTGCCCGCATGCACCGAAACCACTTGTTCTCTCTAAGGCTCAGGAGGTATTTTAAGCCCCGCAAATGCGGGAGCTTAAAGTGTTCGAAGGAGGCCCTCGAAATGTACCGAACAGATGATGGCAGTGCCGCGATCTACAATCTATAGAGTATGTGTGCATGCATGAGTTCCATATGGTCATGTTTATTTGAGCTGACTTCTCACAAACCTAGGAGAGAAGCTGAGATCCTTGTTGAAACAGCACGGGGATTTCGGTTCCCTCGAAATTGCTGTTAGCAAGTGGAACAAGCGGTCCCTGGCCCTGAAAAAAGCTGGCGGGTGGTACACCCGCCCATGGTTGATGGCCAATGCCCACTGGACGAAGAGACTCGTCGTGTAAGGATTTCATGTGTACTCAATAGATGCAACGACAAGGTGCTTGAGACCTCCTTCATTTGCGCAAAACTAAGGGCCATGTGTGACCATGGTTTCGCTTGGGCCAAGTCCCGTGGACTGGTACGGCACAGCGAGATTCACGGAGAGGAAGAGGGCCGCTTTGTTTTGAGCGACGACTTTATGTTGTGCGACGAGACTGGCCAAGAAATCAATATGAGCGGAAGCTTCGAAGCCGAGGATTGTCCGGGTGTCATGTATCACGACATTCACGCCCGACTCACGTTGATTCATAACCGGCCGTTAATACCACGATAATGCATTCGTATTGCACACACAAAGTCTTTTACCAAAAACCAATGGTTTTAAGTGTATATGCATTCCACCCGAAGAGCATGTACTATACTATATGGTGTGTATGCATGCATGCATATGTCTATAAGATAGCATATACAGATGTATACATATAGAGTGTATGCTATCTTTCTTTGTGTACATGTATATATGCATACATGTATGCACATGTATTTGTTAAATTAAACTTAAGTACATGCATGGTACATGCAGGTATGCATATCGGTAAGCTTGTGCCTATATGTATGCGGTTTCTCGTCCAGTTTCTCGCCCTGTGAGGTTTGTCATGCATATCCGGGTGAAGCCGTGTATCAGTTTCACGTCCTAAGAATTAGAGGTCCTAAACCCTTCTATCCCGACACCCTGTTTCTGCTAGCCTCAAGCCCTAAATCTGAAAGCCCCGAAAGCCCCAAAATCTTTAACCCGCATGAGTAGTGGAGCCCGACGCCTACAAGCCTGAAGAAGTTCGCTGAAGCCGTCGTCTGATGGGTACTTGTCGTTCACGACATACCTTGGCTGGGGCAGGGGTCACTGATAGATTAGATATGATGGTATTCTCACCAGTAGTATACTGTGGCCTATGGGTTCGAGGTCCTAAACCCCAAGCCGAGTGAAACTTAAACCTTGACAACCCCCTTATCCCGGAATTCTTCAAACCCTTTAAGTCCTATACCTGGGCCCTATCCCCGAGTTCTGTTCGACGCCTTCTGTTAAAGTGACTCAAGTCCCAACAGCTCTAGGAAACCAGAATTGGAAACGATAGTAATAGCTTTTGGAAACGAGGGGACATATAATAAGTACGATTGTGGATCGATATCGATATGTATATATATATATATATATATATTATATTATATTATATATATATATATATATATATACATATCGATATCGATCCACAATCGTAATCTAGGCTATGCCCCGATTCAAGACTTAAATAATTAATATTAAGTGACTTCCCATTTAAATCTCATGTCAGCTAGTATGATCGCAGGATGACAGCGGCTTCTTGCTCGAGGCGACCGTCCCGTCTATGTCTGCCTCCGCCGGCGATCTGATTGGTGCCACTGGTGTCACTGCCACAGACGGTAATGCTACGGTAGCAACGAATGCTAGCACAGCCTCCTTCAAGAATCTAGGTGTCACTATGGTTTCATGTCGTGGGTATAACCCTAAGCCCTAAACCCTGATCTCACAACTAACGATCGTTATCCGAGGATCATCTTCCCGACCCTGTGCCACAATGCCTCTGCGACCTCTATTCTGGCCAGCTTCATCGAGGTATTGGGGAGGAAGGTTGATTCGTGTGAGGACCTGATGGATTCTCGGATCTGGACCCACTCAAGTCTGTATGCTTGGTCACGAATTTCGCATCATGAGCAATATATTCTGATAGTCCCCACTTGTGCATCCCAGGAAACCTTGGAGGGCTTGAAGAACAATCGAGCCACCTCGCTACCAAGCTGCACCACCGACTTTGTTTGTGTGCCCGGCTGAAACAACCCTAGCTTATCTGAGCCTAGAACTTAATGACTTTCGAGGTTGAAGGATCAGCTCTCTGTTCTGCTTGCGACCATGAAGAAGAACTACAAGCTGCTGACAGAGAAGCAGTCGGATTCATTGAACGGTGCTTGTGACAAGTCCCTTTGCCTGAATCGATAGTGTATAGTCTAGGGTATAGTCCTTGGGTTCCCATATCGGTACGTATCCCATACACCCGAGGCCCTAGCCCTGAGCATAAATAAATACACCAATTATATGGTTTTGTTATATGTAACCCATATAGATACCCCAAGGTAATACTGAACCCCAAACCCTAAACGAGGGACTTCAATGATGCATTGCTGCAGCTGTACGCAAACATCACGAAAAACGACGTCGTTATGAACAACTACATCGTGAGAGCAAAGAGCCCTGACCGAATTAGCACCGTATTTGCAGGCAGTGGCAGCAGGCCACGAGTGGCCACGAGCTCTGTGATCTGATCGGTCTACATGAGGTCGATGATGAAGCGCGGCCCCTCCTCCTGTGTTGGGGGAGCGAAGGCCAAGGCCAAGACAAGATCCGCACCTCCTAAGGAGAAGAAGGACAAGAAGGAGAAAAAGGCTAAGAAGGACAAGAAGGCTAAGTAGCTGGTTTCAGACTGGGTCTGAGTAGTCTTTTTGGGCGCCTCGCAGCGACATGCATGCAGATGTGTGCACACACATATAGTCTAGAGATGATCTTGCACTACTAGGGGAGCATGCACCAGTCGTTGCCGTGCACTGCCATGTGCGACTGTGCTCGAAGAGAAGCACTCACGCACTAATGCAATTTCGGGGGATGTCTAGATCTCGAGCATCTTTGGAGTTGTGGAAAAAATTGGAGAGCGCAGCCTATTGATCCATGCAGTCATGCACATGCTCTGACTTTAGTTCGGGCCCCACTGCCTTCTACTGCACACTCCCTCCGCAGGGATGTTGGCTGCTGCGGGGAGAAACCAAGGCCTGCTTCATACTTATACACCCACACACATAGCAGTGTGAATCACATGTGAGAGACAATGCTCCTGCAGGTCGATCCGACAGCGACGAAGACAGCAGCGTCGATGATGACTTGGCTGCTGCTCTTTTTTATGGCTTTGCAGAAGGAGTCACTTACTGGCAATACTGAAGTGTGTACGGGTGTAGGTTTGTCGGGAAGTTGCATAGCTCAAGGCCTTAAGGATCGTTTGGTCTGAGGCTGATTCAGCTAAGCATGTGATCGATCTGGCGACGATTGCCGACAAGAAGCTTCGTCGACATGGTTTCTTGTCAGATCGTTATCATGAATTGCCCAATAAGCCTTAAACCGAAGGTCGCCAAAGCCCTCTCTCAACCAATTTAGCGATCCTGCAAACCCAACCAACTTGATCGGGTGCTCATGACTGTGCAGCAGACTGCTTGCGAGGTGTGGTAGATGTGCAGCTATCAGAGTTGGCAAAGTGTGGGCAGGGTGGTCGCAATCATAGTCGCAACCTGCATCGCCTGATTCACCGGACTGGCCGAACCCTTCCAGTCACTGTTACTACTGTTCCGACCCCTATCAGGATTCTCAAAGGGAAGCCGAAGGTGCACACATGCAACTACCCGACCATGATGTTATCATCCTGGGCAAAGCAACTCTTTTCCACCGGAGGGCAATTCCTACTATCTGGATACACGATTGATGATGTCAAGTATCGTGGACTTTTCAAAGATTTTTGGACCCAGTATCAGCAAGTGGAGCCAGAGCTGGACTTCTACAGCAGGGATTTTGAATGGGAAACCGCGATTCCGTTCAGCTTTCATGGAGATGAAGGCAGAGGAAAACTGAAGCGCCCAATTATGATTGAAGCCTACCAACCACTCATTACACACCGTGGTCCTGAGTTCACAAATTCGAGTGGGATTCTTGTTTTATTTCGGCCCCACAACCGAAAAACCTTTGAGTTGTATAATTATAAGCTATGTAGAATCTTGCCCAAACCCAAACCCCCATCTCTCGCATCCCAGGCACTCCTTCACCACACGTCTGCTGTTTGCCGTGGTGCCGAGCGAGTACTATGCCTCGCGAACACTGGAAGTTTTGCACCGGGCACTTGTCGATGATTGGTTGAAGCTGTACGAGGAGGGCTTGACAGTGTCTTGGGATGTATTATGCAATTCTGAATTGTTACTAGTTCGAGCCAGGGGCTTTGTGGGTCGAGATCCATAGCTAGAGGTGAAGTGGCATGCAAAATCCTACAGATTCCGCTTCGTTCCCGTGGGAATAAAGGGAGACTGGCCATGGCTGCGGGCTGCAGCTCGCCTTTGCACTGGATTCAATTGTGTTCGCAAGTGTCATATCTGCCCGGCTAGAGAAGCTTGGCCAGAATTATCAGACATCCTGATCCCACCGATGTGTTATCAATTTTTTTTCACCTATAGCCTATGACCCCGAACGATAAACCTATACACTATACCGGCCTTAAACCCTATCGATACTGCTTAATAGACAGCCTCGAACTCAAGATTGCTATCTCCAAGGATTGGTACGACATGAGTCAAAGTGGAACTGCCCGTACGTTCCCTCGAAATGGACAGGTTCCATCTTGCTTCAAACCGGACAGAAGATCACCATTCAGGGACCTCCCAAGCGGAGACCGTGCTCGGTTTATCAAAAGCGACCCCGCACACAGCTACGCAATCAATGGCTGGGGCAAGGATTGGATATCCAGTTCGATTCTGGTTCTAGCGCACTTAGGAGTCTTCGGGGACTACAGGAACATTGGGACTAAGCTTCGGGTCGGCTTCGAGTGCTTCAAAGCCTGGTGCACACAACACAAAAAAACAACATCCCTCACGGAATTCAGCCTCAAGGCCTTCAAAATGCAATCGCCCCCTAGCTCAATCATATATGATGTTGCATGCAAGTCAGATCGAGGTGTGTCGGAACCCAGTTGAATCACTGAAGGCTAGCGAACTACCCGCAGGGGTGTGGCAAGGGCCACGACACTGCTGTAATTGGAGCTTGGTTGCTGGATCATATGAACTCCGTCGATGAGTCCACCATTGCAGCTTGCCAAGCTGATTTAAACTTTCTGCTATCGGGCTTAAGGTTTAAGGGGTTTGTAACAGGGCTTATCGTTTCATGGGTTTTAATCATATGCTGGGCCTTGTACATATAAGTTTAGGGCGCGATGATAACTCAGGCAGAATGCTTTCGTGATTTGTTCCGGCTTCTGCATTGGACTGCCAAAGCGGTAAATCTTCACTTCAAAACCATCTACAGCTGTGGCATGTGGATGACTGAGAGCTCTGCTCGTGTCGCAGTGGAAGCTGGTTTCAAGATGATGGATGCTTAGATTAAATATTGCAGCCGTTGCTCGATCGAACCATAAAGCCGATGTATTTTGCCTTCCATCTGAGGAGGGCTATGCGCAGCTGGGTATCATGTGTGCCAGCTACCAGTGGCCGATGTATCGTATGAGACCGAAATGCCATAATCAACTTCACTTGGTGTGGCTAGGATGCGATAGGTATGCATAATTTCAACCCAGGTTTTGTGCCTGCTAGTTGTTATAATTTCCAAAGATTCCAACAAGCCTAGGTTAGACCTCCAACACCAACTCGATAATGGAGCCGGTGCTGTGTTCAACGGCCTCAGCTTCTCGGCATATGATGTTATCATCGGGTATGGCATGTGTGCCTAAGTGCAGCTTCTCAGGTTGGGCGTGCTGGACCGACGAAGATTTCGTTGGGCGTATCGCCCGCATGAGCTGCCGCTGCTATGCCCACACGACACCGATTAGGGTATTCTCGCGTGCATTGATCAAGTATCGCACGATGTTTCTCAAAACTTTCAGATGATCACGACCAAGATTCAGCCAGGGCCGCCAAGTGAAAGAATATCAGCAGCTGTGTGCGTGCAGTTATGTAATCACTAGACCCTTGCCCGTGCGCTTTCTCTTTGCATCGTGCTCTTTCCGGGATTTAATAGCTAATCGGGTACCCCCCTCGAGCGCAAAAAATTGCGTACACAAATAAAGATGCCAAAGGAAGCCATAGGTTTAGAGCTTAAACCCTAAGCCCTAAACCCGAAACCCCTAAACCCTAAACCCCTAAACCCTAAACCCTAGACCCCTAACCCCTACACCCCAAACCCTACACCCTAGACCCCTAACCCCTAAACCCCTAACCCCTACCTTTGAAGAAAGGTCTTCCTCCTCGCCTTGGACCCTAAATAAGCGAAGCTCTGGGCCCGTCGACTAAACTGTCAAACTTCTGCGCCCGCAGAACAAATTGAACGGTTTAGGGTTTACCTTAACCATGAAGCTACCTTCTTAGGGTTCCTGATTATCATTTCCTTATATATGTCCTTGAAATGGTAGGTTTTTCCGGGTTAAGGAGGGCTTCATGACAGTATTTTGGGATTCATGTTTGGATCTTCGGTTTTAGGAATCATCTTTCGGAGTCTTACTGAAAAAACCCTACGCACACTAGAGTAAAGTACACCCTTGAAGTTTAGGTTTAAAACCCTACTAAACCCCCGAACCGAACCCTAACCCCCCCCCAATACTAAACCCTAAACCCTAACCATACTAAACCCGCAACGGAGGAGCTCCCGATCGCCGCAGAACCCTTACGTCCAGCCCCATGAAATCCGAATGAAGACCCATAATATCGGGTCCTTAATAATCTCAAAGAAATCTAGGTACTGTTATGCGGGATACTTCCCCACATCATAGTAATTCCTGATATAGAAACCCTTCATTCTCCTATACAGGTGCTTTGGAGCCCTTGGGAATTAGAATAGGGTCTGGGGGCCCAGTATACTGTATTTATTAGAAGGAACCCGTTGGCAAGTATTGAGGCCCCTATGTTACAAGCCTTAAGATGTAGAGTTCACTGAGTCCACTGAATACAAAGAAACTGATGACCTCTTCACTCGGGCCTAAACCCTGAAATCGTCAAGGAATACTTGTAGTAATCCTTAAAGGAACATTTGCAATTAGAAACCCGGAAAGACTCCCTTATGGAGCCTTGTAATTATCCGTAAACTTACTAACCCAATAAGCCACAGAAACAAAAGGTTAAACTTTCCGATTCCTACTAAACTACAAGGACTACAAGAACCCAAAAGGTTTAAAGGTTGGGTATTGGGGATCTAAGTGTGGAACCCGCATAGTAAGCCCCAGCAGTAAATCTACTAAGTAACCCTAAACCCCTATAGTATTATAACCCTTATAGTAACCCTTATAGGACCCTTCAAAGGAACCCTTAAAGCAACCCCATTCCCCACTAAGACCCAGCCAGTCTACTAAGAACCCTAGACACCTATAGTATAACCCTTATAGTAACCCTTATAGGACCCTTCAAACCCTAAGCCCTAAACCGTCTACTAAGAACCAGACAATAGTAAGCGCCCCAATAATACACAAAGGGTCCAAGTATCATTATGGTATATACTTAGACCCCCCAAATGCCCTATAAGTATAGACCAAAATGACTATACTGAACCTAGAACCCTAGCAAAAATTATAACTTTAGCTGTCTCTTAGGGATTATAATAACCAAAATTAAAAAAAAACATTTCTAAGTACCCCTAAGATACTTGGACCCTTTGGGATGTATACCGGCCATCCCTCCGTTGCACCTCGGGGCAGGGAGCTACCGCTCGGCCATGCTCTGCCTGCAACGCTTCGGAAAACAAATGCCATAAGCCCTAGACCTTAAGGTTTTAGAATTTAGGGGTTTAGGGTTTAGAATGTAGGGGTTTAGGGTTTAGAATTTTAGGGGTTTAGGGTTTAGAATTTTGTGGTTTAGGGTTTAGAATGTAAGGGCTTAGGGTTTAGAATTTAAGGTTTTCTGCTTTTAGATTGGGGGTTCCGGTGTTTTCGGGTTGGCAGCCTGGAAGGAACCATCCTACCTCTCTACCCAGAGGCTCCATAGTAGTTCCTTTTTGGGATTACCTTATAGGATTCTATATATGAACCCTAAAAAGGAACTACTATGGAGCCTCTGGGTACGGCTAAGATGAGCCTTCTTCGAGGGATTCATGTGTCGGATGCTAGTTTAGGACTCTGAGGGTTCTCCGTTGCTGAGTTCCCTGGCCAACACGACGTGAACACCGCTGTGTATATTTGTACATGTATCCGTATATACCCATACGTATATGTATATGTATAATGTACAAATCAGAATAAATTATAAAGTCTGAGGTATGATGTATAATGTATATTGTACATGGTATATGGTATGTATGTATGTACGTGGGTAGGTATGTATGTACATGTATGTGGACACATGTACTAGAACATAGATGAATATAGTATGAAACATACAGTATCAAAACACGTTAAACCGATGACATTTTAATTATGTATGCGAGAACATACAACATGCAATATGCAGTATACCCAAAAAGTTAAAAGCTTAGCTGCTCAGCTAATATGATTGCGTGCTGAAGAAATCTTAACGGTACCTGGCTTGCTGTAGTCAGGGGAACGGTTGCGTCGCGTGTAGATGCGCCCAGGTTTAGACTCCTGCATCTTCTTTGATACGTGCTCGCCCAGACCCCCGGGAGGATCTATAGATCCCCTAATTTGGGGCCCTATGCTACTAAGGGTACTCTATAGGAACCTCCATTAAGGGATCTACTTTTTGGATCTTCCCGGGGTCTGGGCGAGCCAAGGCAGGCACGACGATCGCTCCACCCGGAGGGTATGTCGTACCCGTGAAATGATCCGCCCCACCACGGAGTCAGTTCAAAAGCCGCGAGGTTGGCAATGTTGAGCTCGTCGTACATAATGGCGGTGTCGAATACCCGAGCCAACACCTCATCTTCATGAATAGAACTGCTTCCCTCGGGGACTTGGGAGTTTCCGAAAAGAGGGGACCCTAACATAGCACCCTAAATACTAGGATCCCGATTATAAGGGCCCCAAATTTAAGGTACCCCAACTCACGGAAACTCCCATGAATAGACCTGCTTCCCTCGGGGATCAACCCAAGCAGGATGCTGGCGCATGCTGCTTTCGACGACACGGCTTACGACCGTTAGGGTTCAGAGTTTCGGGGTTGCGGGGCTTAGGGTTTAGGGTCTAGGTATGGGTTCAGGGCTTGAGGCTTAGGCGGTTTAGGGTTCTCTGTAAATTTGTTTGAAGCAGATACTCTTGTAGAGCTGAAGCACGTCATGTTATTTGGGTCTCCCCTTTCGTAAATCTTGACTTCGAAATGCCGAGGTCTATCCCAAAGCATCCAAGTACCCTTATAGTAGGTGCTTCGTAGGTATTTGGGCCCCCAAGGTATACAGTGCACTATTACTGGGACCATTTGGGTGTTGGATTGAATTCTGAGGCGTTCGTCTCGTGATTCGGGCTGCGCCGGGTCAGGAGGCGGAGGCCAGGGAGTGGGAGTTTTGGGGATTCGGGGTTTAGGGTTTAGGGTTTCGAGTGAATTTAAAGAGATGAGGGTTTAGTGTAAAGGATTCTGGGCTAGGGATTATGGTTCACGGCTCGGGGGTTCGGGCTTCCAGCATGCTGCACACCCTACTAATAGACACCGAAACCATCATCACACCACCCAGGGCTCAGAAAGGCATCATCCCGCCTATGCCCTTCTGCAGGTCTAAGTCCAGGTCGAATCGGTGAAAGAAATCCATGCCTGGGGACATGGGAGCTTGCGAAAATAAAGGGTACCTTCTAGTGATATGGGTGGTTGTCAACATGATGGTCCTTTTTTGGGTCCCTAATATACTACGGCACCTAATATTCAGGGTGCCCAAAAAGGGACCCTAATTTTGACAACTACCCATATGTCGTCTGTAGGAGCCGGGAGACTCGAGGGCTTAGGATGTTGGCGACGGGGTTGTGAGGATCAAGATCACAGCAACTGCAAAACTAGGGGCAGATCCAACCTCATGCTCCAGGTACCTGACGCTTATACCAACCAGAATGACTTTAAATGTGTTGATGCAGGAGTGCAACGAATGAGCCAGTGGTCCTTGACTCTGCGCACTGAGGTTTAGGGTTTAGGGGTTGCGCAAGCAGTGCGATGTCGTGCTGTTGTCGGCTCTAATGCACACAAACTGCCCCACCGACTTTCTACGACGGATCTGGAGCATTTCTGGCTACAGAGGCGAATCTCCAAGCCAGAGCCCAACCAGCCTTGTAGGGAACAGAAACTGCAGAAGGTCAGCACAAATACAGCTTCACGACTCCATGGCAAATACCTTGCTGGTACAAAAACTGCATACAGCCCATTGCCCTAACTACAAGCAGCTAATTTATGTACTCAGGTTGGCGAGTTTCAAAGACGGGCCATAAATTCACCTGAGAGCCTAGGTGGGTACCTGCCTGCTGTCTACACTCCCAAAGCATCCAAGTACCCTCATAGCAGGTACTTAGTAGGTATTTGGGTCCGCAATGTACGTATATACTATAATTCCTCACTTATCGCATGCATAGTAGGTATTTGGCCTCAAAAGTGTGTACCATACTATTACTTGGGACTATATACAAGTATTTATAACCTTATTTATAAAACTAGTTACTAATTGGCGTGATCCTCTAAGTAAGCCCACCAGGCTCAACGTCCCTTTCAGGCACCGAAGCTTCGGCGTTAAGTCCCCGCATCCTAACGGTTTAGTTGAGGGGTTTGGAGAAGCTCAGAGTTTATTTACGGCATAGGGTTAGCGAGGGTTTTTTGGGTACAACTCCTAGGGTTGTCAGGCTTTTGGGGGTGTCCCAGGAGCTTACCCTAAACCCGAACACCCTAGGTTTAAGGTTTAGGGCTGCAGGCCCTGTGAGTCCTAAACCCTGACAGGTTCAGCCGTAAATTGCCAGGCCCCTGCGGTTTCAACTCTCGAGCCCTGAACCGCCTTCGGTCCTTCTTGGTTGACAGATATTACCCTAAACCCTAAAGTAAACCCATTGAAAGCTCTAAACCCTAAACTAAACCCATTCAAAGCTCTAAACCCTAAACCAAACCCATTTTAATCTAAAGCTCCAAACCCTAAACCCTACTCCCTCAACTCTAAACCATAAACCCTCGGCTCTAAACCCTATAAGCTACATAAAAAAAGCCAGAAAGTTGGGATATGATTATCCTAAACCCTTTATGGTAAATTATAAGGTATCCTACCCTGAAACCATATTCCAACTTTCTGGAATTCCCTTTATGCTTAAAACCTCTAAACTCTCGATCTCCTGGGCCGTACCCACCCAGAAGCCCCACGATGTTTTCGCTGGAGGATCCCAACCTCTTTTGGGCTAGGGTTTCAGGGTTTAGGGTTTTGGGGTTTAGGGGTTTAGGGTTTAGGGGTCAGAGGCTTTTTGGGTTTAGGGTCTCTGGGATTTGGGGCTATATAGGCTTAAACCCTAACTCCGCATGTGCTCAGGCTTTTTGGGTTTAGGGTCTTTGGGATTTGGGGCTATATAGGCTTAAACCCTAACTCCGCATCTGCTCAGGCTTTTTGGGTTTAGGGTCTTTGAGATTTGGGGCTATATAGGCTTAAACCCTAACTCCGCATCTGCTCAAGCTTTTTGGGTTTAGGGTCTTTGGGATTTGGGGCTATAACCCTAACTCCGCATCTGCTCAGGCTTTTTGGGTTTAGGGTCTTGGCCTATCGTTTTCAGGGTTTAGGGTTCAGGCTCTTTGGGTTTTGGGGCTATATAGGCTTAAACCCTAGACCCTATGTTCAGTGTTTTTGGTTCAGGCATAGGATTTTTGGGTTTTGGGGCATAAGGGCTACTATCAGGGGGTTACTACAAGTATGAGGGTTTATAGGGTTCAGGAAGCAGGCTGTTTTGGACTTTGGGTTGTGCAGGTCACAAAAGGGTTTACAATAAAGGCTTCTGCAAGGAGCACTCTCATTTATACTTTATTTATTCGGTGTCACTATAATGGTTGTTACGAGGGCACTATAGGGTTATTATGTTTTGCGCCTGCTTTATTAAGGCTTCGAGATTGTGTATTGCTTGAACTTGCGCTTTTTGTGTTTAAAGCGATTCAATTTCAAAGCTCTTTGATACCCTATCTCTGAGTCACGTATCTTTAAAGGTCAATGGCATGGCTTTCTACCGAAACCCCCAACCCTAAACATGGTTTTGGCTTGTAACCTACAGCCCTACTGTAACCGTGCAGGCCTCTGCATTGGGCTCGTTTGTCTGGAGCTCGCTCGGGTCTTTAGGAATTCGCGTTTCCGGGCTAGCATACAAAAGGGGCCTTAGAAGTTAGAATTGGGATTGGGAAATATTCCACTAAAAAAGTAATTTAATAGATATATATATATATATATATTATCGATGAGGAACCCTGCGAAAAGTATTGATAACCATTCCCACCCTCAAATTAGACTTACGTGCTCCCTGGTGGGTATGGCAGTGGGTGTTTGCCGCCCAGGGCTGAGAGGCGCGAGTTTGCTCTGTGGGTTGGTCTCTCTTTAAGCCCCACATCTGTTTCAAACGCTGCAACTGCTGCATAGCCATGAAACCTAAAGCTCTACACCCCTAAACCCTCAACCCCTATACCGAACTCTCTTGCAAAAGCCTAGACTTTAAACACTATGCAGCAGCCCGAAATCCAAAGCCCTCTCCCAACCATTCATGCCTACTGCCTCCGTATCGTTACTCCGAACGAGCCTAAACCCTCGGAACCGAATGCCCCATCTCAAGAAAGGCCCTGCTCCCGAAACCCCATTCAGCCGTACTCCCTTAACAGAAGAGGAGGAGCAGGAGGAGGAGGAGGAGGAGGAGGGGGAGGAGAGAGGGAGGAGAGAGATGATGATGATGCTGCTGCTGCTGATGATGATGATGATGATGAGGCTTCCGGTTGTGATGACCATGACTGGATGATCAATGGTGATGAAGTGAAAATGAGCATGACTATGGCTCTGGATCCGGCTGTCGCTCTGTTATGGCTGTGGTTGAGGTGAAGATCCGCTCATCTGAACACCAGTGCCTGGTCATGTTCTTAAGTCCTAAAGTTGATCATATAAATGTCGGACGCAGTACAGCTCAAGTGCCAAGCCTTCCCAGGTGCCCTCACACCAGCAGATCTCAGGATCCTCATGCTCGGAAAAATTGCAAAACCCTAACTAGACCCTACCGAGAGTAATCAAGGTACCTATTGAAAAGTTCAATGTATCATATGTACATATGTATATATAAATATATGATATATATATATATATATATATATATATATGGTGTATTTGTATGGTCATATCCGATTTTGGAATTACAATTGCGACTCCAGGTACCCTAAACCCAACCCTCGAACTCGCCCTAAACTTGAAGCATCCGAAGCCCATCCGCATTCTCAAAATCCTCCGAACACGTAGCCCGAACCCTGCGGCCACGGAACCCCAAAACCTTCAAACGCTCATTAGCATAGTTTAGGGCTTAGGGGTTTAGGCCTTATAGGGTTTTGTGGAATTGTGCTTTCAAAGCCGCACCCCGAAACCGCCGCAGGGGGCCGAGCACAACCGAGCCGTCGGGAACGACTTGCACCTGAGCTAGGACCAGAAGCAGCAGTAGCAGCAGGAGCAACAGCAAAAGCAGGAGTAGCATCAGCAGCGGCAGCAGCAGCAGCAGAGTAGTCGTCGTCGCGACGGGAGTGGTGGCTGTGGTGTTCGTAGCATTATTAGTATCGGAAGTGACAGCGGCGCTAACAAGGGAAGCAAGTATTATCTGATCTGCGGTGGTGGTGGCGGCGCGTTGCAATGTTGCCGTCCTATGTCTGTCACCCTCATCGCCCTACCTGCGAAACGCGGAAAACTCAGCTGGCCAAGGCGCATTCAGTTCTCCAACTCGTTCGTTGGCAAACTGCAAGCACTGAACAGGCCTCGGGGAGGGCGATTGTCACATCAGGCTTGCCATGCAGGGTGCCCGGGCGCCAGAGAACATGCAAACTGAAATGACCCGTAATAATTAGAATCGGTTTGGGGGCCTTTTTACTATAACTATAATAAGGAACCCGCAAAATAGTACAGCTAATTATTAAGGCCCCACTACCATCCTCGCCGAAATCCGAGTCTGTGGCCCTCCTGTTGGGGCAACGCCGAGCATTGCAGCATAGCTGGCGGAGATGCCACTCCTGCGGCTGAGGGAGCCTGGGCCTTCTTCCAGGGGTTTAATTTAAAGAGCCCCTGAAAAAGGAACCCTTGAGGGAAAAGTGTCCCTGTGCCCATATAGTGGACACTCTGGCCCTAAAGTACCTGCATGGGGACCACTTTCAGGCCAACGTATGTAGTGGGCCCTCGGGTTTCGGGAGGCTTTTGCCATTCGACCAGAAGCAGTTCGCTTCGTGGGGGACATGAGCATCGACCTACTTTGCACACACTCTGCATCCCAGCCGATCTTTTGGGCTGGAAGTTTAGAAGATATCTTCCAAATCTGGAGTTCTATAATAGGGTCCCCTTTGAGGGTAGCATAATCTACAGTAGGGTCTCCTTTAAAGGAGCCCTACAGACGAAGCACGAGTCTCGTTGAGATGTGGCCCTGGACTCCAAAAAAGCGTTCTAATGGATCCCGAAGTCTGGAACAATAAACCGAGGCCTCGTAACTGGAATAGGGCTTTGGGGCTTTTCATTTCAAGACAGAACTTTAAGGAATAGTATTACCCTTAACCCTATAAGCCCTGAACCCTTGAAACCCTGGACCCTGAACCCTGAACATGACTAACATAGGGGCCTTAATAAGTAGAATAGGGTTTTGAAGCCCATTATACTATATTTGTAAAAAGGAATTAACTCCCAATAAGTAGAATAGGGTTTTGAAGCGCATTTGTACTATGTTGGTAAATAAGGAACTCCCAAGATGGTATGGATAATTATTTTAGGCCCCTATATTAACTCAACTGCAGACGGATCCAACAAGTTACCCTGAAGGCCCAGGCTACTTGTCACGTAGGTGCTTGGGAGTCTTAAAACACTTTCACCCCCCTAAACCCTAAACCCTAAAACCTAAACCCTAAACCCTAAACCCTAAAACCTAAACCCTAAATCCTAAAACCTAAACCCTAAAACCTAAACCCTAAACCCTAAAACCTAAACCCTATACCCTAAACCGTGTCAGAGAAAGGTGCCTTCTCAGGGAAGTGTCCAGCCTGAGCACAGCTCAGGGTTGCCCAGAGAGCCCAATACCCCTTAATTAAGGAATATAGCTTAAATCATCATGTAAACCCCTTAATTAAGGAATATAGCTTAAATCATAATGTGAACCCCTTATAGGTTAAGGTCTATTCCTTAATGAAGGGGTATTGGGCTCTCTGGGTGAGGGATGCCCACGGTTCAGGGCTTGTAGTTTAAGGCTGGGGTTTGGAGTTGATGGGGCTTAAATAGGGCTTACGGGGTTTAGGACTTAGGGTGCACGATCTTGGCATGTTTAGGTGCGGCAGGCTCTTGCAGTAGAGGGATCTGCCGTGAGTGCTGGAGGTCAGGAGTTGTTGCTTTGGGACCTCGTTTACTGGCATAGGAGAACGGACAGTGGCTGTGGTAGAACAGCAGCATACAGACGATCGTGCCAGAAATCGCCAGTAAGCCTTTAGTACTTAGCTTCGAAGCTGGAGTCCAAGCCTCACCTAGAGTATTGAAAATACATTGAACCAAAGTCATTGTGCCAATTCGTTCGGGTCATATCCCTTGTGTCAAGGTACACTAATTGGTGCCATATCCCTTTCAAAAAGGTACACTGATTAGGGTCATATCCCCTTTTAAAGGGTGCACTAATTGGGATCATATCCCTTGTTTGAAAGTTACACCGGTTACTCTAAGTACCTTCTTCAAGCACGGGGAAGACTCAGAGCACCTCTGTTTTTTCCCTGCACTGAAAACCTTGAGCCTTGGGACACCAAGCGGCTGAGGGTTTAGGGCTTAGGGCGTTTTCGGGATATGGCACGTTCGAGGCTGCTAACCGACTTTAACACTAAATCCGAAACTCTAGCACCCAACCCCGGCTTGCGGACCCGGAAAGTGGCCCATCGCAGCACAATGAAAACAACCCAATCGCGACACATGCCAGCTACGCTGAAATGCCTGAAACTCGGGAACTAAAACCCAAAGTTATTGTTATAAATATAGTATAGCGGGCCTGAAAACCCCAGTCTACTAAGGCCCCTATATACTAAAGTAAAAGCCAGAAAGTTGGAATATGGTTTCAGGGTAGGATACCCTATAATTTACCATAAAGGGCTTCGGATAATCATATTCCAACTTTCTGGCTTTCACTCTAAAAAGGTAGGTTATTCAGGGTTAAGGTAAACCCCAAACTCCCCCTCCCTCCCTTTAAACCCCTGTATCCCTTAAGCCCCAGAGCCCTCTATAGTCCCTCGAAGCCCTGAACCCCAGACCCGACTCGGTCAGACTGATAAGCCCCACAGGCCCTACGAAGCCAAAAGGGTGGTTGTCAACATGATGGTCCCTCTTGGGGTCCCTAATGTCGTACGGCACCTATTTTTTAGGGTACCCCAAAAGGGGACCTTAATTTTGACAACTACCCATATGTCCCAAAGGGTCCAAGCAAGCCTATAGTATAGACTTTAGGGTATGTCCCAAAGGAACCTTCTAGTATAGACTTTAGGGTATTAAGTACCTACTATAATGGTATGTCCCAAAGGAACCTTCTAGTATAGACTTTAGGGTATTAAGTACCTAATATAATGGTATGTCCCAAAGGAACCTTCTAGTATAGACTTTAGGGTATTAAGTACCTACTATAATGGTATGTCCCAAAGGAACCATATAGTATAGACTTTAGGGGATTAAGTACCTACTATGATGGTACTTGGACGCTTTGGGTGTCGACATGTAAAGAATCCCAGGGTTCAGCAGGGCATCTAATATAGGGCCCTGGAAAATAGAGTGTGGTTCCTTCAAAGGCTCCGTTTAAGGGTTTCTATAAGGGTTCTGGAAGGTTTCTATGATGTAGGGGCGTTCATAATTAGGATGGGGTTTTGGGCTGGACTATGCTCTCCAGAGGATAAAGGACCCCTAGGGCATACTACTGGCAATTATTGCTTCTAAATGATATGACTTCGGGTTTGGGGCTAGACTAAACCCTATGTGCCCTATACGCACCACACCCTTTCGGGTTAAAGGTTTAGGGTTTGGGGTTTAGGGTTGCCCTAAACCCAAACCGAACTGAACCCTGAACCCTAAACCCTAAACCCTCTAGATGAAGAGACTGAGAAATACATGGTTTAGGTCAGAAACACCCCTGTAGTACCAAACTCAAAACTCTCGCACTACCAGGGCAGGTGCACAAACCACCGTGGGCGTTCGGACGGGGTCGTGGTGGACCAAAGAGGCAAGGCCTTTGGGTGGCAAAAGGTCTTGGAAGTCATTGCAAGTCTGTAGGGTTGCTGTTTTGAGTGGCTAACTCTGGCTGCCCAGATATGACTCGCGGTTTTGGTCACTTGTATAGTTGACTCTTTGTTATTGGGGCTCCTGCAGTACATACCGCTGCTATGAATGTAGGATGTACATGGAAGGCTGCGGAGGTTCCCATGAATGAGGGTGCAGGGGGCGAAGATCGGGGTAGCAGTCGACCCCAAATCTGGCCCTAAAGCTGGAGCCTCCAGCATATGGGAGATTCTGAAAATGGGTATACCTTACGTTGGGGTCCTTGTAATAAGGATCCTACTGTTTAGGGTACTATATTCACTATATTCGAGTCCCCTATTCTCGGAAACTCCCACCCATATCGGCATTGCCGACCCCTCCAGGAATCCAGAGCGAAAACTTCATCGCTCCTGCATGAAACCCTGCGACTTTCGCCCTAAACAAGTAAAAGGACTGCTTGAAGGCCAAAGTATATACTATAAAGGTACGTGGACCCTATAAAGCCCTTACTATACATAGAACCCTTATGGGCACCGTTAAGGGAAGCCCTTATGCCACCAGACACTCAGGGAAACCCCTCAGCCCTAAACCATAAACTAAGCCCTCAAACCCTCAACCTCCCAGACCCTAAACCAAACCCTCACCTGAAACCCTCAACCTCCTAGGATACCCAGTAACCTAAGAATAAAAAGGCCTCTCTTTTTAGTATTGGGTAACTTTGGACTACAAAAAGGGAATAAGGGTACTACTGGGCATCCTAGTCAACCTCCCAGACCCTGGGATAGAAAGGATTTTCCAAGCCCCCTGGCCAGGCGCTCGCCGTCTGTAAAGGCGCCCGAGGGCACGAGGTCATCGTGATGAGGCCGGACCTAATCGGGTTTAGGGAACCGAATCACGATTATTGAATGCTTTAGGCTTTAGGGCTTGAAGGTTCAAGATTGTAGGATGCCCTGGTTTCTGTTGGACAAATCTCTAAACCCTAAGTTTAGGGTGGCTTTTTGAGGGTTCTCTTGGGTTTGGAGTCGAAGTTCACGGTTGGGAATTCAGGCTTTAGGATTCAGGGGTCTTCAGCGTTTAATCTTTTGGGGCTTTTGGTTTATAGTCTAGTTGCCGTATCCTTGTTACGAAGAATACTCAGATCTGCCTGTCCTCATTACATCAATGGTTCTACGATGATCATGTGGGTGGTTGTCAAAATTACGCTTCCTTGTTGAGTCCTTATTAGAATATGAGGCACCTAATATTTTGGGGTACCATAATGTTGACAACTACCCATGTAATTCAAATCCTTCTAGATCCCTTCAAGGAACCCTTTAAGGAGCCCTTAGGTATATTCCCTAATTAAGGGGCTTTATACTTTTCGAAGGCAGGGATTGGGGTTGAGGGTTTGACCGGGACGTTGCAGTGCAACCCGAGGACTCCCGGACGGAAGGTTTCGGATTTAGGGTGCGGGGTTGACTTTACATAGGGGCCTATAAATAATTACCTATACTATTGTGGGGGTTCCTTATATTATAATCATAGTATAATGGGCCCCAAAACCCTATTCTAATTTTTAAGCAGAAAAGGCTCAGGTCGGGAAACCTGGCAAACTCAACAACACCTACATCTGGTAACAGTTGTATACTATACCAGGAAATACCTCAAATTCACAGAGTTGAGAAGGGGCCCGGTTGAGGGGACCCCCGTGGTTGCACTTCGCCGAGGGCAGGCGTGTTGCGGCCCAACGGGGCTTAATGGGTTTCCAATTTGCCCCCATTAGGCCCCAGTGGGCCCCATCGGCAGAGTGCAACCCACAGAACCCCCTCCCCCTCTCTACCCTGTGATCAAAACCCTACTTGGAGGTTCATGGGTAGTTATAAGTGGGGTTATAAGTAGGGTAACTATAATTGTAACCCATACTACGGGACGTATAACTCCACTTATAACTACCCACGAACCTCCAAGTATTATAGCCAATGAGGCCCCTTATACTTACTCCCCCAATAGCCACAGAATAAAAGGTTAAACTTTTAGATTACTCCTAGTTACTAAACTATAAGGACCCAAAAAAGTTTAAAGTTTGGTATTGGAGAACTAACCTTATACTATACTGAACTTAGAACCCTAGCAACAAGTATAATTTTAGCTGTTTCTTAGGGATTATAATAACAAAAAACTAAAGAATATTTCTAAGTATCCCTAAGTATACTTCGTACTACCGAAAGATATCCAGCGGATCCTCTGGTTGCCTTAGAGTAGGTTAACGCATCCCATTGGGGATTCAGGCTCAAGACTCTGCACCCTCGAGGGCAAGCTCAACACCCTTAAAAAAAAAAGGTCTCGAAATTTGGCCGAAACCGAAAGTTTGAGGATTTGTTTGCGTTTGTGTTTGTTGCGCGTCTTTGAAACATCAGGGCCGGTGCTCTCTTCAATGCAACGATGATGGGCGGCTCGTCCACCTGTGGTTTTGGGTTGTGAGTTTGGAGGACAGGGCCTTACGGGATCACATGATCCCAAAGGGTCTGGGTGGCAGGTTTGGGCTGTACGGTTGTTGCTTCGGGGTTAGGGTTTTCGGTTACAGGAGTATCCGTTGGATTTGGTTATGTAGAATACTATGTGGTCGAGTGGCAAGCGACGGCGGATATTAAAATTTGGGTTCCGATCTGCTGCATACTCCTGACTGCTCAAACGCACGTCTTCATTGTCCTCGTTGTTTGAACACATGCGAGCACATCAATGCAACAGACATGAGCCTGTGGGTTTGCACTGATGGAATCATCAATGGCCTGCCTCCGTTGCACTGAAGCAAAAACAGTTGCAGGAGTTGTTCGAATTCAGCCGGTGCGCAGTATAGGGGCCTTAATAATTGGAAAAGGGTTTTGGGGTACATTATACTAGACCCATATTGAGGAAACCCCACAATATTATTGGTAATTATTGAGGCCCCTGTATTATGTACCACCTTTTTGTTAACCAGGGTTCTTCTCGTAGCAGACCTAGTAGCATTTTGAAGGGCCTCAATTCAGGAAGGGGCTGCGTAATACAGGGGCCATATTTAATAGTTAGAATAGGGTTGGGGGGTATATTCTACTGCATTTATAATAAGGAACCCCCCAAAATAGTATAAGTATTTTTTGAGGCCTTTGTTGAAATGATCCCTCAAAAACGTGTGCAAGTCAAGGTTCGCAGAGCCTCGGATGCTCCGGCACTCAAAACTACCAGGACACCACCAGCCTCGAGCCCCATCGATATGGGTAGTTCTGACATCCTTACAATGAGGGTGCCGTACTGCTGCCCTCATCCTGAAATGTGTTCAGTGTTGCGGACATAGCTGGACCCGGGATTGCAGGACATTGTTTTGGGCAACATGTTTTTCGACAGAACCGGAATAGACTCAACCCAAATGGGATTAGTTCTAAGATATTAGGATTCGTGAAGCCCAATTGCTCTGAACATGTTCGCCTGCGCCGCCAAACGTCGACGCCGACGACCCGCAGAGTCTGCAGAGACAAGAGATGGCTTTACCCCAAGGGTCCCCGTACCTAATGATCATATACTCTCCCAAATCCTAGCACTCATAACTACAATCCTAAAACTGCGAATACCTAGTTATCGGGTCCTTTGGACCCTTGGGATTAGGGTTCGGACTAAGGATATTCGGATTTAGGGTTGCAGGCTTGCTTTACTATAAGGGCCTTAATAATTAGAATAGGGTTCTGGAGTATATCATACTATAATTATACTAAGGAACCCCAGCATAGTATTGGTAATTATCTGGGCCCCTATAGTATGCTCTATGGGGCTGAGGGGTGAGAGTGAGGGACGCAAGGTGTTTTGGGGTTGCGGGTTCAGCCATCAAGTTTATGCTTGCAAGATGTTTCCGGGTGCTACGGCATCGCAGTTTAGGGTTCAAGAAGTTTCAGGGTCATGGTCTCACGAGTACGGCCGAGTGCTGCCAGCGAACCATTGAGTTTGAGGACATGCTTTGTTGGTGAGTCTCTTGGAAAGATGCTTGTGAGTAAACAGAGATAGTGAGGACTCTTGTGACTCTTGTAAGGAGCTGAATACCTGTGAATAAACTTGTGATGATCCTTGCCAGAAATCTGTGCAACAAAAACACGGTCTTGAGTCTTGCAGGTGTCTCACAGTAAACCTCACAGGCATCCCCCAGGTTTCCCGTGAGGTTTGCTGTAGGATTTGCTGTGAGGTTTCCGACCTCCTGTGAGGTTTACTGTGAGACGCCTGCCTCCAGCGAGGTTGTGAGTTTTCCATCAAGGTTTGCGGTCAAACGCCTGCCTCATGTGACGCTTCCTGTGAGACCCGGCCATGCACCCCCTCTGCCGCTGGACTCTCGCGTTGCCCACTTCCTCCGCCCACATCCCAATCCGAAACTTCGCAGCAAATCTCACAAGACTTCCTTGACCACACAGCCTCTTACGGGAAACCGCACAGGATTCTGTCAGGGAAAACCGTCTGGCTGCTACCCAGTCATTCCCAGGTACAGTCGCAACAGCGAAAACCAAAACACTATAAACACGTTGTCTACACCCTGAACCCTCATGAAAGGTTTGGTTGCCCATCGGCTAGCTCTCGCCTTTGCGCAGAGCTACAGCAGCTACTGTAGGGAAAAGGTTTTTTTCTGGATGATGCTGCAAAGGGTTCTTCGGAACACTTTGCACAGTCGCCTCTGCACTCACGCCCACCTGGACCCCAAAAGTATGTAGAATAATAGCCTTTTATGGGTATTGGGACATTATTTTACCTACTTTGGGAGGTTTAGGCAAGCCCTCCTCTACCCTTTCGGCCCCTGGCGCGGCAGCACGCCGCTCTCTGTTCCCAGTTCCAGCAGCATCTGCCTCGAATGTCCGGATGCTGGCTCCAGGGTTCGTATATAGATATGATATATATATATATATATATATATATATATATATATATAAGTACATGTATATATATATATATATATATGTGTATTATATATATATATATATATTATATATATATATATATATATATACATATATATATATATATATATATATATATATATATGGGTCCAATGATGTTATCACATGTCCATACAAAACCGGCCTCGACTTTCATTTAAAGACCCTAAACCCTACAAACCCTCAAACCTACAACCCCAAAGCCCTGAAACTCAGCTATCCAAGAACAAACTTTTGCACTTATAGGGTGAAGCCTGGCTTCTGTTAATCTGGGAGTTTCCGGAAAAAGGGACGCTAATGTAGTACCCTAAACAGTAGGATCCTTACTATCAGGATCCAAAACAAGGTACCCCCCAATTTTGGGAAACTCGAAACCCTGTCTAGACGCGGAAACTCGAAACCCCTTATAGCCTCAAAGGAACCCTTATAGTACCCTGATAGTAACCCTTTAGAGAAACTCTAAGGTACCCCTTTTGGGGCTGGAGGGCTCCTGAGCTTGATGAGCCCAGAACTGGGCCTTGTCTGGGGAACTAGAGGTTAACCTTCGGGAGTTTTTTTTTTTATGAGACTTGCGGGTTCAGGGTTTAGGGAAGCTTAGGGTTTAGGATTCTGAGATTTGTGGGTTCAGGGTTTAGGAAAGCTGAGGGTTCAGGGTTGGCTTAGGGTTTAGGGTTTAGGGTTACGTATATATATGTATATATAATACATCTATACAGATAGACAGATAGATACATAGATAGATAGATAGATAGATAGATAGGAGTTTCCGAAAATTACAGATACCTTATTGGGGATCCTGATAGTAAGGATCCTACTATGTAGGGTCCCCTGTTTTCGAAAAACTCCCATATAGGAGGTTACCTATTGTCTCCAATTGTAATTCCTTTTGGGGTTACATTATAGGATCCTTACTATATAATTGGTTAACCCCCAAGAAAAGAAACTACAATGCAGACTACAGGTAACCTTCCGGAGTATATACGGATTACCAAAGGGTTCTAGTACCCCAACCAGGTGAAATGTTACTTACTCTAGTACTCGGAAAATGTGGGATTTTCCGAAAATAAGGGACCCTCATATAGTACCCTAAATAGTAGGGACCTTATTCAAAGGACCCCCCAAAATAAGCTACCCCTAAATTTCGGAAACCCCCATGTAAGACTGACTCCTGCCAGTTCTGATCTGACAGCGCGGCTGGTACTGCTACTGCGGCTTCTGGTCAAGGGCGCCTCGAGCTCCGTTGATGATAAAAATCTTGCAGTACCTTATAAGGACCCTAGACTATGGGAATCATGGTATATTCTTTACTCTGGGTAATGCAAGATTTACATCATCAACCGGCTCCATGTAGACCAAAGCCCCTGAGCCCTTTGCTATGTCATCCGCAAACCCACAACCTCAAGGATCTTGAAACCCACTAAACCCTGGACCCTTAACTCCTTAACTCCTAAGCCCGATGAACCCTAAGCCCTGCGAGCCCCACACGCTGAACTCGTAAACGCTGAACCCTAGACCCTATGAGCCCTAAACCCTAAACTCCTAAACCCTAACCCTTATGAGCCCTTGATTCTAAACCCTGAACCCTAAACTCTGAACCCTAAACCCCAACCTCAACTCCTGAACCCTAAACCTTAAACGCCTAAACCTTACCAGCCCTGAACCAGCCCTGTCTCGTTGCAGCGAGGAACTTGTCCGGGCTCGTGTCTGTATCCAACCCTCGCAGCTGCAGCTCTCGCCTGGCGATGGGGTTGGGAGGGACCCTTAACGGGGACCCCTACCCTACAATGGGCTATATAATGGGTATATAATGGCTATATTAAGGGTATATACCTAGGGGTCCTTATTGAGGGTCCCTCCTTTTACCCTTGGAGTTTAGGGCTCAGGGTTTAGTTTAGGGCTTAGGGTTCCACCAAGGGTCCAAAGGACCCAATAACTAGGCACTCGGCTATAGGATAGTAGTTATGTAGGTTAGGATTTGGGGGAGTAGATGATTATTAGGTACTTGGACCGTTGGGGTTCAGGGTTTAGGATTTAGGTCGCAAGGAATGGTGTCGCAGCCTCGGCCTTCGAATAGTCAAAAGCTTTCTGTTTGGAGATTCGGGGTAGAGGCTGCCCCAGAGAGCCCAATGCCCCTTAATTAAGGATAGCTCAAATCATAACATGAACCCCCTTATAGTTTAAGGTATATTCCTTAATTAAGGGGTATTGGGCTCTCTGGCTCTGTGCATAGTCCGGCGCATGATCAAACACACTGAGCCCCACACCGTAAAGCCAGAAGTCCCTCGATAAAGGAGCCGAAACCCTCAAACCCTGTATACTGTATTGTAAAATCTTCTATTTCATGTTATATAACATTATGTCTTGCTGCACGCGAGTTTGAAAAGTCCTAAACCCCTAAATCCTAAGACCGGGCCGTGTTCGGGTCGGGAGTACAGTAATATGGGTCTGTTTCGCTGGGAGAGGTCAAAATTTCGGATACTTTATCAAGGGGATCCTCACAACACCGATCCTACCCTAAACCCTGAGCAATCGAACATGATCACTAAACCTCCGAAATCCTTAGAAAAGGCCACACCAAGCAAGACCCATGTACGTTGATTTTGTTGCCGTCTGTTGTTGTGTCCTGGTTTTTGCTCGTGGGGTTCTGCCGTCTAGTCTAGCTAGCCATTTGAGCTTGGTGGCGAAGGATGACGGTGAAGGGTGTGCCATGGTCTTCCGAATCCCTTAACCCTTAACCCTCCCTAGAGTAACCAATACACCTTGAAGACGGGGATAGGAACCTGAACACTGGGTTCACCTCTTGTGGGTTCCCTTGGTTGCTCTAGTATCCCCTTAGGCCCTTAGTCCTGCACGAGACTACTGGCTACCGGCGCAAGACTTGTGAATCTTGGCTACCGTTAACAGATCTGGCCCTGCTTTGTCGTGTGATCTCGCCATCACAAGCTATGGGCAAAGCCTACAAGGCGACCCGGACCCCCAAAACCCTCCTGAACTACACCCGCAAGGTAAGCCCCATGCCGCAAATCCCGCGCTGACATTTCTTGCCTCAGCTCAGGAAAGGTGCAAGGTTGTGCGCTCTCCAAGAGCGGAGTCATCATAAGGACCCTTACTTAAAGGAGCATGGGACTTAGTAACTAGGGTTATAATTAGGGTAACTATACTTATAACTACATATAACCCCAATTAAGGTACTTATAACCATGCTTACTAAGTCCCCTGCCCTTCCAAGTAGGGGAGGGGGAGGGGGGTAAGGGGCCTTGACACCTCTAATAAGGACTTAATAAGGCCTATATTTATATTTAGGGACGTATAGTCTCCTACCCCCCTCCCCCCTACCCCCCAAGGGTCCCTATGAAGTCATCGTTGAAGCGGGACAGATTCGGTTTAGGGTTTAGGGTTTGGGGTTTAGGGTTTTGGGTTTTAGGTGTCGGGTTTAGGGTTTTAGGTTTAGGGGACAAATACATCTGATGCAGCTTGGTGGACCGGGATACAGGCTTTCCAGCAGGCCATGTTGATGCTGGGTCCAGCTCAGGCCCAGAAAGCCCAATACCCCTTAATTAAGGAATATGGCTTAAACTATATAGGGCTTCATATTATGATTTAAGCCATATTCCTTAATTAAGGGGTATTGGGCTCTCTGGGGGGATCCGAGTCAAACCTACCCGGTCATCAGCGCTTAGTACATCTTCCTGAAGTGCAATCTCTGTAAAAGAGGTGCATGCGCTCGCTCACTTGCTCGCTCGCTCGCTCGAAACCCTGCGCTCTGAAACCTGCAGCCCAAGCCCCAAAAACGAACCTGAAAGCCCTCCCAAATAAACGCAACCAAATCCGGCACCCCTAGTTACCGTAAATTCCAAAACCTAAATCATCCAAACTCTGAACCCCCAACACCCTAAACAAGACCACAAAGTGAGGGCGGCACAGCCTCTCAGCCACAGTCCGCTCCGCTACTGCAATGGCCTCAGCATTATGTACGCAAAGGGTCCTATGTACTGTTATGGGGGATACTTCCCTAAGTCATAATAGTAATTCCTGATATGTGAACCCTACATTCTATATCGGTACATAGGACCCTTTGGGGTAGGGCCCTGCATAACTGGACTGCGGTTTTGCGAGTGGTTGAGAGCCAGTTATGATAAGGAACCTGTAAAGAACAACATGACAGTGGTAAAGACAGTTGTTTTTGAGGGTTTTTGCTGCCTTCTACCTGCTTGTCGGTGGTGATAGAGATACTCACCTAGTACCTTTGTAGAATGTATAGGGAGCCTAAACGAGCCAGCAAAGAGAGGCACATGGTCGACAACCTGGCCTATGATATTGAAATGAAATGACGGCAGGACACCGCGGCAGAAAAAACGTTCTTGGGTATGACTGCAGTGCTGCTACAGGAGTTTTTGGTGTGAGGGGAAGCACTGTTCGCTTGGGGCCCTTGCCAGCATCATCAAGCACTATAGGGTCAGAACTGCAAACGAATCGGGTTTCAATACCCGAGGTATATACATCAGGTAAGGTACAGCGCAAGCCTGTTTCGCTCTTACTCCGTGGATTTTCCATGGGAGTCAATCGTCGCAAGCACCGCCGGGAATGCTGAAGTATCTTCCATGCACACCGGCAGCGGAGTGACATCACACAGCTCAGACTCGTAAGCGCTTGACGTCGTGCTGTTCGAACGCATCAAGATTTCAATAGAATCCCAGCTACCTGTTGGAGTTTGAGTTTAGGGTTCTGTGTTTCAGGCTTGGACGTAGGTGTAGAGTATATGAATGATATGAATGATACTCTCCTTTGGATATAACGGGAAACTAGCCATCTCAGATAGGTAAGTGGGATTCTGAGGCTTTGCTGAGCCGACGAGACGTTGAACTTCCCATGCTATGGACCATGTCGAGGCTAACGGAGCCACGACTTACCCAAATCCAAATATAAAAATAGTAGGTATTTAATTTCCAATGTATATACTATATGGTCACTTGGACCCTTTGGGTTAAAACAGCCTCATCTAAAATTTGGCAGTCGAAAAGCAAGCCTTCTGCTTCCATGCACTAGTGACCTGCCTCTTTCAAGACGCGAGGTATGCCTCGGTCAGCACTTCCCTGAAAGCTCAACCCACCCTGCACCTGGCGTAGAAAACTGCATGCAAAACTGGTCTCGTTCTACGCCCTAAGAATTGAAAAGTATTGGATGTGCGAGGCAGCCATTGATCGACCGTATATGGTCGAACACTATACAGTGGGTCAAAAGTTGTCAAAGTACCGTGGTGCGGCATTGCTGCTGAACACATAGCAAAACATCTTAAGATAACCCTGCTGACTCCAATATCCAGTTTAATCTACCCTATACAAACCCTACCTTAACTCTGAAAACCCTACCTTTATAGGGTTCCTTATTATGGTTTCCTGAAATGAATCCTTAAAAGGCAAGTTATTCCGGGAATAGGTAAGCCCAAAACCCAATCTCTTCTACCTTTGACCCTATGAGTTCGCGAATGCCATCCACGGACTTGCCGAGGATTCGCCAAGTCAAGAAGTTTCATAGTATTGAATTGGGGCCTTAATTATTAGAATAGGGTTTGGGGGCCCATTATACTACCTAGGGAATAATATAGGTAATTTTTTAGGCCTGTGCTCCCGGGCCCTGACACCATCTCTCCAGAAGTGCGCTCGGACTGGGAGACTTCAAGAAGCCCAGTTGCCCATACGATTGATTTCTATGTATGCGTGTAATTTTTGAGATACATATGTAATAAATACCCTAGTGGACCATATCGGGTTCCACATAAACAGTAACGCAACACATGAGGAACTGGGCTTAGAGGGGCTTGCGCCGAAATCACATCTGTCGGCAGGGTCCGCAAGATGTTTGCTGTGATACTCGCCCGAGCCACTCGAGGATGTGCTCTGCGGAGGGGCGCTGGCCTGTGAGTTTCGGCATCTAGAGGTCTAAACCCAAAACCCTAAACCCTAAACCCTAAAACCCTAAAACCCTAAAACCCTAAAACCCTAAACCCTAAACCCTAAAACCCTAAAACCCTAAACCCTAAACCCTAAGGTCTTCGGCTGCCAGGTTCGGATTCCGAACGCTGTCGTGGCCAAACTGTAAGTCTTTAAACAAACAGTCAGGACTGGTCCCATTAGCAAATTAAAACCTGAAACGGTGGTTCATGGCTCGGGGAGCTGCGTGTTCAAAGACTACGGCCTGCACCCGAGAAGCTTACGACGATTGCAAAGATCGAAGCGACAAGACAGAGCCCCACACCCCTAATTGATGCATGTAGGCCTTCCATCAAATCAAGAGAAGCACACCATACTTAAAGTAGTTGCTTCTATGGACATATATGGGCTCTCTGGGAACATCACGCTTCGGTGTCAAGGTCTATATGGCTTCGACATCTTCCGGGACAGCCGAGAGCCCGCAGCTCTTTGTCACCTGCAATCCTACCAGGATAAGGGTAACTCACCAAATGAGTGTCCCTGTTTAGGTCCCCAAAGTAGTACGGCACCCTCATAAAACAAAGATCTTAAAAGGACCCCTAAGTTCCAGCATAAGCAAGATCGGCTGATCGCTGGAACGCGAAGAAGGACAGAAGAGAAACATAACTGGCAGCGGTCGAAGACATACTGGAATTGAAATTCATGACAGTTGGCGTTGTAAATGCCTACACCGAAAACCCTAAACTCGGCCCACAACCCCGATGTAGTTTTGCATTGATGTTGTAGTAGCTGCAGCAGGTCAGCAGCGGCAGATGCAGAAGACCTGGCAAAGTGTAAGATAGAAAAAACTTCAGAAAGTAAACTCAAACTAACCAGATTCCTCAAAGCCAAAACTGAAGAAACTGCGCTGCCCCTGAAGGAATGAGCGTCGAAATCAACACCCGAGGAAACCTGGCAACATCCTGCAGAGAAACTAGACTCATAGGGAACCTTATGCCTTAATAATGCCCATAACATGGACTTAATCAGGCTTATTTTTTGGGGAAGTACAGTCCCCTACCCCGCTCCCCCCTGCCCCCCTAAGGGTCCCTATGATTGAAGGGCATCAGGGTTTACCGACAAGCATTCTGGACTGCAGTTCTAGTTCATGGTCGGGATTATTTTAAACATGTACATGTATATTCCTTATTTGGTTTAATTATAAGTACCCATAAGCATGTAAAATGTTACACAACTATGATAGAGATTTTATTGCCGCACAGGGATCAGAACTGGATCACATGGGCAAACAAAGGTCACATCTAAGATCTGTGTACCCAAGTGAAACCTCGAACCACTGCGCAACCCTTACATCCTACGAACCCTAACCGTTGACCGTCATCCCCTACCCTAAAGGTCCATGTACAATGATTTGGCCTGAAGTATCTTCATTGGGACTATGGCCAACACTACACAGGAACATTGATCCTTACCTAGAGGGTCATACCCTACCCCTTTTTTTAAGGTACCTACTTTTCTATATAAGAGAACCTAACCATATAAAACTAGGTACCTAAAAAAAGGGGTAGGGTATGACCCTCTTGGTAGTGTGGCTTTATATCAGGCCTGGGTCAACATGCCATGCGGATGCCACGAGTGGGCGCAATCGCAAGCTGCAATCAGCGACCACCGGTCGAGGCTCCTTTGATGGAGTTGTCACCGAAATGATATGGTTTCGGGTTCTACCCGCAGTAATACTATGTGAGCACCATGCTCATTAAAACGAGACGAACGTGCCCAACACCACGGTTTCAACCGACGAGCAATCCCAGAAACTTCTGCCTAGAGCAGTGGGGATAGTGATGATTACCAAAATCGTAACGATGAGAACGATGAGGATGGCCTCGTCCTGCATCATCCGCCACCAACATGATATTTGCGATCACGGTGATACACTTGCAATGACGACATTATAGCATCATTATATCAGTATACCGTAGCGCTCACCGTGGTGCCCGGAAACGGTTGCAACAGTTGGCGGTCGATGTCGCAATCGTGGTAGAAGCAGCGGAAACGAAGTAGGTAAAGAAGGAGTAGCTGCAGCAGCAGAAGCAGGTGTGCTGTAGAGGTGGTGGTCGTGGCGGTGTGGGCAAGCTAGCGCTTCAAGGAGTCTCGGGTCACCGTTTCCAGCTGCAATCTCAGATCACCCTAAACCCCTAAGCCCTAAACCCCTTGAACCCCGAACACCGGTACACCCTAAACCCCTGAATCCTAAACCCTAAACCCCTGAATCCTAAACCCCTCAACGAACGCTTACGCATCGACCGACGGCTGACTCACAGCCTTCAGCGGGGAGATCGTTCGCTTCGGGATTTAGGGCTTGAGGTTTAGGGCTTAGGGGTTTGAGGGTCAAGGTTTGATAAGGGCTTGAGGTTCAGGGTTTAGGGGTTTGAGCTTTAAGGTTTAATGAGGGCTTGAGGTTTAGGGTTGAGGGGTTTGAGGTTTAGGAGCTTGAGGTTTAGGGTTTAGGGAGATCGTCTGGGTTGACAAATATCTTTAACCGTAAGTTACCGAAACCTACTTTGTTTTGTAATGTAGGAACTCGGAAACCCAACCTAAACTCAATCCTAAACACTATATCCTATAACCCTAAACCCTGTAACCCTAAACCCGGAAAAACTCTAAACCCAAGGAAGCCTCAACAGAGACGAACCTGTGCAGCCGAAGCGTCCTTACCTGCTTGAAACTCAATGAGAATCCGCTCAGGGTCACGCCCGAGCTGGTGGAAGGGCGCACAGCCAGAGTCTCGGTTCACGGGGTTTTGAGATTTTGAGGTCCTTCGGTGGATGATATAAATCCTGCATTACCTTAAGGGCCCTAAGTTATGGCAGTTATGGTATATTCCTTATTATGGGTAATGCAGGATTTATATCATCAACCGTTTCAGGACACCCTGATGGGTTCTAGGAGGGTTTGGGGTGCAGTGTTCAACCCAGACCCGCCAACTGACCTCCAATATACCCCAAATACTTAAAGGATCATGGGACTTAGTAAGTAGGTTATAATTGGGGTTATGAATCCCCTAAGTGGGGTTACCCTAATTATAACCTACTTATAACGTTACTTACTGAGTCCCATGAGCCTTCAAGTACCCACGATTAAGGACCATAAGGGCTCTATCAAAGGGCCCTTGCAGGGTCCGGGAAGAGAAGGGAACCCTGATTCCTGAACTAAGGCTTTCAGGCTCTAAGGGCTTTCGGGCTGCTTGGGAATCACGGAGATACATGGGTAGTTGTCAAACTTGTGGGTACCTTACTTTGGGGTCCTTATAATAAGGATCCTACTATTTAGGGTACTATATTAGGGCCCCCTATTTTCGGAAACTCCCACATGCTTTGGGTCACGGAGATACATTCTTCGGTCTTCCAGGCTTTGCCACTTTAGTGTGCCTTTCTAGGTACATTAAGGCCGCAGTGGCCACTATACGGGTACATCGACCCTTGAACCCTGAACCGTAAAGCCGATCTTGCTCTGAAAGGCGCAACATACAGACAGGATCTTGGATGAACAGACATAAACCCAACCAGCCCTCGCAGAAAACCTTGTGCGAAACAGCTTTTCGATTCCTCTGCCACAAGCGAGTTCACAAACAAACGGGGAACTACATGGGAGTTTCCGAAAATAGGGGACCCTAATATAGTACCCTTAATACTAGGATCCCTATTATAAGGAGCCGAAAACAAGGTCCCCCTAATTTTCGGACACTCCCACATGATCAGGCCTTTCCGGAACTGAGGGGCCCTACAGCCTCGAGCCGAACTAAAACAAAAACCCTACGACCCTAAATCCTACAAGCCTACAACTCAGGCTTAGGGTTTAGGGTTTTTAGGATGCCCAGTCACCCGGAATAAAAGGGGTTCCCTTCTTGGTATTGGGTACCAGTAAGGATCCTAGGACTACAAAAAGGGAATAAGGGTACAATACTACGTACTGGGCATCCTAGGTCCTAGGTTTAGGGTTCTCTTCTCAGCTGCCACCAAGGGGCTCATAAAGTAAAGGATCAATCCCAGGGCGTAGATGTCGACCTTCTGAATTCTTGTCGGCGACAATGACTTTTGTGCAAGTTAACGTCTGGATTGACGAACGTTGACTGAAACACTGCTGTCTACATTTACCCTGATTCTAAGGGTACATGTACGCAATTAGTATTTAGTAGACACATTGGCCCTGAAGTACCTACACAGGGACTCCTTGTAAGCCAAACTATATACTGGAAAGGTATGTGGACCCACAGTGTAGTGTGCATTGTGTGTACCTGTGTGTGTGTGTGTGGATATATATATATATACATATATATATATAGATAGATAGATAGATGTATAAGCAAATCTTTATGTATGTGTATGTATACACATATTACACATATTTGTATGTTTGCGTACCTGCTGTGGTAAGTGGTTTAGATTGCCATTTGCTACTCACTTAATCTCAATTAGCAAGAGCCGAGCCTTCTCATCATAGGCCTGATGCCTTACCACCTCTGGAGCCATGTACCGCCAGCTCCCAACGCCACCTCAGGGCTCGTTTCGAGTTTACCCCAAGCTTCTAGTAGGTACTTAGTAGGTATTGGGGCCCCCAAGGTATATACTACACTATTAGTTGGACCCTTTGGGTCATGCAAGTTTCAACGTTCAGCTGGGTCTTTTGGCTTGGGATGGTTCAGGCTCCAGCTGCCCCAGGTTCTAGGGTTCCGAAAGTTCAAGGGGCTGTCGCAACTCTGAAATTTCAGGCAACAGGGGACCTGAATATAGAGCCCTGCGAAGTAGGAGGATTCTTGCCCTGGTATTGCAACCCGTATCTGATATCTCGGTATCTATATATATATATATATCTATATTATGTATACACAGACATATATACACATATACGCAGTCTATCGAGTCTGGTATACTTTACACTATTCTAGTCTAGGGCTTTTGAGAAGTCGGACCTGTGGTGTCCTAAGTGGCGACGACTCATAGGCGAAAGCGTGTACTACAATGGTATATAAACCCTTATAGAACCCTTAAAGGCACCCTGTTTGGGCATGTGGACCAGCAGCGCCTGTCATGCTGTAAGCATCGCTGAGAGAGAGCATTCTGCTGATGCCGAAGTCTGAGACCTTGACCTCAAGGTGCTTGCTCAACAACAGGTTCCTGGGCCGCTGGAATCTGTTGAATTTTTGTGTGTATACACATATGTATGCATGTATGCATACATACATGCATGTATGTATGTTTGTGTGTGTGATCCCTCTTGTTTCTGTTTGATGAAAGGCGTTGTGCGATTCCTTTTGGGCTATCGGGGACTGTGATTTGTTCAGCGCCGTTCCTAGGGGTTTCGCTTTTGAAGCTTCAGGGCCTCAATGCAAGGTCGTCGATGGTTATGAAACACTTAGGAAGCGAAGCATCACAACCTTAAACTGCAGGTTGGCCCTGTACAAAAATCTTGGTAGATAAGATCCCCCTGGGCCTGATGACGGAAAACATAAAACATCCCCAAGGCCTGCCTAGACCCTGAACCCTACAGAAACCCTAAACCCCAAACCCGAAACCTTGAACCCTGAAAACCCCAAACCCTAAACACTGAACCCTAAACCCTGAAAACCCCAAACCCTAAACACTGAACCCTAAACCCTGAACCCTAAACCCTGAACCCTAAACACTGAACCCTAAACCCTGAACCCTAAACCCTAATCCCTAAACCCTAAACCCTGAACCCTAAACCCTAATCCCTAAACCCTGAACTCTAAACCCTAAACCCTAAAAATCAGATCACGGTGCATAGGTTTCAGATCCCGGTGTACCATCTTCCGGGAATGCAGAAAGACGAGCGCTCTGGCTACGGCCGAGCCCCAGTCCAGGACCTAGGATGCCCATAAGGGATCTATACGGTTGATGATACAAATCCTGCATTACCCGCAATAAGGAACATGCTATAATTCCCGTCGTTTAGGGTCCTTAAGGTCATGCAGGATTTATATCCACAACACTAGTAGCGTTCTACAATATAGGAGCCTAAATCATTGCCAATACTGTTTTGGGGGGGTTCCTTGTTGTACTTATAGCTACAATGCCCAGTAACCTAGGAATAAATTAGGGCTCCCTTCTTAGTATTGGGTAACTTATAACTTTATAGGGAACCTAGGACTACAAAAAGGGAATAAGGGTACTAATGGGCATCCTAGGGACCGTGCTTAGCCGCGGACTCCAAACGGCACTGTCGTGCTTCTGCCTCTGTGAAGCATAGTAGCTCTCCTGAGCTAGGACTCAAACAGAAACAGTTCGGCCGTCTGTTTGTACTAGGTCCCAACAAGGAGAAAGAAGCAATACAGGGGCCTAAATTATCACAATACTATTTTGGGGCTTCCTTATCCCCCAAACCCTAGTCTATTTACTACGGCCCCTATATTAGAGCCAAGTCTCGAGGTCACCACACCCTAAACCCTAAACCCTAACCCTTAACCCTATATTAGAGCCAAGTCTCTAGGTCACCACCAGGCATAAACTCCGTCACACACATGATAGGAAGCTCCGGGTCCAAGCAGGCCCCGATGAACATAACCATGTCGGGATGCCTCATGGATGACAGAATGTCAATCTCGTGGAGCAGCTCAGCCGCGATCTCCATGGTTTCCGTCTCCTCTGGCATTGATCCGGGCTTACTTGTAGGGACCCTAACAAATCAGAATCATAGGGTATTGGGGCCCATATTTCTTTAATTGTAATGAGGAGCCCCAACAATAGTCTAGGTAACTAAGGCCTCTACGATATCCCCAGGCATCTATTTAAGGCCCGAAGACCATACCATACAATCTTTTGGGCTATTTTAATGCCCAGGGTATTAAGCCCATTAGACTAATTGTCATACGGAGCCCCCCAAAAATAGTCTAGGTAACTAAGGCCCCTAAACTAAGGCCTCTGGGATGGATCCGGACTTAAGAGCGCCAGTATTCGACATGGCCAGGGCTGCATGGGCATCGTGCAGACCCGCGCACTTCACCACCACCTCCGTCCCATGCCAGCTTGCCTAGGCTGCAGAGTACTCCCTAGGGTTCCTTCAATTAAGGGATCCTTTAAGGGATCTATAGGGTTTAGGAGGCTGCAATACCCCTTAACTAAGGAACATGCCTGAAGCCACAAGGGGGATCATATTATGATTTGAGCTATGTTCCTTACTTAAGGGGTATCGGGCTCTCTGGGAAGCCCCTGTAGCCTTCAGCGTTAAAAATCAGGGCAACCCAAACTTAAAAGGAGGGACCCCAAGGGGCCCAAGTACCATTCTAGTAGGTACTTCGTACCCTAAAGTATATACCATATGCTTAATTACTTCGGGCCTTTGAACAAAAGGGTACTACCAAAGCCTTAAACCCTAAAACCCTAAAGCCCTAAACCCTAAACCTGTATTAGTCGGAGGCTTAGGTGCACGGTAAAGGGTGCTCTTCAGCGTCCGGCTGAGCTCCTTCTGAAGCTGGAGTTCCTGTCGCGGGATCATCCACCGGGATTCCTCTCCCCGAAGCGACCTTAGTGCTCCTTAAGGGGCAGGGTTTGAGGTTTTGGGTTTAGGAATATATATAAGGGTTTGAAGATTATCTAGATTTAGGGTTTGGGGGGGTTAGGGTTTAGGGGCATCTATATCGAGGTCTCAGGGTTGGTTTACTTGCCGCAACTCAGAGCACTAAGGAAGCGGCAACATGGAGTGCTGCTCTGCGCAGCTCTTTTCGGTGCATGAGCTGTTCCAGGACTTCACGGCAGACATAGCTGGCTCCTGCATAAATCGCGGGGACACCGACAGATACCAAAGAACCAATACTCAAAGATAGTAAACACGACGTACACCTGCACGCGAGGACGGAACAATGCAAAGTTTCAACACTGAACTAATTAGGGGCCATGATAATTTTGGGGCCTATTATACTATACTGATAGTTAAGGAACCAACCAACATGGTATTGGTAATTATTATGGCCCCTATAGTATGCCTCAAGCTGTCAGTCCTCCGCATCCTCTGCGGTGCTATCGGTGCGCTTTTGTCCCACGAGTTCCCCATCATCGAACGGGCCATAAGCCGATCGGTTGCTGTGCACGGCCATGGCAGGCTGCGCGGAAGGAGAAACTCCGGAAACAAAATCGCCTGCCTCGAGCCTTTCAGGATTTTATTGTTTTAGGGGGTTTAGGGTTTAGGGTTTCCGCTGCCTCAGGAGACTCCAATACCCCTTAATTCATTAAGGAAAACTCCTTAAATCAATTAGGGATCCTAATTACCATGATTTAAGGTATATTCCTTAGTCGAGGGATCTTGAAGTCTGCGGGCCTCAAGGATTCAAGGGCAAGTTGCCTCTAGCTGGAAGAAATCCATACTGCAACCCAAGCTGTGCGCCCGTCTCGGTTTCGAAATCTCTACGTCAATAGCACAAGAATATACCACATATTCTCCATTGCTCCCCATATATATAGATATATATATATATAGATAAGTAAATAAATAAGTAAATAAATAAACAAACATATATATATATATATAGTTTAAGCAAGTATGTGTATATATATATATATATGTACATGTGTATGCACGTACGTATATGTACTTTCGCATTACCATAGCACCTGAACATTTCCTTGTCCTCCACCACACACGTGCGGGTGGCATATGCACTCCGGCCGCCTCATCATCACTTCAGGTGGCAAAAGTTTAAAGCAGAACTTGAACTGGACCCGCAGCCCTAGACCATCAGCCCGAAACCAACTCCTGAAATCCAAACCCTTCGCCAAACCCCAGGCACCCTACACCCCAAACTCCGTTGAAACCTTGGCCCCAAGCCCCAAGTCCCCTTTGGCAGAACACAGAGGAAGGTTCAAACACTTCTTGGGCCTCACACCCCGCCGGCAGAGCCTCCGATGCTCCTATGCCGGCTCTTCCAGTCTCGGCGGCCTGATCCCAACTAATGTCGTTGAAGCAGGGTCGTAGGTTCAAGGAACGCGCACACGCTGCACAAGACTCGCACTCAATGGTTTAGGTTTTCGGAGATTTCCCAAAGAGTCCAAGGAATACCATAGTATATACCGTCGGAGCCCAAGCACCGACTATATTGGTACTTCAACCCTGAGGGTCTGCGGCTAAGAGATGTAGGGTTGTAGGTTCAAGCTTTGTACTGAGGATTCGGATCTCGGAGCTAGTGGTAGTAGCCGTACCACTGCCACTGCTATCACGACTACTACAACGACGACGACTACTACTACTTCGACGACCACGACGACGACTACTACTACTACTACGGCGACAACAACGACGACTACAACTACTTGTGCTTGCTGCTTGATTTAGATGTCTTGCAATCGCGTGGGGTAGAAAAGCTCTCAATCCGCAGGGTTGGAGCTTCGTAGAAGCGGTCTGGGTACTACGGTTGATGATATAAATCCTGAATGACCCATACTAAGGAATATACCATAATTCCCATAGTTTAGGGTCCTTAGGGTCATGCAGGATTTTGTCCATGAACAGTAGGATGTAAGACTTGGGGTCCAGCGTTTAAGTTTAGGGACTAGTCATTGGTTTTTGGTGCGGCTGTGGGCTCTCGTGGCTCCGTGACATGCCGGGGACGGCGGGAGACCATTCATGTGTAGTTAGTATAGTTCTAGAACACGGTGTCCTGGAATCTTTTGTGTGTTCTTCAGAAAGGCGCCCTTGACACTACCGACATCATTACTTAAAGGATCATGGGACTTAGTAACTAGGGTTATAATTAGTGAAAGTCAGGTTTTACAGCCGCTGATGTCAAAGGACCATCCATGGCTACCCCGACTTCGCAATGCTAACTGTTTTTCGACCAAACAACAAAGTCGCAAGCTGCTTGTCTCGAAAGCTTTGCATGAGATCTGAGGGTGTACAAAAGTTGATCTATCATGCTAAGCTACTTCAGTACATGCCTGCTCGAATGGCCTTGACCTATCGTAGTATGCAGGACTTCTTTACACGACTCAAGGGCTTTCCCCGTAGCCTTCCCTACAGGGCCCAAAAGCATTCCGGAGCATAGCACTTGCCAAGCCCCTTCTCAGACAACTGCACATGCCGACGTATTTCATCACTCCTCCTTGGCCTAGCCGTTAGGCTTCGGCCATCCGAGAGCTCTGTCCAGACGTCGTGAGGGTGGTGTTGAATACCCTCTCGTATTCACGGGCTCTTTCAAGGTCCCGCCCGTAATCCGGCGTTTTATCCGGATCTTCAGCGGCACGATTGCTGCAATAACGGCAGAGCCTCCTTCGCTCAACCTTCTGCAGAGTACCTCTGTGTCTAAAAGCATGGCAGTCATCATAAACATGGAAACAGTCATTGTCGGGCACGACGTAGGTAGCTTCCGGTGGCTCATGTACATACCTCAATATAACCCTCGTAGACGGACCGTGCACAGGTGTGAAGGCCGTAGTCTGAATCGCGACCTCCTTGGTCTCCTTTACTCCCTGCGCCAGTCGCCGAAGTAGGTTCATGCGCTCTTCAGCGTGAGGATCTCTGTGCTCCCGCGGTGGATCAGGTAGTTGATCTCTGGGCCTTTCGCGAGAATCTCTGGCTCTCTGCTCCGCACGGGAACCGACCCGGGCACTCACTTCACGGTGGATAGCCTCTGCCGTTGCATCACGCAACCTCTGAAGCCTTCTCAAGCGCCGTTGGGTGGAGCCCGGCGCCGCCCTGTCATAGATCATCCACACAACCCACTTCAGAGCTTCCCAGGATAAAACACCAACCAGCACAATGCACCAGAACAGAAGCCACGTCACCAGCCCGTAGTCTACAGACACTCCACTTCCATAAACCACAACCCCATGATCTTCATGAACTCGCTCTCCAGATACCGCTTGCGCCAGCACCAACAAAGCAATTAGAACCTTAGGGATCGGGCTTAGGGCGTGTGCTGCTGGGCTGCCGCTGCTGCTGCTTTGGCTTCTGCTCTCTGGCTCCTCCTGAAGTGAGGACACCGTACACAACGACTCCATTTCATCCAGCAGTCCAATCAAGCAACTCAACGACTTGATTCGTGCCGAAGACAAAGGCTTTGTTAGCATATCTGCAGGTTGAACTTCACCATGACAGTGATTGAACTCAACGAGGTTCTTGGCAATGAGCTCACTGATCCAGGCGCTTTTCAAACGAAGATGTCTGGTACGCCAGCTGCAGGACCCATGCGCAATTGCCAAGGCCGAAGTGCTGTCTGAATGCATCTGCATAGCAAACACTCCAGCGCCAATGTCCTGCAAGACCGCCTGGATCCCTTGGATGGCAACCAAACCTTCCACGGCTGCCTCAAGCTCTGCTTCGGCCGTGCTCAAGCTTACGCACGATTGCCTTGAAGAACGCCATGCAATCACATTTCCAGCAAGCTGGATGATCCATCCTGTGTGGGACCTGTTGGCATCCGGGGCAAACGACGCATCCACAAAGCCGGCCAAATAGCGAGAGTTTCCCTCAAACAGCAGTCTCCTATCGGACGTTCTCTGAAGGTACGCCAACGTTTTCAACCCGATCTCTAGCGCCCTCCGTGGAGCCCTGGTAGCAAGCGATCCAATCACTGAGCACACAAACGCCACATCCGGGCGCGTTCTCTGGCTGATCCAAAGGAGCTCACCCGCAATCTGCTGAGCCGCCCGAACTTCTGCCTCGTCCTGCGGGGCCTCATCTTCGCCAGCTGTAAAGCTCACCGACTCCTTGCCGACGGGCACTAAGTCTCGCTTTCTCGTAGGAACCTCGTGCAACCGCAACAGCTCTTCCAGATAGGACTTCTGAGACAAAGCAAAGCCCTGGGTAGTACGCGAAATCTCGATCCCCAAGAACCTTATCTCGCCCTCTGACACAAGCTGCAACGGACTGGTCCTCCACATAAACTGAATCGCGGCCGCTAGCTCCTTGATGACCTCGGTCCTCGCACACAACAGCAAATCGTCGACATAGACTACCAAGATCCCAATCAACACAGAGCCCTCTTGCATGATAGACCACCATGATGGCTCCACACGTCCTTGCAAGAGGGTGATCCTCTTTCCATCGACAACTAACTGCACTTGCGCCAACCTCATGTCCCGATACGAGCCCCAAAGTCTTGGGCTTTCTTGAAGACCATAGACTGCATGTGTCAATCTCCACAGCTCCCCGGGACGACAAATGCCGGCACGAACAAGTACTTTAGGTGGAACCCCATAAACCAAAGGTGCCCCATCGAGTGCGCTAAACGGAGTCTGAAGGAACGCCGCCACAATGTCGATCAGCCCCAAGTTCCAGTTAAAGAACCTTGCTAGGGCTATGGCTGCCCTCACAATCTCTGCTGGCGCCGTGCTGGCGTAGACCTCGCCCGCTTGGTGCGATGCCATGTTCCCGCAGATCACAATCCTAGCTTTCCGCTTGAAGTTCTCTTCAGGATGTCCTCCATCAGCAGGTGGATCCGGGGGTTTTACGGTGTACACAACTTTCATTGGAATAAGCTGTGCTCTACCTGAGGCCAAATCTTCACGAACACTCGGATCATCCGACATCACTTTGTCAACCGCATGCTCAAGTGACGCCACCTCCTTCATCAATGAAGGCGTCCATCGTTCGAACACTGGAACTACTTCCCGCGGGTTCACTGTGTAGACCACAGACAAGGGCGAAGCGAGGTTTTCGAGGATGCTCTCAACACCATCCGTGTAGGCAACCTCGGTCTTCCGCACCAAAGGGCTGGACGGCACTGATGGGCGCACCACTGCAGTAGACGCTCCTTCTCGTTCTTCGCTCAGAACCAACTGCATTTCACAATCGTTCCAGTGCTCCGTGAGGACATCAGCTGAACTTCCTGCCTGCGAAACCCCGGCGCTCCCCGTCGGCCCTATTTGCCTACATGCCAATGTCGGCCCCAGGGGCCGACATAGCCATGTAGGCCCCTGGGGCCGACATTCGCGGAAAGACCTTCTATTTCTATCAAATCCGGGCCTCCCAGGGCCTGTTTCTATCAAATATGGGTCCTGGAGCCTGCCAAAGCCCGCCAAGGTCATTCAAAGCCACCCAAAGCACTGTTTGGGCCTGTAGAACTTCTGGGAGTCTCCCACCCTAAGGGGTTTGGTGAAGATGAAATGCATTTGTAATGTACTGGCAGTCAAATAATTAAGAGCCGATAATACAATAGAATACTTCTACATTGCTCGTAACATTGTACTTTGCCGCCTATGTGGTGTTGGCATACAGGTGATATGTACTGGCTCGGCCAACAACACCAAACAAGCCGCTTGCAAATCAAAGGAACCTCAAAGGGTCAGTCCTGTTTAGCTTTTTGCGGCCCATGAGTTCTTCTAGCTTTGCATCCAGCACGGCAGTATACCGAAACAACACAAAATACCTAGCAGGAATTCGGCTGTAGCATGGACGGCAAGATGCAGTCAACAACAAGCTTGACAATTTGGTCCGCGTTGCCACAAGGAAACTTATGTATCTGTCGGCATATAGTTTTTTTATGTTTTGTACCTATACATACATACATACATACGTCGTTACGTGCATACCTACGACGTACTGCATACTCGAAACTTCTTACAGTCCAAGTGTACACGGAACCTGAGCGTTGTTCATGGATTGGAAATCAATGCTCCTGGTGTGGATTGTGTTACTATCCTGTTTAGCTTGGTTGGTCGGCCGGAGGAACGTGGCGAATTAAGGTTGATCCCGCAGCATGCTCCAACCGTAAAAGTCGCTATTTGCGAGTGTTATAACGGGTTCTAAAATCTCACGGTATCAACCGTTGACTGCGCATTCCCCTCATGAGCGATAAGGTTCGCCGTGCAAAGCTGTACTTCATATGGTATGATTAAACTTGAAGCTTTGCGATATCCAGCGCTTTGATGCTGTTGGGTTTTCCTTCCCCCTATGGGTTTGGTGTTGCAACTTCCAGCCGTTGTCAGGTTTAGTATCGTGTAAGTGAATGTGTAGTCTTGGCATTTCTCGCTGAGTTTAGGGTGGGCTATTCCAGGCTGAGGTTTTCTTCAACTCACAGGGTTCCTGTTTTAGAAGAGAGCAAAAGTTTTACATCAATTCAAGCATAGGGTTTGCCACTCCATGTCCTCAGAGTTCTGTGATCGGCATGCAGTGCCATTTATCGACTTTTCGGGATTTGGGGGCGTGCCAGCCGGCACCATGTTAAGGCCTAGAGCATTTACCCGTTACATGCTTCGTTTTAAGAGCGCTGCCAATCCCGAAACCTTGAAAGGCTTTATAAGATGGTCTGCGAAAGTTCAGGTGAAGCATTTGTTATACCCGATATATCTTTTTATGTTTCAATCTTCAACGTTTGCTGCTCCGCGCTCATTTTAGATTTGACTGTTCCGCCGCTGGCCAGTCTTCTGTTGTTGCAACTCGCCGGAGGGCCGCTGGCCATTTTTTGCCACAGGTATGTCCAACATTAGGATACACAAGTCTTTCTGCAAAAGCACATCCATCCATCCATTCGTCCATCCTTCGCTCCATCCATCCATCCATTCATTCATCCATCCATCCGTCATAAACACATACATGACAAACATACAGATGTAATTACACACATACGTTTGGAAGAATTATCTGTATAGACACACAAACAAAGGCTCGACAGCTGCTGTCACTCGTTAGACCAAACAGATGTTCAAAATTGATGTTCTTTTCCCCAGCCCGATGCCACCAAGCCACCTTTGTTCGCAAATTGTTCGTACGAGTGCTGCATTTCCTCCTGTTTTGGGTTTTTCTGTCCACCGAGAGAAAAATGTGTTTGCGATGCCTGAAAATCGCCTGCATCTGTCGTGAAGTTGGGCCTTACCGGTTTCGACCCGCTCCATAGCAGAACTTGACAAGTTGACGCAGTGTCGCAAATGGTATGCAGATGGTTGCGTGTTTCCCAATAACCGTATGCCGCGGCATCCTGAGACTTCTCGTCACATGTTATCACGTACCGTGTCTTACTGCTTTAATGCGTTTGCCGTATGCCATCATCATATCCAACATGCCTACATGCAACCATATTATGACGTAACTTTGTGCTCTTTAGATACCCCTTTCTCTCTTTGTGTCTATGTATAGATCTCTCTCACTCCCTCTGTCTTTCCCTCTCTCTCTTTATGTGTACATAAACATATATGCAATATGCTATACATGCATACAGAGATACATACATGCATGCAAGCATGCATGCATGCATACATTTACAAGCTCATGTAAAGAAAACGCACACGCAAGGCTCTGTGTGTATGTGTATGTATACGTGTATGTGTATGTTTGTGTGTGTGCGCTTGCCTGTTGGTACGTATGTGTGCAGTGAGTTCAATGAGTGCACAACTAGTGTACATAGGCCTGCTTCGGCTTCATGTTACATGTGTGCAATACTTCATCCTCACATGGCATTGTTATGTACCTGCTGACCATTGTTCAGTGCTTCGTAATTAGTTACTTGCATATAGTATGTTCACAGGAAATAGCGTTACTAAATTAAGGTTTATAAAAATACCAGATGCGAACTCCAGCGTGCCAATTATCAACCCTTACACCCAACAGTCTTCCAAATTGCAGAGCATGAGCAGCAGCAGATGCCAACTACTGTATACGTTCTGAGTTCAACATGATACTATGTTCGAATACACGTACATCTTATACATTCTTATACTATACAATTCATGCTGGAAACACAGCCATCAGATTAAACCATGTCTACCGTGCGTTGAGTTTCGAGCCCGAGACATGCAGAGCACAGGTACAAACTAAGATCGATCGGAGACAATGCCATGCCGAGTGCAGAAAGCAAGCAACCTCATGGACACGACTAGTAACTAGGCAGGCCGCAGAACACCACAACATCCACGATATAAACAAACACATTGAATTTTCAACGGCCAAGCAACAAAAGGCACACCAACAGCACCCAAGCAACAGCTAAAACCGGTTTCCTCTACAGGGAAATGCATGCAACTCCAGGATTGCTGTATTCAAGACTATTGCAATATCATGAATTACCAAGCTGTTGGCCGCCACACTCGATGCAGCAAGAAATGTCGAATCGAAGAACAGGACCCCTGCAGAACCTCCGCGACCTAAACTAAACTGTGAATACATTTACAAGGCTCCGCATTTCCATTGAAGGAGCCCTGACTATCCTAAAGCCGAATATCATCGGATTTGCCTGAACAAAACGCCTAACGCGGACCTCAAACCCGTGCTTCCTTCTGATTTTCGTGCAAAGACAGCATAATACACTCCCAAAGCCTTGAATTCCATGGCCAAATTCCATAGAAGCCCTCAAAAGCGTGGGATTTCTCCTGGATCTACGCTTGAAAACGCTAAACAACTTCAATTTGCATCGGATTTCCAAGGTTGAACACCTTGATAGCCACCTTCAAGCGCCTTTCAAAATCCTAAGGTCGTTCAGAATTCAGCAAAAGCTTCTACCCAGGCCCCACAGCGGGGCGTGACAGACCGTGACGCGGCGTGACGCGGGAGCTCGGTTTTCTATCAATGTAGGGCCCTGGGGGCGACATTGGCGGAAAAGGGCGTGACACAGCGTGACGCGGCGTGACGTGCGAGGTTTCGGGGCGTTTCGCAGGAACCGAATCTTGCTTCCGCCCGCTTTTCGCGTTCCGGAGCGTTGCGATGGTGGTCAAATGTCTAAAAGTACGTTGGTCCTCGTCGTTGCGGGGCATCACGCGGGAGGGTTTCAGACACCTGTTAGGCGCTGCACTGGATTTCGGGGTTCCTTTAGGCGGATTTTGGGGTCTGTTGGCCGGAGTGCCTTTGAAACTGACCTTCCGTAGCACCCTAAGAAGCCAAAAGTTACGAAAAGTCTTGGACAGCGTGCTAGGTTTCAGTATTTTTCCGTGTGCAGTGCTCAGGTCAGCAATGGCACATGCTTTACGAGAGTGGTGGCCGTCCCGATGTTGCGATTTTGAGACATCGTGTTCATATTTAGAGTTGAGTTTGTGCAACATTCTCAACACGGAAAAATAAATAATCGACAAATTGCCGCAAATATACCCCATGCCAACCCAGAAGAAAACGATCAAGACTCAATGACTTCGATCCGCAGATTATATCAAGTTCCAGCTGCTAGTGCATGATTGCTTCTGTTAACATACGGGCTTTCTGTTAGGTCTTGGACACCTTGTTTCCAGCTTGGTGTTTGCTGCTATCTGAAATTGCTCACGGTCTATTGCAGAATGCCGACTGCTCTATGCTATAGTGTCTTCTGTTCATGTGTTGTGGCTTTTCGATTGGGCTTTAGCTGCCTGCTCCGTACGTTCCGGCACGTCGGTCAGAAACATGCGCGTTCGGCCATACCCGGGTGTCTTCCATTTCCAACACACACACACACACACCCTTTCTCTCACACCCTCTATATGTATATATATATATATATATATGTTGGTATAAATGCAGTGCCGCACGCGTGTACATACTTTTATGCACAGATGCGCCCTTCGTGGATCAAAATGTACAGTCTTGTGATGATCTGCATCTGCTACCACAATCCACTTGTGTGCTTATGTTGTAGGTTTACGTTAATCAACATGAGCAACCGCTTCAAGTCGCGACTTGCAGTACCTGGCTTTCGCTGGTTTTCATTCCGCAGTTTCTGTGCACATGTAAGCATCTGCAGGTGTAGTGCTAAATGTTGAGTATCGTCATCTATCAAGTCATTGCATGTAGGGCATGGTCTAAGTGTTAATGCGCAGGTAAGGCCGGAGAGGGACAGCGATCGAGACACGTAAGACGACCATGATGTGTGTGTGTATACATTATAATGCACGACATAGCTGCAGATAGAAATAACAGTCAGTGCATACACATACATTATATACATGTTGTTGTATGTACTGTTGTCTGCTGCGTGAAAACAACAACGGAGCGATAACCTATTGGTTCCGCAGCTCAGCATGCGCTGGCATGTAGGGTGTGAAAACAGCAGACCTTGAACTGCATCAGGAGATGGCTTTTGTATACTTAGTTCACACGACCAAATGAGCAAACACGCAAACGGCACGTAGTGCTCGATGATACCCACCAGCATAAGAAATTACGCTTACATTTGACATTGTGGTTGCAAGAAGCTGGTTCTTTGTGAGGCGGACCAGCAACACCAAACGTAGATAGAGCGTCAGGGATTTGGCCGGAAGAGTTGGCACACGATGTTACGCATAGAAAGCCGTGCAATTCATGCATAAATTTTTGAATGTTTACCATGAGGGCTTCAGGTTTAGGGTCTAAGGTTTAGGCCTGGGTTTAGTACATGAGGACGGCTTTAGTCTGCGGCTTAAAGTTCACATGATCAAGCTCTGGGGTTTGGATTGTACTCGGGAGGATTCTGTTTCTCGGATCCTTGTCTGAAAGTTCGGGATAGGGCGCAGGTCTTGAGGCTTTAGGTGGATATTCCGGAACCCGTTGTTTTTCGAATCCCAGTCACAAATTTCAGAGCAAAGTTTAAGGCTGAGGGTGTTTACGGGGTTCCTCACAGAGGGCGACTTTCGAGTAGTGCATGCTAGATTGGAGAGATCACTATTGGTTCTATCATGTAAGTTGTTGCCACGAAAATGTCCGTTTTGGAATTTGCTTAAGGATGCTTGGAGCTGCCGGTGTTAAGTGTTTTTTACATGCTACAGGTTGCAGTGAGACGTCCTTTTCTAGGGTCTCGGGCGCATCCGGAAATATGCTTTTTGAGGCTTTTGATTTAGTCTTGGCTGTAGGGGGTTCCGGTGTTGAGCGTAGGCCTCTGAGGATGAGTATGATGGGAGGATGTCGCATCTGAAAATTTAAACACAAAGCAGTTTAAATCCGAAGGCATGGACCATGAAACATTGCCCATTGCGGCATCGACTTTAAACATAAATTGAATCTGAATAGAATATTTACTAGGACGTCGTGTATATGGTTAATAGTTGCAGTACCGGTTTCGAGGGTTCTGGGAGAATTTCGTTTCTCGGCAGGAACGTTTCAAACTTCAAACTCGATACAAGGTTCACTTCGTTTCAAATCCTAAAACCCCTCTTGGCCGTAAAACCCAATGTTTAGAAAGAGTTCTAGAGTGAGACTTGTTTAAAAGTATCATCTATTATACGCATATTATAGCCGTCCTAAGCCAAAAACTGAACCCCAGAAGCACTCTAATTACCCGACCATGCCCCTGAATCATCAAGCGCTATACAGGACTCGACCCTGTAACGCCCTACGCCCCAAACCTCACAACAAAAAAACGTGTTTTGGGTGTACAGGGTGTTCTTGAGTGTTTAGGTTTTGCTTGAGACAGGTTCTTCTTGCGTAAGTCTTGGGAGTCGGGGCCTGTACCTGGTAATGTAGACATACGTTGCTTCGATTGTTTTATTCCAGGCCTATCCTGCAGCAGAAATGTAATTATTGTATCTAACACAACTGTTTGAAAACTGTTGTTGGTGATGATGAGGGAGTATGATGATGAGGGCGCTGAGTTTAGTACCTCTTGGCCCCAATTCCACATAGCGATATATGTATATGTATATGTATCTTATAAACCCGGAAACGACCCTACGAATCCTCAGCAAGCCCTATATATAGACTATACCCTCGTAAGCCCTAGCTAGGCAGCTAGGCATCACACTTGCACCCCAGATTGTAGCAAATCCTTGATTATAAGCCCGAAAAACCAAGTTTTGGCCCCAAACCGTCATGCAGACCGGGCAGACCTCACCCTTAAGAACCCTTAACACCTGAAGCCTTGAATGGAAGCACCCAAATGTTTGAACGTTGCACGCATGCACTGGCAAAACACGAAGGGGCGCGCAAGCACACATGTACACGTACAGATCTATACACAAATGTGTTTACACATACGTATACAACTTTACACATGTAGCATATAATTCTAGACATATATACGTGACTGATATGTTTTATGTGATCATGATACAGCTCCGAAGAGATGATTGTCTCATGATTCGACAAGAAATGCAGCTCGGATGAGCCATTTGTACAGAAGTAGCTACGTGAAGTTCCGATTTTTATATCGTGAAGACGTTTTGTATCATCAGGGCTGATATCCGGACTTCCTGATCTGACGCACCAGATCTGATAGAAACTGTCGTGTTCGAATGTTGTTCTGTGGGCCTACTTTGGCCCTATGAGCTCCTATGTTGCTCTGAGGGCCGTCTTTGGCCAATGTAAGCCCCATTTGCCTACATTGGAGCCTCGGGGAAAGCGCCATAACAGAAGCCGAAGTCGTCGAGTCACTGGATCGCCTGGCGATCGCCCACTCACACTTGAAGAGGTACTCTCCATCTGAAGTCTCAATTACCTCTTGCCACCCTCCTTCTCTAAGCGGAACAACCTCCTCCTGAACCCGCTTCTCTTGCTTCACCGAAGACACCGACAACGCTTGCTTCACCGAAGACACCGACAATGCATTGATGTACACCTCCGGCAAAGCGTCACCATCATCCAACGGGAGTGGAAAACCCCAATCCCATAGCATTTCCTTGTCCTGACTGGGAAGAGAACCTAGGAGTCCTGGCGTGTATCCTACCACTGCAATTCTTTCTCCCTTCCACGGAAGAACTGCATGTCGTCGGTGCGGGTCAAAGGTGAAAACATTGCCTTCTTGAAGCGGAAAAGCACATCCATATCTGGCTCTCCCTTCTGCAGAAATCAGCTCAATCACCTTTCCTGAAACCACATCACCATTACGCAATTCCATCCACAGCTCGCCGCCCCTTTTTGGCATGCTCAAGGGAAGGATATGGTTCACAGCCCCTATGGCGTTGTTCTTGTCAATGTGCACCTCGCGCTCAGCATTTACTGAGACGTACACGGCCGCAAACTCTGCATCTGGAGATCGAACCTTGTACAGCTTGGCCAACAGCTTGGCGAACCACGGCCTCTCAACTGCTGCTCTGGTAACTCCCAGCCTTCCTCCATGACGAAACATCCCATAGATCTTCTCGTCCTCAGGCAGCACCCGAGCCACTTCCTTCACTAAGGATTCCGCCTCCTCCTGAGACCAGTCCTGAAACAAGGCTTCAGCCCTCTGCTTGAGAACCGAATCATCGATCACTTCCGCCTTGGCCACTCCAACAACATCTCCAGATCCCGCTGACTTCCCTCGAACTCGGCGCTCCGGTGGATCAGGAAACTCCGAATGAAATTCACCATCAACTGGTCCGGGATCGTGTAATCCAGCACGGACATGAAGAGTGTGGATAAACCGCTCACCGTCATCATCCTTAACATACACCAAGTGGCCCTTGCTCAAGCTGTCCGACAACCCCACATAGACTCCCGAGACCCATTTTGGCGCTAAGTCATCGAGCTTTGGACCTTCCAGTTGTCTCTTCCGGACCATCACTTTGGCACCATACGGGGCCGCGAGATTCGGCTCGAATCCCAGTACATCGCCACGCTGCATTGAAGCCGCCGTACTGATAGCCGATGCCCATAGGTGTTGTGGCAAGCCCGCAGACAACAACAATGTCCTTGCCCGCTGCTTAAGCCACCTAATAGTCGACTCCGCGGCACCATTAGTTTGATGAACTCCGGCTTCAGAAGTGGTCACTCGTATGCCCTCGCTCTTTAGCCACTGGCGGGTCGCTCGTGCTCGGAACTCCATGCCCCGATCAGTATGAAAGCGAAGCACCGGGATGTTCAGCGCCTTGCAATAGAGCACCACATCCTGGATCGCCTCAAGGACTGTGGCCGACTTGTCATCTTTGAGGCCGCAAGAGAAGATGAGGTTCACTAGCTCCGGCCCTGCAAGGTCTGAGTCCTCCTCATGATCTCGCCTTGGAACTTCTTTCAGCTCCGGCTCTCCTTCAACGCCATCTTCATCGGAGCGCTCACCGCGCTCACCTGGCACCCTTCGCTCCCCGATCTCGCTCTCAAGCCCATCGTCCTTTTCTTCGTAGGCCTCTACCGCAAGCTCGCCCGGATCATAGTCCACCCACGCTCCACGGCCATCCTCCACGAAGCTCCGAGGAACCCTCAACTTGGCCGCGAAGATATACTTGAACTGCTTCGGGTAAGCTCCCCGGCCATCCGGATCAGCGCCTCCCACCTTCACAGGCCCCGAGAGGTCGGCTGAGAGAACAAAGGCTGAGGGGTGCTCTACGCGTGAGTGTCGACGGCCTGTGGCTCCAGCCTGTACACACACAGCACAATCAGCTCGGAAAGGAAGATGGCCTCGTCGTACATGCTCACGCCACTGGTCTGCACTCATCTTTAACATTCTAGGAACCTTGGCCCACTCCCTCAACGCAATCACCACATGCTCGATAAACTCCGTAGGCCACACACATGCTGGCGACCTTTCTGGCGCAGGTCCATCTGTGTGCCACCGCATCCTCAAGCCATTCAGGTGCCGAAGGGCGAGGTTGGTGCCTATGGTTGTGTGTCTCGGAAAAGCCTTTCCCAGTGCCGCCATGTCGAAGCATTGAGTGCTGAGGCCTGCCTCCATTGCGTACTCCGTCCACAGCGAAGTCCTCCAGAAGCTAACTACATCGGGATACAGTGGATCTTGGAACTTCAGAAAGCCGCGGGGATCACGAGGGTGCTCCAACAAGAATGCCACTTCACGACGAAACTCCGGAGTAGGACCCGATCTTATCCTTCCCGCAGATGACAGAGCATGCAAGTATATCATCCTGGTCAGCAACTGCGTCTCTCGATTGACTTCCCAAACATCTGAGTCTGATTGACCATCCCAGTTTCCGAACGGGTAATCGTTCGAGCGCACAGGTGCTGGTCCACCCACAATGTGCCTGGAGATCATGAAGGTGCCCTGGGGGGGGCCGCCGACTATTGCCGCGATCTTGCCCTTTCTGGCCCCATACTCAAGAGCCCGCCACGTAGGAGACCTCAGTAGATCTTGCGATCGCCCACGCTCGATATCCAGCTCCAAAACGGCATATCCATGACCCTCGAGATGATATAGGTCACGCTTCTCCTTCTTTCCCGAGAACAAGTGCACCACCCACTGATTCGAGGACCACAACTTCTTCCTCGTTCTCCGGTTCAAGTGCTCAAGGCCCTTCAGTGCTTGCCACCCATTCGCCTCCGGGAACGCGTCACACAGCCCAGCCTTGCATGGCCGTGGGACTTCTTGGAGAAAGGGAGCCCCTTCCACCGCTTTCATCGCCTCCGAAGCCAGCCCGCTGTCCACATAGGTCAGGAGATGATCAAACCACGTCTTCTCCATTGCCAAAGCAGCCGCTTTCACCCTTGTTCTCGTGTCCGTCGTGTTGTTGCGGAGCTCTTGCAACCGAGCATCTTCCAGCTGCGAAATCAACTTCAACGCCTCATGCTCCGTCACCTCAGGACACCCTTCACGAACACGTAGGGTGATCTGCTCACCATTTCTGCCTTCAAGCCTGCACTTCGACTTTCCCCATATCATAGTGTACCCCAGCTGGCTCACCAACGCCCCTAGTGGCACTATGGGAGTAGTAGACCCCGCCGAAGTCAAGGAGGACACTGGCACCAATATTGTGCCCGCTGTGTTCATTCTCAGGCCCACTGACTCACCACCCGCCAAGTTCACCGTCACTGGCTCTGCGTCATTCCACTCCTCCTGGGTGTTGGCCCGGCGTAAGGCATGTGTAGCACCTGAGTCAACCAACGCAAACATCGAGAGCTCGTCATCACTTGAGGAAGATTTCTTCAGCGCCAACACATTCATAGACGGCGGCTTTGGTCCTGCTGGCGGTGCGCCAGCGACCTTGGCTGCAGCTTGGAGCAAACTCTCCAGCGTCCACACCGGCTCCCCAGTGATCACCTGAGTGGCTGAAGAAGGCGAACTCTCTCCCTCCGGCTCCACATGGTGAACCTTAGGTGCTCCAGTGGGGGACGAGGTAGTAGGCGATGGTGCTCCTCCTTGGTAGTTCTGTTGGCCCGTTGGCGTCCTCGTACTTGGCTTAGCCGTCTTTGTTGGGCAATCTCTATGTCTGTGCTCTTCGCTTCCACAGGTAAGGCACTTTCGGGATCTCTCCAACTTACTCAACCCACTGAGGTCATGAGGGTACGGACAGCGTTGGCCACGCCGGCAGCCGTTGGGCTTCAGGAAATATTTGCAAGGCGGCTTGGTAGTAGGGGTCGTTGAGGTTGTAGGCGATCCCGAACCCGTCCCCAGAGTCTTAATTGTAGGAGTAGCCACCTGCACCACCGTCCTTGATGCCAACATTGACTCCACTTCTGCTTGAAGGTGCTGATGATACTTGACAACATCCGCAAAGGCTGGCTGTCCATCAATCCTGAGACTAGACCTCAGGAGCTGCGTCCGGAAGTGGGTATCCGGATTCTCCATCATGTACTTCATCGTAGTGGACGTAAGCGCCTTGGCCAAGATCGTGCCATCCGGGATGATCATGTTAAGGTCCTTGCACCGTTGAACCCACCTCGGCCATGACCTTAGCCAGATCAAAGCTTCCTCCAGTGACGATGGCTGCACTGGGTTTTGCAAGTTCCCCAGCACAGCTGAGCGCTCAGACGCGCCTCCCGGTTGGTAGCACGTGTGGAGCCTGAACAATATCAACGGGGCACTTTGAACCGCACGTCGAGCAACAAGGTCCAGTCTCACTGTTTCAACGATGCTCTGTAAAATCAACGAACAGGCCCTCGAGTTCACGCGGGTCCACTTGGCACTGGTCCATGTCTCATGCCCGCTTGGCTCCAACTGTAACCTTTCCAAAGGTGTAGCCGCCAACCACTTAGAGTACGCATCCCGAACCAGAGCAACTACACCGGTCCACCACGCACCTGAGGACGTAGACAGATCTTGCATTGGCACAGCAACCTGGGCCATCCAGTCCTGAAGAACCATACCTGCATTCGCCACCTCGGGTCCAGGTAGAATCGGCAAACTCACCGTACTCGTCTTCACCTGCTCTGGAGATTCCTCTCCATCCAACTCCCGTTTCATCGACTTCACCTGGAGCTCCTGCAAGCTGGTGAGATTCCTAGTCAGAGCTTCTAGGATGGCGGCGTTCGAACCCTCACCCGCATTCCTCACATCGTTCACTGCAGTAGGCTGATCCACCCTGTGTGTCCGAGCTTCCGTAGCTGTAGGCCCCGTCCTCCGAGATTGGAGCTCTTCCCACAATGCACCTAGCGGATCACGCCAGGGATCCGGGCGAGGTTCTGGACGGTCTTCAGGATCACGATGAGGTACGCTATCAGACCTACCAACGGGAGGAGGATCACTGGGATGCCCTCTTAAAGCTTCTTCGGCCTCAGCGACTTCACGAACTCGCCGATCTTGGGCCTCCTGGTGTGCCCTTTCAAGCTGTTCCTGTAGGCGGAGATTTTCCCCTTCTGCAACCTGAAGTCTTTCAAGGAGGCCGCCTAGCTGTCGTTGTACTTCAGCTTGTATTGCTTCTGCCGGTATGCTGCTGCTGCTTGGGGTTTGTTGGGTAGGGGGAACCGAACGACCATACACCCTGAACCCGCTCTCCTGAAGATTTCCAGTCGTAGCCTCATGAGGAACACCAGAACCATCCCCAGAACGATCAACTGCACCCATATACAGCAGCCTAGGTCTCGGCGGAGAAGGCATCGGGCTTGGCAACCACTGTACGGCGGGTGCCTTGAAGAACTCGCCTATCTTGGTCACCCATCCAGGCAACTGCCCCTGAATTCCAGGGCGAGAAAAGCTCACTCCAGGACCAAACGACCTTGACGATCTTGGAGTGTGAAAGTCCCTCGCTCCTACACTATCGCTCCACTCCGGAAGAGACGCTCCGCTCTGCACATCAGCTCCTTGAGCAGCTGACCCACCTCTGCTTGTACCAGCTTGGCCAGTAGTGTCTGCACGAGTCTCTGGTCCCTGCTCAACGAAGTCCGTAGCAGATGCATCCGCACGCCTCCCTTCTCTCATGACTCCGGATGCCGACGCAGTAGAAGCTGCCGGCAAGGTCTGCGCACCGAGTGCGTCCCCGCCTTCGTTTCCTCCTCCACGACCGGCCTCTTGCCCTATCTCCGATCCAGTGGGTTGCACTGGACCCGAGCCTCGGGCTGCGGTTTCCGCCTCCACTTCCGTTCCATAGGAAGTCCCAGCGGCAACACCGTTGCTCAACGGAGCCCTTGCACCATCATCTGCAGATTGGGCACTCATAACCTGAAAGTCAGGTTTTACAGCCGCTGATGTCAAAGGACCATCCATGGCTACCCCGACTTCGCAATGCTAACTGTTTTTCGACCAAACAACAAAGTCGCAAGCTGCTTGTCTCGAAAGCTTTGCATGAGATCTGAGGGTGTACAAAAGTTGATCTATCATGCTAAGCTACTTCAGTACATGCCTGCTCGAATGGCCTTGACCTATCGTAGTATGCAGGACTTCTTTACACGACTCAAGACTCAAGGGCTTTCCCCGTAGCCTTCCCTACAGGGCCCAAAAGCATTCCGGAGCATAGCACTTGCCAAGCCCCTTCTCAGACAACTGCACATGCCGACGTATTTCATCAATTAGGGTAACTATACTTATAACTACTTATAACCCCAATTAAGGTACTCATAACCATACTTACTAAGTCCCATGATCCTCCAAGTAGGGTTATGGCTGCATATGCCTGGCCTCTTCCCAGTAGAAAGGCGCCGGTACACAATGCAACCTGACCAGTTGCTCATGAGTCTGATCAGCTGAGACTTCCACCCAGAGACTCCAAACCCCTTAATTAAGGAATATACCTTAATTTATATTAGGAGCCCTAATATGATTTAAGGTATATTCCTGAATTAAGGGGTTTTGGAGGTTCTGGGCAGTTCTAATGCTTCATCCCTCACAACCTGAACCCAAGTGGCCTACACTCAAAATCCGAAGCGTTGAGTTTAGGTAAGGTTCAGGATTCACAGCTTAGGGTTTAACAGTCTAAGATACAAGGTTAGGATTCACAGTTCAGGGCGCTCTGTAAAAGAAGTCCCTAGATCCTGAACTTCACTGTGGGGTTTACATACGTGTGACAAGCCATAGCTACACCACACCTGAAGTCGAAGCCTTGCTTTGCCTTCCGGAAACCCGCCCAGCAAACCACACAAGACACTGGCAACCACATGTGGTCAGTTTTCAAAAGGGTCGCATCAAAAGCTCATCCTCCGCGTCTAGTATCACGAAATCTCCTGCTTGTACAACTTCACCCAGCCTTAGAGACTTCGACCCCACACTCTAAACCCTAAGCTGCAAGAGTTCAGGATGTTTGAGGTGTAGCAGGGGATTGGGCAGCTTCATGGCAACATGCCACGCCTGCGCGATCTTTCAGAAACTCCATCAGACTGCTGTCTTAGTCTCTCCGAAACTCCATCAGTCAAACAAAAGCAGATGCCTCAGTCTCTTCGACATCCCTTCAGGGTGGGGCATGAGTTTTAAGTCGGAGAAAAACCCGGTCAAGCCCTATGGCCTGGCACGGTAGGTCGGGGTACGGGGCTGGGCTGTGGAAGCTGAAAGGGTGTAGGTGGGAGGGCTTAGGGTTTAGGGAGTAGGGGTTTAGCATTTGTTGGCATTCCCCCCCCCCCCCAACCCACCCTCCCACACTGCCTCCTTCCCCTCTATAAGGCACCTTGGAGATGCCCTGTAACTGTCAAGCAATCGCGGCATCAGTCATGGCGCTGTCATGGATAGGGGCCAGGTCGTTTAGGTACAGTTCGCTGAACCCTAAACCCTACTCCCTATGGTTGATGATCTAAATCCTGCATTAGCCATAATAAGGAATATACCATAATTTCCATAGTTTAGGGCCCTTAAGGTAATGGCATAATTTATATCATCACCCTAAACCCTAAAACCCAATAGATCCCTTGAAGGAACCCTTACAGATCTTTATAAAGGAATCTTAGGATTTATATCATCAACAGTATGTTGCACGGCACAGCTCCAAGGTGCCTGCGATGCCAAGCCATCCAATTGTAGCGGTGCTGCCGTCCCTGGCATTTGGGCAGTTGTCAAAATTAAGGTCCCTTATTGGGTACCCTAAATATTAGGTGCCGTACTATAATGAGGATCCAAAAGGGGCGTGTTGGCTGGACATGACTTGAGGGCGGAACACGAATCTATCGGAAACATGCACTTGTCGGGAAAGGCGGTGCGATCAAGCCGCCAAATACTCTGATGCAGAATCCTAAACCCTAAAAACCCTGAACCTCTAAACTCCTGAACCCTAAACCCCTAAGAACCCTAAACCCTAAGCCCCTAAGAACCGTAAACCCTAAACCCCTAAGAACCCTTGCAGAAGAGCGTTTTCGGTTCCCGGTTCCTTCGGCAGCTTCGGCCACCCATGTCCTTTTAGAAATAATAGACAGAGCCCTATACCTATATCCCTTAGTAGGAATTATTTAAAAAGGTCTACTAGCCGGTCTGTTTATTCTTTTGGGGGAACCATGAAAAAGGACAAGGCTGGGTTCGGCAATGTGCCAGGAGATCTTGGCCATCTCGGAGAAGCGCAATGCCGAGGCATCAGAGTTCTTTGATAAGCCCTACCTTAGGGTTTAAGGTTTAGGGGTTTAGGGTTTAGGGTTTAACCCCGAAAAAACTACATTTTTAAGGACTTATATAAAAAAAAAAACAGAATAAGGAACCCTAAAAAGGTAGGTTATTCAGGGTTAGGGTAGACCCTAAACCCTAAACCCCGAAACCCTAAACCGTTGGGCTTTCCCGAAAGCCTTCGCTCTAATCCGTTCGAGCTGGGATGATGGTGGATTTCATGTTTGCTCGGTTCCTTAAGGACGAAACGAAACCTAAAAGGGCTTAAGGTTCATATACCATATAGGGATTCATAGTACATAGGTATAGGGCCCCTACTTTTAAGGGTCATTTGGTCCTACAGGTTCTCCTCCGGCTGTAGAGTTGGCGGCCGGAGACCCCAAGCATCTTGTGAACACTGAAGTCTGCACAAAGCCCTGCAGCACACCTGACAAGCTGAGATTCTCCGGGCATGCAGACTTCACACAAAGAACAAAACCTGCGGGGTATAGTTAACTATACTTACAGTTCGACAAGGTCTACAAGGAGCTGCAAATACCACCTACTCGGATCCCTTTGTTAGCCAAAACTCTCTAGACCTGAACCACTTACAGTGAACCGCAGAAAGTTGGACCCTGGTTAAATGATGACGAGTGCTGGGATTCCCTTCTGCTTGACCTCAAGGCTATGAGGATAATGAATTCTCCGACTTTCAAAGGCTCCTAAAGGGAACTCCAGAAAGTTGGAATATGGTTTAATGAGGATCCCCTACAATTTACCTTAAAGGGGTTACGATAATGATATCCCAACTTTCTGGCTTCTACTGTATACTAGGGTTCGTAGGATTTTTTTAGGGGTTCCTTTAAGAGCAACGTCCTATGAGGTCCGTTTAAGTAGGGCCCCAAGAAGGCACATCAGCAAAACTAAAGATAGGGATATCCCATATGCTTATGCCCCTTTTGAGTTTGGGGTCCCTAAGACCTTAAACCCTAAACCGTATAATTATCCCTAAACGTCCTAAACACCAAGAAATGGGGTTATAAGTAGGGTAACTATAGTTATAACCCATATTAGGGGACTTATAACCGCACTTATAACTACCCATGAACCTCCAAGTATAGTCTGCGACCTCCTCTTTGTGGGGCGCTGCACGGCACCGCAGCACGCGGCTGCAGGGCCTGGCGCAGTGGAGGCTTCGGGATATTTTGGGCTGGGAGATGTTCTTAGGGGGCTTAGAGGTTTAGGGGTTTCAGGGTTTAGGGTTCAGGGTTTCTTAGTTGCTGAGTTCATAAGCCCCCCAAAAAAGTAGACTTTCAGTGTTATAGTGGGTAATATTATCCCAAAAAGTGTCAAGCGTATCCACTCAGCTTCTAAGCGTCTGTGGCTGCTCGTGTTAGGGTTTGGAGTTTAAGGTCATATTAGGGTCTAGGGTTGAGGGTTTTATTAGGGTTTAAGTCTAGGGTTCTGCATGGCTTCGGGTTTATTAGGCTACAGAGATATAGGTAGTTCTGGAAATTCGGGTCCATATTTAGGCCCCCTAACACAGTGCGGCACCCTTGCACAAAGACCCAAAAAGGGGACCCTAATATAGATAACTATCCATAGTGAGGATTGTAGGGTTTACAGTGTAAAACGATTTTAAGCAAAACGATTTTTCAGTGAGCCTAGGGCTACCACGACAGGGTTTACAGGCCAAGAGAAGTAGAAGTAGGTCTTAGGGGTTTAGGGTTTTCGGGTTTAGAGGGACTGATTCTCGTCCCTATGCTTGCAACGGCCCTTGATGTTTGCTAGTCTTACGGCTACCCTAAACCCTAAACCCGCAACCCTTTTGAACAAGCCCAGGGCTTAGACTCAAACCCAAACAGTCTTGTTTCTATATACATGCGTCCTTGCATGCAAACGTACGTGAAAACATGAACCAGTAATTAAGCAACAGCAGGCACATGCATGTACACAGACATGTACGGCAATATGAACTTGTATTCTTATTAGATGCAAGCTGTAAGCAAGTACTCACATATGGTTGCTCATAAGTGTTGCCCCTTTTTTGCTGTGCCTGCTCCTCTCTTTGAGGAATAGTTTGTGCTTCTTTCGTTCAAAAAATTGAAACTTCAGAAATGTTTCTTCCTTCACATATCATGGCGACGCATACACCCTTATCTATGCATGCGTATATGTGTCTGTATGCATGCATGCATGTCTGCATATACATGCAGATATGTTTACAAACATATGTACAAACACATGTGTGTCATATCTGTCTGTATAGATAGATAGAACGATGGGGAGCGAGAGAGAGGGAGAGAGAAAGGCAGAGAGGTAGATATATAGAGAGAGAGAGAGAAAGTAAACAACAAGTGAGTGACTGCGTATGTTAGAGAGATAAGATAGGAACATACATGTATTATGAGTAGGGTTCTCATGTCTATGTCGACATGTGTGTATATATATACACACATAACACATATCTATCTATCTATCTATCTATCTATCTATCTATATATAACGTATATGCATGTATGTCTATATGTAGGGGATGTGTGCTTGCTATCTATGTATGTAATGTAAGTATGTAGGTATGTAGGTATGCATGTATAACTCTGCATATAGGTGTATGTGTATGCAACCACAACCCCATTTGGTAGTGCTGCGCTGGCACTCTATCTGAATTCATGCAAGGCGCCCGAGATCCGATACTGACTGTACTCATTTCTGGGTGCTCACGTCTGAGTCAGTGTGTGCGAACGACACGACATCGTGACACAGCACTTGCCCGAGGGCTCTGCAACCATGCGCACACCTTTCTTGCGGGGCTCGCGAAAACACTGGGGCCTTAATAAGTAGAATACGGTTCCCTTTGAAGGGGTCTATAAGGGCTACTATAAGGGATCTTTCAAAGTACCGTAATATACCCGGAACTGAAGCGAAAACCCGAAATCCTCAACCTGAAGATCAGCTCCCCACCTCCGGTGCCAAAGGCAAGTTCTCCATAGCTGGATTTGCGGAGTGAGAGGGGAAGGAGTTACGTTTCTTTGCTCCTTGTATGAGAAATGCCCAGCAATCAGCTTCGGCTATCAACTTGCTGCTTTGCCACAAACTACCCAAAGCAGACTACCAGCTACCCTCGGAGATCATCTTTCTGTACCGGAGTACCCCTTTAGAGGTGGAAAAGTGGAAAATTCGTGCTTGTGTACTGTCTAAGTTCTGGAACCCTATCCACACTGAGCCATGACAGCTGTCTCTGCCAGGTATTCCAAGTTGAAAAGCTGCTGTGCTGAGGTGCAGCATTGACTTCGGTGCCTGATCCGTCACAATGCCGTTTTCGGGTTCGGGGTTTTGGGTCCAGGGCTTTCCGACGAAAACTTCAGCTTCCACTCGAGCACTTTACTTTGTAAGATGCTCATACTTCTTTGCCCGTGAAGTCCGAATAGACAATGTGGGCTTTACGTCGCTGGAACCTCACGTGCTGGTATTCGACTAGCGACCTTTGGATGCATTGCGACTATGTCTGATAGCCTGAACCCCGATATTCGACGAGCCAATCGGAAGCCACTATTGGTTTGTGCGCCTGCTACAAAGTACGGGCGCCCCTATTTGGCAACCCAGGGAACAGGCAGATCCTCTAAATGGGTGATTATCAAAATTAGGGTCCCTTTTGGGGTACCCTAAATACTAGGTGCCGTATCATAATAAGGACCCAAAAAGGGACCATAATTTTGACAACCACCCAAATGGGATCATAAGTTATGACACAACGCGACTCCGAAATCATGAACCTGCACTAGGATTTTGGGGTTTGGGCTCCTGAACCCATGCGATTTCAAGCTCCGAAACCTTGAACCCATCTTTGTCGGAGTCCGGAAGACAAAGCCCACACCGTGAAGGCGCAGTTCCCCACGTCCCCAAACCCGAAAGCCCAAACCCCGAACCTTACATCCTACATCATAGCCTGAACTCCTTTCCCTAAGCCTTAACCTTGCAGCAAGCTCTTCGTGGTTTGTGGCCTGTTGGTGAAACCAGAGTAACTAACGGCACGGGCAAAAGTCAAGGCAGTACTGTACCAGTCGTACTAGCAATACTGGTACCAACTTTTTGGTTGCCACCACCATACTAGCTACGAAATACTAACTACTAACATCTGCTACTACTACTACTGCTACTACTACTACTGCTACTACTACTGCTGCTGCTACTACTACTACTACTACTGCTACTACTACCAAAACTACGGTGATGACTACCCTGAAGCTTCATAAACCCTCCTACAACAACAACTACTACTGCTACTGCTACTGCTACTGCTACTGCTACTGCTACTGCTACTGCTACTGCTACTGCTACTGCTACTACTACTACTACTACTACTACGACTACTACTAACACTAGTACTTCTGTTTATATACCTAAAAAACAATGTTCCTGCATGAGAACCCACGCTATCCTGCCAATCCTTTTCTCGCGTATGGTATTGCAGCTGCAGAGTAGGCCATGTTTCAGCTGTGCCGCTCAAGTTGGACATCGGCAAGGACTGTAAGCTGAAATGAACAAAATGCAGCAAAGCTTGCCTGGGACATCTCTACTGTTCTTGGAGGATCAGGGGACCTAGTAAGTAAGGTTACAAGTATCCTGTTGGGTGTTTACACAGTTATAGCAGTTACTAAGTCCCATGACTCTCTAAGTAGTCGAAGCAACAATCTAGGGATCTAAATCTACATGTTTGGCATAGGATTTGGCGGCATGTTGTAGCACACGTTACGCCTCTGCGGGATTCTAGTGGAGTTGCGGCCACGACGCGAAGCATCCAGGCTCCCTTGCAAACTAATCAAGTACTTGCCATGACGCCTCGAATGTTCAGCGTACAGGTATGAAACATCTACTTGTAACTGCGGAAATCAAACCCCTATGACTTGCCTGCAAGTCGACGCCAATCGAACAACATGACTTTTAACTTTTAACTCTACCCGCGCCAGCAAGTCGGACCTCACGCCTGGCCTGCTGGCGAGACTACGTGAGAGCAGTCCTTGCCAGTCCAGTCGCAAAGCACCTGCATGTCTGTGGACTGTCCAGTGATTCTGTTAGGTCAAGACAAAAAAGCACTATGACAGTCCCCTTGAAAATGACATCAGCTTCTCATTGGGCATTGCAGAGCGTATAGTTTACTTAGCCCTCACCACGAATGCCTGTGACCGGTACAACCCTTGAACCTAAAATCTGAATCCCACCGGGTCGCATACTAAGCCCTCAACTCCTTAATTATAACCCAGAATACTCATATTGGGGCTAAAAGGTAGTTGCTCCGACCCCTATGTGGGAGTTTCCGAAAATTTGCTGAAAATAGGGGGTACCTTATTTGAGCTCCTTATAACAAGGATCCTACCATGTAGGGTACCATATTAGGGTTCCCTATTCTCGGAAAGCCCCCATGTTGAGCCCCTACCCCAAAGCCCTAAACTCCCAAGCCCCAGGCACCGTCGCCTTGATCCCTAAGTCAACTCCACCACAAAAGCCTGAACCCCAGACACCTACACGCCTCAACGCTACCTTAACCCCGAAGAACCTATGTTTTTAAGGACTTGTATAAAGAAGTCATAATAGGGAACCCTAAAAAGGTAAGTTATTCAGGGTGAAGGTACAGCCCGCAATTCCTTACCAAGCTCCTTAACCGTACACTCCACAACTCCTCAGTTCGTACACCCGATAACTTATAGCACGTTCGCCGTTAGAGTAAGCCTGTAGGAACCCTTTGGCCTTCATGCAGGGACCTCACCACTCAATCGTGAGACGCGTGCCGAAAGCGAGCACGACTCGTGTCCAGCCAGGGACTTTCAAATGGGTTTTATAGGCTGAGGCTGAGGGTTCAGACATTACGGAGTGTGCAGGTGCATGGAGCCGCGACCTGCAAGACTGCTGCTACCACCACCAGAACCACGACTACTACTACTTCTATTCTGCTGCTACTACTACTACTACTACTACTACTACTACTGCTACTGCTACTGCTGCTGCTGCTGCTGCTGCTACTGCTACTGCTACTGCTACTGCTACTACTACAACTACTATATACTATCACCACGACTGCCACAACATGGAACCCTAAAAACAGAGTTTCGCGAATCATTGTTGAATCTCCCAGGCTTTGGGGTTGAGGATACCGAGCAAGACAAACACAGCAACCTATACAAGAAAAATTGGCCGGTTCAGGATTGCGGGCTGTAGGGGCGTCTAATTAGGGTTTATGGCGCCTAGCTCACGGCCCTAAGACCTGTACAGTAACCCCAGATGCCTGAACATGTGAGCCCGAAGGCTCTCAGCAATGCCTTGCGAGGGATCGAATCGGGGCTTAGGGTTTCGGGTTCAGGCTTACGTGTCTTCCGCTAAGTAGAGTTCGCCTCCGGGAGGTATACCTCAAAGACAATTAGACAGGGATTTTAAGGAAATACATGTACTTATGTATGCGTGCATGCATGTATGTGTGTATGTATGGATGTATGTTGGTTTGTTTGTTTGTAGGTACGGATGTATGTATGGATGGAAAGGAAGGAAGGAAGGATGGATGGATTGAAAAAAAGATGCGTGTGTGCATGCATGTAAGTATCTATGCATATGTGTAAATGTGTACATGTTTATATGTATGTATATATATATATATATATATATGCATGTACATAGACAGATACACACATATATATATATACATATATGCTATATATGTGCATATACATATTTATGTATGTGTATATATGTATGTATGTCTGTCTGTATGTATGTATGTATGTATGTATGTGTATATATATATATATATATGTATATATATAGATGTGTAAAGCTGATTTTGTATGTATCCCGACCCCTAAAACTGAATTTTGTTATATTTTCCCCAGACTGACACCGGCGTCTGGTGTACGACGCTTCAGGGAAACCTCTCGGCCCAAGCGAAGCTCCGCTTCGTTTGTTGTCGCTTTTGGGGCGTTTAAGGCTTAGGGCTTACAACTAATCTAGTAAGGTTCAGGGATATTTAGACTGAAACCTAAACCCTAAACATCCCTAGACCCTAAACCCCAAACCATAGGTCCTAGATCCTAAAGTCCAAACTTTAGACTTTGAGCTTTAGTGTTTAGAACTTAGGGTTTGGGGTTTGCCATACCCCTTTTAGAACCATAATAATAAGAAAAACAATATGTTTAGTATTCTCTTGGGCTTTATATGAAAAAATACAAATACATACTTCCTAAGGAGACTATTGGCTGCTTAGGGTTTAGGTTAGAAGGGGCCCCCACCCTGTAATAGTGACTATAAGGAGTATATTAGGGCCCTATTATATTCCTATTATACCACTACGGCTGATGGACAAAATCCTGCATTACCCACTATAAGGAATATACCATAAATCCCATAGTTTAGAGTCCTTAGGGTCATGCAGGATTCTGTCCATCAGCCGTAGTACAGGGTGGGGGCCCCTTCTAAGGTTTAGGTTTCGGGACACAGGGCTGAGCCCCGGATGTTTAGGAGTTTAGGGTTGATCGGGCTTCGTCTTGGGAGCGCGTCTAGGGTTTAGGGATTAGGGTTTAGGGATTAGGGTTTAGGATTTAGGGTGTAGGGATTAGGGTTTAGAGATTAGGTTTTAGGGATTAGGGTTCAGGGATTAGGGTTTAGGGTTTAGGGGGGGAGATAACCTACTAATCCGTAGTTCTCTCTGATGCTCCCTAAGGTTCCCTTTAGGTTCTTTCAGGATCCCTTGTAACCTCCCACTTGAAGCACACTCCCTTAAGGACCCTATACGCGCGTCCAGAGTTAAGGGTCAAGGTTTTCGCCTGAGGGATGTGGAACCTAAGCAGGGGTTGAACTGAACCAAAAAGGGGGTTTCCGAAAATAGGGGACCCTAATTTAGTACCCCAAATGGTAGGATCCTTATTATAGGGACCCCAAAATGAGGTCCCCCAATTTTCGGAAACTCCCAAATACCCTGGACAAACCTAGACCTTACTCCACCCCCGCGACCTTAAACCGGCTCGGAAAAGGTATATTATACTGTAAATGCATACAATAAGCAAGTCAAAGGAAGAGTATTAGCAATTATTCAAGCTTCCATTTTGCCGTGTGGGCCCACTCTCCTGAACCCCGGGGCTCTAATCCTTCAAAACTTTACACCTAGACACGAGAAATCTACCCTTTCCCTGTCTCAGGGGGCCTTGCAACTCGAAACCCCCGTCAGCAATAGCAACAAGACCTCTCACCCAGTTTCCGTGCCCGATATTTAAGAAGTCACGATTCTGGGTTCCAGGTGAACTGTTGCAGGTTGGCATTCGGGCTCCCTTCGGGTCAAGGACCCTGTTGCTGGATCCTCCACCGGGCCGTAGCTGTGGCATAATTCTTCAAAAAAGAAGGCATCAGCTGGAGGCGACAACATCTCATGGATAGTGAGGCAGAGGTCAAGAATACAGTTTCTCATCTGCCAAACACACCAACACTGGCCCCTACCAATGCCGCTGCTGCTGTTGCTGCCGCAGCTGCACTACTGCTGCTTCTGCTGCTACTACTACTGCGACGACGACGCCTACGAGTACGAACAACACTATGTTCGCGACACCCACGACTACGACAACCACTATTACCCCTACGATTACAACTAACACTACAACTACCACTACCACTGCTATTCTAACAGTTAACGCTAACAAACACTATTGTGACTACTAGTGCCAGCGGCTCTACTAACATAGCTGAAAAGCACGACCGATATTGCCAAACTGCGACGACGACGACGACAACGACGACTACTACTACTACTACTACTACTACTACTACTACTACTACTACTACTACTACTATTACTACTACTACTACTACTACTACTACTACTACTACTACTACTACTACTACTACTACTACTACTACTACTACTACTAGTACTACTGGTACCAGCAGCTCTACTAACACTAATGAATACGACGACCCATATTGCCAAAACTACTACGACTACTGCTACGACTACGACCACCATCACTACCCACTAACACTAGCACTACCACTACCCCTACCACTACTACCACTACTACCACTACTACCACTTCTACCACTACTACCACTACTACTACCACTGCTACTACTATTACGACGACTGCTACTGCTACTGCTACTGCTACTGCTACTGCTACTGCTACTGCTGCTCCTGCTGCTGCTGCTACTACTACTACTGCTACTACTACTACTACTACTACTACTACTGCTACTACTACTACGGCTATGGTATTGCTACTGCTACGGGTGCGGTTACGGCTATCGCTACTGCTGCTGCCGACATACAAGACCAACCTGAAACTGAACCGTAACACCTACACCTGTCGTGGTGAGCGTGCCGTTCCCAACGATGCGAGGGCGGATTGTCGCGAAAAGTTGCCTTGGCGAGAGGAACAAGGACTTGAAGGGAACTATCGGTGCGTGAGGATCGATCTTTTCTTGTCAGCGACGAGTGCTTGTCCAGATTGTTCGACAGCTTGACTTGAGGCTGACGATGACGATGCAGGATGTATGATGCCTATCCCTAAACCCCAAACTTGATGAAGTTCGACCCAGATCTTCGTCGCCCAACTCATCGTTTCGAAAGGAGGCGTAGGCCTAGAGGTTTAGGGCTTAGGGTTTAAGGTGGTTGGGCAGAAGCCGGCATCCTCTAATGTTACTGAAGATCTGTAGGTAAACCCTCAGGCTGTCTGTAGGTTCTCCTGTTTCCTAAAAGAAAGCTAAGGTTTACGGGTTCTGGAAGATGAATCTATAAACCTTAGGTACTGCCCCCTTGCGATAAGAGCCTATAATAGGGCTACTATTAAGGTCCTACTATACTAGGATACCCAGTAACCTAAGAATAAAAAGGCCTCTCTTTTTGGTATTGGGTAACTTTGAACCTAGGACTACAAAAAGGGAATAAGGCTTGGACCCCTTCACCCAAGACCAAAAATCCCTAAACCCTACATCCCTTAACCCTAAACCCTAAATCACTAAACCCCAAATACTTTAAACCCTAAACCCCTAAACCCGAAATCACTAACCCCCAAACTTCAAAGCCTAAATCCCAAAACCCTGAAAACCTGAGGCCAGCGCAATGATGCATGTGCTTTCACATGCCTGGCGGCCAGATTCTTCTTCGAAGGTGTGTACACTTTAGGGGTTCAGGGGTTTAGGGTGCAAGGGTATACGGTTTGAGGGTTTAGGATTTACGTGTTTAAGGGTTTAGGGACCTGACCAGACTTTTGCTTCGGGTTTAGGATGTAGGGTTCCGTAATCAACCTAGCGCTTTCAACCTGTCACGCCCCCACGAGCTGGCCAGTCACAGCTCATCAAGGCCAAGGCGACCTAAAAGGCAACCAACCGCCATGTGAATAAGTAAAGGCACTTAGGGCTTGAAAAATAAAAGCTTTTGCCAGCTTACCCAAAACACTGCACCTTCTGTTTTCAGAACCCCCCCCCCTGTCTGGATTGGGCTGCGTTACATCTGCTGGTCGGCTTTGGCAATAGCAACCGAGCAACCCCTACACCCTAAATTGAACCATAAAAGTGTAGAACTCTTTCAGTAGTCCTAATAGGAACCCTTAGCGGAACCTAAACCCTAATACCCCTAGACCCCTTAAACCCCTAACACCCTAAACCCTACACCCTAAACCCCTAAAGCCCTAAACCCCTAATAACCCTCAAAACTCCCCAGAGACTCCAATACCCCTTAATTCAGGAATACTCCTTAAATCATATTAGGGATCCTATTATAATTTAAGGTATATTCCTTAATTAAGGGGTTTTGGACTCTCTGGGTCCCCTGTTTTCCCCTCAGAGGCCGCAGTCACTTCGGTCGTATCTCGGACTCAAGGATCTCCTTGGAACAGCGCGGGGAGGAGCGTTCGGGCTTGCTTAAAGGATCATGGGACTTAGTAACTAGGGTCATAATTAAGGTAATAATGCTTATAATATTACTTATAACCCCAATTAAGGTACCTATAAGCTGAAAAACTAAGTCCCACGATCCTCCAAGTGGGGCTTGGGGTTTAGGGGTTTAGGGTTCAGGCTTTAGGGTTTAACCTACCAGAACCCATTTTTTTGTAGGGTCCCTATAAACCTGATAATAATAGGGTTTAGAATAAGAACCTACAAAAAAGTAGGGTTTAGCAGGTCAAGGTGGGGTTTAGGGATGCTCAGGGCTTTGGGGTGTAGGGGTTGAGGGTTCAGGGCTTTAGGGTTTTAGGATTTGGGTTTAGGCTTAGGGGTTTAGCGATTACGGGTTACGGGTTAAGGGTTTAGGGCTCGGGGTTTGAGCTGTTTCTAGTGCAGCCAGCTGATTGCCATAGATCAGGATACTGCGATGGTGCTATGGTTTAGGGTTGATGGGTCTACGACCAGGGGCTTTCGGAAGCTGCTGTTGTAGAGCCCGCCCATGCTAGATGGGTGGTTGCCAAAATTATGGTCCCTTTTGGGGTTCTTATTATAATGCGGCAACTAATATTTAGGGTACCCAAACAGGGCCACTCATTCTGACAACCACCCATATGGTTTCGAACCGGGAATTGGATGTCGTCGCAGAATCGACTGAAAGGTCGAGTGAGATGACTAACCTCACACCGACCTAATGTGGGAAGCTGATTAAGAAAGCCTTTAACTTATAAGGGCTCCTGATATAAATCCTACTATTCAGGGTGTTATAGGGCCAGGGTTTCTTAATCAGGTTCCTACGTTACTGGATGGAACATGAGGGATCCAATCTCTCTGCCGCCTGTGAGCAGCAACGAACTTACCATGTTAATGTCTACGCCGCATACGTATGTCTGACCGCTATGCCGGCCGTAGGAACTGCATTGCGCATTGATTTCTATCTCATGGCCAATCCTCAAAAGCTCAAACGGTAACGGGCAAGCTGCACAGGATGAAAGGGCCGCGGCGCGACCGGAATAGAACATGGCTGTCTTGCTGTGGTGGTGGGGAGGGGGTATGAAGTATGTGCCATGACAAGGGCTTGGTGCCACCTGTGATGCATGAAGGTTTGACGGCTTTCGTGCCGTGTTGTTCTGAATATGGGGTGAAATCGACACACATGTGAAACGTGCAGACTTGACCCCTTTTTGTGGGAAGTGCATCTAGGATTGTTTCGTCGTGCTGAATTGCTTGTGTTTGTGGTATAGTTGAGAGCGTCTGGAGCCACTCGTCCTGCAGAAGGTTTAACCCCTTCCGTGCAGTGATGCTGTGGGCGTTGCCCAACCCAGAGACTCCAATACCCCTTAATTAAGGAATATACCTTAAATTATAGTAGGGTCCCTAATATGATTTAAGGTATATTCCATAATTAAGGGGTATTGGAGTCTCTGGGAAGGGATCCTTTGCCACCCAAGGTTTGATCGCTTTGGTGGCCGCCGAGGTGTAGTCGTAAACATGCGTAGCGACTTGTGACAAGTCATGGATTCTGATGGATCGAGTAGGCTTTAGAGTTTAGGGCTATAGGGGCCAGCAGTCACAAGCAAATTACAGTTTGAATGGAGTCCAAGCATCGATCCGCTTTAGAAGATTTCGGCGCTGGGTACGCTGCGCCTGCAGAGGCACACAGGCGGTTTGGATGTTCGGCTTCAGTCGTCTGATATGCCCGCAAAGCCCTACTATGGCAAACCCAAAGTCGCGTCAGGAGTTTGTCCCAGAGCATAAGATATGAAATGTAAAAAACAATAAAAGTTTCTAACGCAGCCGAATATGTAATGGGTCGTGCAACCATGTAGAATACAGTATCAAAGCATTAAAGAACACAATGAATACAATGTAGCACGTGATGCAGTATTTTGTTTACTGGTATCACGACCATGATTTGCCAACTTTCTGTCAGTTCTCGTAGCCGTTCTTTAGGCTCGGAAAACTCCAAACTCAGATGTCGCGATCGAAACCAACAGAAAACACGCGTCCGCAGACTCAGGAAGGCGAAATCCTAAACCGAACCTCGAACCCCAAGTCAACAACACAGACCAGCACAACCCAAAGTCGTAACTATTCTTTATACCCGAAGTTACGGCGGCTCTTGAAGTCTTTGGGTCAGGATGTGGCGTATGGCGAAGCCCTTTCTGCTGGCCCGGGAGTTTCTCGCAAGATGGGCAGAATGGCGAGAGGGTGTAATATTCAGTATAGTTTAAGGCCCTTCGTTCCAGCCTGGGGCTTGGAGTTTAGCGGTGAATGGCATAGGAAGCGGGTTGGGGCAGCTTTTACGCGCGTCGTGATTGAGGGTAAAGGTTCAGGCCTAAACCCTAAACCCTAAACCCTAAACCCTAAAACCCTAAAACCCTAAACCCTAAACCCTAAACCCTAAACCCTAAAACCCTAAAACCCTAAACCCTAAACCCTAAACCCTAAACCCTAAAACCCTAAACCCTAAACCGGCTTGAAGCATCGGATTGGTGGTTAAAGGCTCCCCTGAACCTAATAGTAGCCTACGGGATTCCGCCCCCTCCCAACCCGATATCCGTACATACACACACACACACACATGTACACTTAAGTATGTACATACAGATTGTGAGAAGGGATGGGTATTATCATACTATTAAGTAAATTGCAGCAAGGGGACCGAAAGAATACGACCCCGAACCTGAACACCCGAAATCCTCAACTAGTCGTGCATTTTTATTCCTTATTGGGTTTAAGTACCCATAAACATGTAACAACTGTGACAAAGTCAACCGGTTCCACTGAAACACGCCTCCGTTGCACACTGCACGGCGTCGAGATCGTCGGTTGCAGCCGACAGGCGCTGGTCCAGGGCCTGCACGAAGACCCTAAACCCTCAACCCTAAACCCCCAAACCGAAAACTCGAAACCCCTCCCTACTAAGCCCTATAGGCAGGGATTAGTCTTCATATGGGAGTTTCCCAAAAAGGGGGGACCCTGTTGTAGTACCCCAGATAGTAGGATCCTGATTACAAGGACCCCAAAATAATGTACCCCTATTTTCGGACTCCTAAACTCGAAACCCTTTATAGAACCCCTATAGACCCCCTATAAGGAACCCTTAAAGGATCCCTTTAAACGTATGCCTAAATCTGCAGCATATGGTTCAGGGCTTAAGACTTCTTGGGAGCTTGACGCCTCGAGGTGCATCAGTCTAAAATTAAACGGTTAGAAAGGTTTAGGGGTTTAGGGGCTTAGGGTTTAGGGCTTTAGGGGATTAGGATTTAAGGGTTCAGGGTTTTAGGGTTTAGGGGTTTAGGGTTTAGGGCTTTAGGGGTTTAGGATTTAGGGGTTCAGGGGTTTAGGGTTTAGGGCTTTAGGGGTTTAGGATTTAGGGGTTCAGGGGTTGAGGGTTTAGGGCTTTAGGGGTTTAGGACTTAGGGGTTCAGGGGTTTAGGGTTTAGGGGTTTAGTAAGTTAGAGTTTAGGGCTTAGGGCCGGGCTTAGCAAGGCTTTGCTAGACCCAAAGGGTCCAGAATACCTTTATAGTCGAATGTAGGCTTGTAAGGTTTTTATATTGGGTATTACTATTATGAATTGGGGGAGTATCCCCCATAACAGTACCCAGGACCCTTCGGGGGGCGAGGAACCACGGTACCTAAATACAAACATGAATGTACCAATAAGGGCCATGTTGAGGCATGTCCCTTTCTTAAAAGTACATTCCCAGAGAGCCCAATACCCCTTAATTAAGGAATATAGCCCTCGGCGTTTCGGAATCTGTTTGCTGCATTGGCGGCCGTGCTTGAATCCGCCCGCTTGTTGCTTTGGATCTGTGTTTACTTGATGGGGTTACCGTGTTCAGAAACCCTGGGTTTCGGATTTAAGGTTCGGGGATAAGGAGGCAAAGTTTAAGGTCTAAGTTGTAGAAGATGCAGCGAATGGCGAGTTGTGAGCAAAACATTCGAGATGGTTGGAAATCGCCGATCCAGATATGAAGACAACGGCCACAACTGACCCATGAAACTCTTCAAAGACCACCATCACCCCAAACTCTGGACCTGAAGCTCTGCACCCCACAAAAAAGTTAAACCCAGAAGCCCCTAGACCTTCCAAAATCCCTTAATTAAGGAATATACCTTAAATTATAGTAGGATCCCTAATATGATTTAAGGAGTATTCCTTAATTAAGGGATTTTGGAAGGTCTGGGCCCCTACCGACTGAAACCCTGATCTCGAAAAGCGCTCCGTGATAAGTTCCATGCAAACTAGACCCAAGAGTAACCTAAGGGGTCCTTTAAAGGGTACTATAAGGGTTCCTTTAAGGGATCTATAGGGGTTTAGGGTTTAGGGACCCAAGAGTAAACTAGGAATAAAAAGGGTGCCCTTTTTTGGTTTAAAGGGGCTTAGAAGGGAACTTGAACCCTAAAAAAGGGAATAAGGGCCTACTCTGGGTCCTAGCAAATCTCGCCTTTAGCTCCGATGGCCCACCGTCGCCCAGTCGCCAGGAGGCCTTGCAAACCAGGGCAGAATGGGAGTTTCCCAAAATGGGGGGACCCTAACATAGTACCCTGGGTTTAGGGTTTAGGGTTTTGGGTTTAGGGTAGGGTTTAGGGTTGAGGGTTTAGGGTAGAGTTTAAGATTAGGGGGAACCTTGGGGATCTTGACCCTCTCGATAAGGTCCCGGTTTAAGAGAGCCAGAAGCAGGGTCAAGAAGGGTCCCCTTCAAGGGGTCTCCCTAATACTACCTAGGACCTACAGGATCATGTCTCCTTCTGCTGCTTCTGCTGCTTAAGCGTACCTCGTTAAGCCCTATGAAACTGCCTATAGTGCTACCTTACAGGGTCCTAGATTAATTATGATGTTGGTTAAACCCCCAAAAAAACAAGTAAAATGGAGACCTTTAATATAAACCCCAAACACATAAACCCATGAACCCTTAACCCGAAGCCCTAAACCCTCAACCCTAGACCTGTAGTTACAAACGAAACTGGCCTCCGCTTCATCGACCGCTTCCGTGGCGATCAAAAGCCTCCGCCTGTGTGGATGAGAACCGATGCAGGCTTAATATAGTCATAACAACAAACAGGATAGTATCAATAATAATAAGAAGAAGAGCAACAACAAGAATACTAATAAGTGATAGAATTGGTAGTGATGATGATCATAATAATCATAATAAAAATATTACAAAGAATAAGGTCTTTATATAGCCACAATAAGGACTTAATGAGACCATCATAGGGGCTTCATGTGGCCATCATACACAACCCACCTAAAGGCTACACTCGATCATCTGCATCAGCTACGATCGAGGCCTTAATAATTAGAATACGGTGTATTTAGGGGCATATTATACTTTTCTACGACGATAATTATTATATGGAACCCCAAAACCCTATTCTAGTTATCCAGGCCCCTCCCTGATAGGGTCCAAGGCGGCCCAACGAGGACGCAATCGGATTCGACAAGCACACTCGTTTGTGAGAAAATCCAATGCAACACCGTAACGCCGAAACGCGATGGCATCAACTGTCGGCACTGAAACTTGCTGAGCGATTTGTGACGCGCATCTGCAGTCCCAGATGCGCCGATGCATCCATCCGCTCGTCGATGGTCGTGCCCGCCACCCTCTACAACGACACTTCAGATCGTGATTGTTGGGCTGAAGTTGTGCCAGGGCCCTGGTTTGTATCTGCTTTGCTTGGATCTTCGGGACCCCTTTTAGACGAAGGAACGCAACGCAAAAAGAGAACTGCATCCAGCTTTAAAGTACCATAAGACACTATAACATATGCTATAATACAAACTATAAAGTACTATACGATACTGGCCGGGATCAGCACAAAGGCTCCTGGATTCAATTTCGAGTGCCCGACGTCGAAGAGCAGAGTTTTCGGGGCTCCGGGTGATATATCGGGGACCTTGATCATCAGCACGGTTTAGGGCTTAGGGTTTAGGGTATCTGGTGGTAGATTGTGTGGCTTCTTGAAATACGTACACCGTACACATACATCACGAGCCCGACCGCACAGTGCTGTTAACTATTCAGGCCCCAATGTTGGGGGGTTGGACGGGGCAGTAGTCGTCTGAGTCATTTCAGCAGACATCTGCCTGGCTTTGCAAAGCAGAGACTCGACAGAACCCCAAAGAACCAAATCATACCTATAGTCTCCATTGTAGTTCCTTTTTGGGGTTACCTTATAGGATCCTTACTGTATAATTGGTTAAACCAAACACAGGAACTACAATGGAGACTATATATAGGTACTGTTTCTGTAAGGCACATTTTCCTTCAGTCATGCAAGGCAACTAACTTGTGTGATTAAAAGGAAACATGTGAGTTACTGCTCAATGCAGGGGTACTGTGCCCCTTTCAATCGTAACTTCCTGATGCAGCGCTGCGCAATACTCAGGGCAGAATGTACTATGCCACAGTGCCATGCACACTACTTTGGCGGAAGAGAGAACTGCCCAAAAGCATAATGAACGTCGGGAGCACCTAATAGGCCTAATTTCCAGGAAATCCGAAACATCAACATAACGTTGAACTCTACACCCCAGCATTAAACGCTGAGCCACCATAAACACCTTACAGAACCCCATTGAAAGGAAAACGTATAAAAAGAAACTCTCGACCCATGCAGCCCGAACGCTCGATCCGATGCAGAAGCTCACGGCGCACGCCCCTCCTTTGAAGCGCATTGAGGGTTGAGGGTTTGGGGCTTACAGGGTTTAGTGCCGTGTTTACCTTGCGGCTTGTTTCTCGTTTGGGCTGCTTGGCAAAGTTTGGAGTTTGGGAGTCGGGGTGGGGGGGGGCCGTTTGGGGTGTAGGGTCTCTTGGCGGCCTTCTCTTGCCCTAGACCCCCAATCACCTGAATAATGGGTTACTGGATGTTACTGGGTTACATCTTGAATGGATAGCAACCCTAAACCCTAAACCCTAAACCTACTAGCTATCTAGGTAATCAAGGCCATAGGGTTGTCCCAAAGGGTCCTAGGTACTGTTAGCGGTTCAGGGTTTAGGGTTTAGGGATACTTCCCCGAATCATACTAGTCATTCCTGATATAGAAACCCTGCATTCGACCATAATGTTACGTTGGACCCTTTGGGTGTTATGATCCCTAAACCCTAAACGCTAGATTGAAGATATTCTTGTAACCGAAGATCTGGGGTTGTTATACTCCTTATAGACCCTAAACCCTCGCTTAAAGATTGTAATTCCTGGCCCTGCGCCCCATGAGCCCTAGTTTAAAGATTTTTTTTGCGCAGAAAGCCCGGAGCTCGGAAGCCCAAGCAGTGCCTAAACCCTAAACCCTAAACCTTAAACCCTAAACCCTAAACCCTAAACCTTAAACCCTAAACCCTAAACCCTAAACCCTAACTCGGAACCCCAAGCAGTGCCGGGGGTCTCGTGGCTCTGCGGAGCCAGATCCATGCCATCCAGTTCACAGGCGGCCTGCTTAAGGTTTAGGGTTTAGGGGTTTAGGGGTTTAGGGGTTTAGGGGTTTAGGGTTTAGGGTTTAGGGGTTTAGGGTTTAGGGTTTGCGTTAAAAGACGGGGGATTGATAATTAGAACAGGGTTCCTGTAAAAGGATCTTGTTAGAGGGGTCTAGAAGACTAGTAGGGTTCTATGGGTCTAAAAGGACCCAATGATTAGGTAAGTCGGTTTTACAATGTAGCAGATATGTAGGCTAGGACTTGTGAGAGTAGATGATGATTAGGTACTTGGACTCCTGGTGTATTGTTTTCTACCTACAGCAACCCATGTACCTTTAAAATCGGATATATGGCACTAAAAACTTGATACATCTACTCTTCTAAGCTACCGTATAATTACTCTAGGTAGGGTTAGATGTCTTTTGGTCGGGATGCTGTGCTACGTTACGCTGAGGGTGTTGCTTGTAGCCATGAATGGCTTGAAGGGCATAGGCTTTGGGGATACAGTGTATCAGGATTTAAGGCTTTTACGGCGGGGGCTGTCTGAGGTGTGCAGGGATTGTAGGGATTCTATGATTAGGGCTGAATGCACCTGTAGAGTCCAAGATGTAGAGATGTAGTGGATGCATGCATCGGCAAGGCCCCACTTTGTGGCCTGCAGAGTGCCCTTAGCAGCCTTTGCTCCGAGTGCCAAAGCCATTGCCGGGCTGGGCTGGGCTGGGCTGCCATGCCGAGAAGCAAGATCTTCTGTGGCGTCAAATTGGCCGCCTGGCCCAGAACATTTCTCACCCTGGAACATGGCCCGTGCACCCTCGATCCTGTGGCAGGCCGCCAGCACGGACCGGAGGTTCCGACACACACGGGTCAGTGGCCGCATATGAAGCACAGCTGAAGTAGATGTGCGGGACATCCACCTCCCTGTCAGAAGAACCCACCTCTTCCAGGCACGGAAGCTTCACACACAGGCCGCTGCAGGTTTTTTTGGGTCCCACGTCAGGGAACCCTCGCCATGCACGATCTCTTGCAGATCCTGGGCTTGCTGGGGAGTTCCCGTTTCCGCCCTCTCTCCTTGATTCTGATGACTACTTCAAACGCAGGACCCCGGGCAAAGATTCGAAGGGTTTCCCCATCCTTCGCGGACTTAAGGGACAGGGTATCGGAGGGTACCGTGATTGTAACCCACTTGCAAATACACATAAAACTTCAAGTAGGGCTTGGTAGGCAGGTCATCATAGGTCTTCAAGGGACAAAGCTTGGGGGCTACATGGCTTTTGGGTTTAGCAGTTGGCGGCTTCAGGTGCAAGGACAAGTAGGTCTTTTCATGTCATTGCGGTGATTCTATTTCGCGCGGCATAGCTGAAAAACGAGCAGGATTCACGACTCACCTGCACTCAAAGGCATGTGTAGCTATTTGCTGGGGACGGGGGCACGGAATTAGGGATAAACAAAAATCTTCAAGCCTTAACTTCTCAAAACCCACCTATTCAGTTCTACATGCAGCCTCCTAAACTACGTGTTTAGGGTACCTCATTCTGATTTCCTGGTTAAAATATGCTAGATATTCTTTGGAAAAAATGTGTTGGCGCTGTTGGTGTTATCTTGCTATGATATACGGCACTCGGGACACAAACCGTACCCTCCCAAAAATAAAGACCTGCAGTTTCTACTATCCTAGACCAAGCACCGAATCATAAGATCATTAGTTGGAACGAGAGTAACCCAAGAATCTTAAAACACGTAAATGTACCAATGTGTTTAGGGTCACATCCCTGCTTAGAAGGTACATTGGTTCCTCTCAGGGTCCTGGGTACTGTTATGGGGGATACTTCCCCAAATCATACTAGTAATTCCTAATATAGAAACCCTACATTATGCAAAAAAGGTACTTTGGACCCTTTGGGAAGGTACATTGGTTCCTCTAGGGAACCCTAATGGTTAGCTGTCAAAATTATGGTCCCTTTTGGGGTCCCCATTATAGTACGGCACCTAATATTTAGGGTACCCAAAAAGGACCCTAATTTTGACAACTACCCTTATGGAACCCGAAAATGCTAGGACCAGACCCTCAAGCCCCGCGTGGACTTAGCCCGAGATCCGAAACACCCAAAGTCCTAAACCCAAAGTCCTACGGACTATACCTGTAGTCTCCATTGTAGTTCCTTATTTTGGCTAACCAATGTTATGGTTTGGATCTTATACTATAAGTTTGGTTAACCAAAAAAGAAACTACAATGGAGACTATAGGTAGATCCTAAATCCTTATAAGTCCCAAAGCCCTAAGTCCTAAACCCGAACTCCCAAACCCTGACTCCTAAATCCTCAATCCTCAACCCGAACTCCTACACCCTCATTCCTAAACACCAGATCCGAAGCCCTAGCTCCCTCGACTCTTCGTCCAAAGATCTCCTACGTTCGAACTCCTCAAACCGGTGAAAAGCCTTCGTAAGCTCATCTTGCCAGCCTCGCGCGTCACCTTAGGAGAGGGGTTCAAGTTAGGGCTTAGGTTTGGGGTTCAGGGATCATGGACAGAGGTAACGGATTCATAGACAGAGGAGGCTGAAATAGAGGATTTCATAGGGTGTTGCTGTGTTGCTAATGGGTCTTGATTCTTTTGCTTCATGGCGGGATTTTACACGGTTCAATCTCGGGGCTCCAGCCTCTCAAAACCTACTCTGGAGGATCCCGGTTCCTGATGTTCTTATGATCAGTTAGGGGCTTAGGAGTTCTTTTGAGAATTGTTGCCGTCGAGCTTGCGTGCCTTCATAGGATGCTCTAGGGTTTCGGGGTAGATTTAAGAATACTGATCAAGGGGCCATGCGGGTCACTGTTGCTTGGCTGTCTTCTGAACCCCTCCGAAAAGTTAAACTTTTAGCCTCCTTGTTATGGTTCATACAGAAACCCAACAAGTTAAAGTCCCAAGAGCCAAGCAGAAGAACGCCAAGGTTGCTTAAGTATTCAGACCACCATCTGAAGCTGCTTGGATAGGGTGAATTTTCGAGTTTGCTGGGATCCGCAAGTCTTTATGTACGGTTCTGGGATTGCAAGGCTTCCTGCTGACTGCGTGTGGTTTAAGGCTCATACGGTTTATACCGCATGGTGTGATTCTGGATCTAAAAGGTCTCTTACCAGTAGCGAACTCTGTTGGAGGATATATTGGTGACCCTCATTTTCTGAAACTCAGCTTTAATTCAACGGGGTCCTAAGAAGGGATCCTGGAATAGGGTGAGCAGCTGAGCTCTGAATGTGAGCCAGCGAGTCCGCACCATATCCAAACGTTACGCACGGCAACATCCCGTTTCAAGTACTAAGTAGTGCGAGATGACGTCTGTCAAAGAATAGAAGTATACTATCTGCTGTCTGCTCTTAGCTAAGCGAAGGGTCACAGTATTTTAAATAAATAAATATATATATATATATATATGTATATATATATATATATGTGTATATATATATATATATATATATATTATATCAGTGAGTGCGAGATGCAGCTACTACGCGATTCGCAGACTCGAGCCCTTGCGGGTTGAAAGGATTGGCATAGACCTTAAGGACGAAATGAACCCTAAAAGGGGTTAAGGTTCATATACCACAAACGTATTCATAGTATATGGGTATAGGGCCCCTACTTTTAAGGGTCATTTGGTCCTTCAGGCAGGGCCTCGGATCTTCCGCAGTCCCACAGGCTCCAAGTACCGTTATGGTATAAACCTAGACCCCCAAATTCCCTATAAGCATAGAGCATAATGGTATATACTTAGACCCCCCCAAAATTCCCTCTAAGTATAGACCATAATGATATATAATGATACTTGGACCCTTCAGAATTTGGGGGTCTCGGGCTTAGGGATGGCATCTGCCGCATCTCTCAGCGTGCACTTGCATGCCCACGCACAGGACACAAGGCGAAGGGTTGTGGCCGGCCCCAAGCCTATGCCTATGCCTCCAGGGACCTTATTATGGGGTCCTTAAGGGGTCTAGGGCCCTAACTATGAGGTCCTTGGAGGGATAGGGTATGCCAGCCGGGCATTCCGGTGGAACCCAGCCGTCAGGGATCGCTGGGTAGATCACAGCTTTGTCAGGCTCAGCAGTCGCAGTAAAGGCGCAGCAGGCTCACAACGGTACTAAAGGGATACTATAAAGGGTACTACACAAGTGCTTTAAGGCTACTCATGTTATCGCAAACGAGTTGCAAGGTGCTGAGCCTCCAAAGCCTATTTAAAACAAAAGCACAAGTCGCAAGCCTCAAAACCCAAGAGCCTGAGCCTTAATTAATCCCAAAGGCCTATAAAGCCTAAAAACAAAAGCACAAGTCGCAAGCCTCAAAACCCAAGAGCCTGAGCCTTAATTAACCCCAAAGGCCTATAAAGCCTAAAAACAAAAGCACAAGTCGCAAGCCTCAAAACCCAAGAGCCTGAGCCTTAACCTCCAAGGCCCTAACCCCAAAGCTCCATCAGTGCTCAAACACCTCAGCCTCAGCCCGGCATATGCCTTCTTAATCTAGGATACCCAGTAACCTAAGAATAAAAAGGCATCTCTTTTTGGTATTGGGTAACTATTTATAAGGAACCTAGGACTACAAAAAAGGAATAAGGGTACTACTGGGCATCCTAGCTTCTTAATACCAAAAAACCGAACCCGACGTTTTTTTGCCCAAAGCGAGAGACAAATATCTGGGATCCTCAAGCCCAGTATCTTAGGGTTTATGGTGCGAGATCGCCCTTTTCAAGGACACCTAACCTAGCACTCTTGAGAGGAAACGTAACGCAGAAGCATCACAAGCTCTTGCCTGCGACCCATCCTCAGACAAGCCCTTGTCGGGAAGAAGGGAAAGGGATCGGGCGAGAAAGGGGACCTAATAGTGTGGAGTTTAATTTTTTGGGCTGGTAGGGATTGGGAGAAGCCAAGCAGCGCAAATGCCCAGCATCTACCTCAAGCTCAGTAAGTAGCGGCTGTTAGGGTGTAGGATTTGGTTGTCGGGTGCGCAGTATTGACGATGCCCCTGGCGATTCGAAATGAACTTACAATGGCCATTGTCGACATCAACAAACACCTGAAGCCACGGTGATGATTCTGTGATGACTCTCTTCTTCAACAACCGGGCCCCACAAAGTTCAAACTTAGATCAAACTTTCTAAGACAGAGCTAATATATAAGGCCAAAAAGTTTAAAGATCCCCCGTCTAAGATGATGGCTCTGGGTCTGACCAATACCTTCACTATCATGCTGCGGACCAGTATTGCAATATGAGATTCCCATCACCAACATCACCGCCACCACCATCACCAGCAGCAACAACTAAACCTCATGCGTACAGTAGCATCGGCAGGAACATTTCCATCTTGAACATCAGCACCACCGCCATCATCATCATCATCATCATCATCATCATCATCATGAACGTCATGGTAACCATCGCCATGATCGCCATCACCCTCATCACTAACAGCAGATGCCGCCTCCGCGATGCACTTACATAACTAACCCCTGACATGAAAAACAAGAGTTACCCAGGGCAAAATGCCAACGAGCAACACTATATTCATCGTCATGCTAACACATTACGTTCGCTGTTGGCGGATATGGCGGCGGCTTTTTACGGTCCTGTGGCTGCATCCACGCTTGCGGCGGCAACCCTAGGGCCCGCATTCTCGGCATCTACGCGGAAGTGCCATGAGAACTCTTATTAGCAAACCGGGGAACTGAAGGATCCACTTTGCGATATATATATATATATATATATATATATATATATACATATATATCCCTATCCCTCCAAGGACCACATAGTTAGGGCCCTAGACCCCTTAAGGACCCCATAATAAGGTCCATGGAGGCATAGGGTATGGGGATTATAATACCCCAACAAAGGCAAAAGGTTACTTACCCCTGGGCTCCGCTTACCTGAATGGTAGGTTACTAGCGATATGATATGTAACCCAGGACCGTTATGTGGGAGCTTCCGAAAATTAGGGGTACCTTCGTTTGAGGTCGTTATAAGATCCTACTATTTACGGTACTATCTTAGGGTCCCCTGTTTTCGGAAACTCCCATGTAGGTAAGTGGAGCCCCAGGGTATAGGAGTACGAGGTGCAACACTCTCCACTGCCTCCACTCGCGAGACGATGGCCTCACCAAGGCCGTCTTGAGTCGTCTTGGGGTTGGTGTTGGGTTTAGGGTTTAGGCAGGGGTTGGGACTGTCATAGACTAACATATACTATCGTGTACCGTGGTATACTGCCCTATATTGTAAAATTTGGACATATACCATATACGAACGTATAACATACTCTGCGCTAGGGGCTTCATGTTTTGAGGACTTGTTAGGTACTAGTTATCATATGCTACGTAAAGGATATATACTGTCTGGCTAGGGGCTTCATGTTTAAAGGACTTGTTAGATACTAGATTAGATGTCATATGTTACATAAAGGCTATATACTGTATGAGGATGTACGCTTGAAAGGCTGGGTTTCGGGTTGAGGCAAAGGCCTGAGACGCTTCAGCACAGGCATGGACCAAACATGATGGACCGTCGTAAAGCCGGTTTAGGGTTTAGGGTTTCGGGTTTAGGGTTTAGGGGACCCCATGGCACAATTTTGAAGCCTGAAGCCCTCCTCCTTGCATTCCCCAAAGGGTCCAAAGTACCTTTATAGTATAATGTAGGGTTTTTATATTAGGAATTACTATTATGATTTGGGGTAGTATCCCCCATAACAGTACCCAGGACCCTTTGGGTTCGCAAGCTCACCATGAAGGGACGTGGTGTTCCGAAGTCGACTCCTACACGCTGTGCCATGTCAGAAGTTTTGGGTTTGGGGCTGCACCGAAAGCAGCAATGGACTTTAACACCCTAAGCCCCGTCACTAAATCCTCCATGGCCCGACAGTCAGTAAGCTTTCGACACTGACGGCTGATCTGATCACCCATGCAAAGCTCCAAATTCTACCCACCATCTGCAAAATGAAACCCTACACCCTGAACCCTTATGACCCCTGAACCTTCACCCTAAACCCTTCAAACCCTACTTCCAAGATGTTCTGTGGCCTCCAGCTTCCTTTGGCTTGGTGGCTTCGCAGAAACAGGGCTTGCAGGAGCCGGCCTCGAGCCAGGCACGGACCTAACTTGCCCAGCAGTTTTAAGGGGATGTGTTCGGTTTCTACAATTAGGGCTGAGGGCTCCTTTAAGGGATTCTTTAAGGGATGTATCAGGTTTCTATAACGGTCTAGGGATCCTTCCTGCCTAACTTGCCCAGTAGCTTTAAGGGATCTGTCAGGTTTCTGTAACGGTTTACGGCTCCTTTAAGGGATACTTAAAAGGAAATTAACCTAGGCCCTAAGAAGCTCTGAAGGGACCTACTCGGGTTCTATGAGGGTTGAGGGCTCCTCTAAGGGCTCTATAAGGGAATATGCGTATGGCGTCGGGGCATATACGTATGTAAACATACATACATACAGACATACATGCATACATAATTGTGTTTTCTGGCCAGGAATATCTATATACACATACATGTGTAGAATATGTAGTACAGGGATCATGACACCCCCAAAAAAAAGGCAAAGGCTTACTTCATCTACTGCTAGGAGGCCCATTGGGCGCAGCAGGCGCGGGCGGCTTGGGGAAGGGCGCCTCCTGGAGACAATGGGTTCAGGGTTTGGGGTCGTAGCCCCAGAGACTCCAAAACCCTTAATTAAGGAATATACCTTAAATTAGAATAGGATCCCTATTATGATTTAAGGAATATTCCTTACTTAAGGGGTATTGGAGTCTCTGGGGCTTTCGAGATAACATGGGATACTTGGCAGTTCATAGTTATAAGGGCTCGTTTAAGGGCCCCTTTAAAGGGCTCTGTAGGGATTCTATAAGGGTATGGGGTTCAGGGCCTATTTGGAGGTTCATGGGCAGTTATAAGTTGGGTTATCCGTAGGGTAATTATATTTATAACCCATATTAGGGGACTTATGATACTTGGAGGTTCGCAGGTAGTAATAAGTGGGGTTAAAAGTAAGGTAACTATATGTACAACCCATGTTAGGAGACTTTTGGCTCCACTTATAACTACCCATCAACCTCCAAGTACCTGTGGCATGGCTTATGAGTTCGCATGCGCTGGTTCAAGTCTCAAGACGGTGTGGAGGCTTACGGTTTTAATCTGGAGGTTTGGGGGTTCGTAGAGACTCCCCCATCCGAAAGAATAGCCATGCGTCACATACACACACAGCAAAGAAGTAGGACTCCTGCTTCGCTTGTCAAAGTCGCAAAGCCTAGCTGCCTAGCTATGCACTTCCACAGGCCACAGTCAGACATGGCATCGGTCGAATCGAAAATTAGTGATGGGATAGGTGCAAGCCTGACGGATATAACCCATGCCTGCAACTCTGAGGTCAGTCAATACTGCATCACCGAAAGATACGACACACCAAAAACGAGTGCGCTCGTTCAATTCGGCTAGCAACAGCACCAGCCCACCCCGCTAGAGATGCATCGAAACCGAAAACGCCAGCAAGTTCTCGAATAATTTACACAAGCTTACATATCTGTTTCAGCCTCGTAAAGGTCCTTCTTACCTGAATGTACTTCAAAGAAAGGAAAATTGCCCCAAAAAACTGGTCATGCACCTTTTCTCGAAATAGCTCTAGGGTAGATGAAGGGGGCTTGGAAGAGCTAGAATCACTGTCCGGCGCTGCAGGCCGCGGCTTCGCTTCCTGCGAGTCGCCAAAAACGTTCCTGGGATTAGATGAGACCAGGGCTGTTACACTAAAAGTCCAAAGGACCTCATAATCAGGTACTTGGGTTACGGATGGTCATCCGTTTTGTAGGTTAGTATGTAGAAGAGTATATGATTATTAAGTACTTGGACCCTTAGGGTTAGGCTCTAAGGAGCTACTGAAAGGGTCCAAGTACCATGATAGTAGGTACTTAGTAGCCTAAAGTTTATACAATAGACTATATATGGAATTCAGACTTAGGTGTGTACAGTATGACAGCATGAGAAGTGAAGCATGTGGGAGTTTCCAGAAAAGGGGCATCCTTGTTATAAGGACCCCAAAACAAGGTACCCCCTAATTTTCGGACACTCTCGTGTGCCGACGGATAGACAGGTAAGTTGGTCAACAACTTGGGCACTCGTGATCTGAGGTTTAGGGGTTTAGGGGTTCGGGGTTTAGGGGTTTGGGGGTTTAGGGGCTTGGGGGTTTAGGGTTTAGGGTGACGGGAAAACCAAGCACAACTTCCAGCAGTAGGCAACAAGCCATGAAAGTGTGATATAAGAGGTATTATACCATAATTGTGATCAAGGAGCCCCCCAAACATAGTATAGGTAATGCTAAGGCCCCTATGGTAGTCCAAAGATGTCTCAAGATTTGAGTTCAGAGCCCCCGTCTTCAGTTGAGCCACGTCAGCCCGAAGCCAGCAAAGGCTGACGCAAGGCCTCGTCCCGGCTTGTACTTGAAGGATATTGTTTAGGGTTTAGGGTATAGTACATGATGGTGATTTACAGTCTACGATCGTACCGTGAAGCAAGCGACAGTACATGATAGTAGATTACTTAGACGTCCATGGGTCGCTGTAAGCAACATATTCTCAGGATTTTCTGGAGCTTCGCAGCGTTTAGACGGATGTTGGTCCTTCAGAGGGATTTAAGGGCTCGTGCGAATGTATATCGAAAGTTGCAAGTAGCTTGACTTCGAATTGTGGAGCGTGGCATTATTTTGGCAATCAGACAAGTGCATTCCAAAAACAGGGGAATTTCCGGTAAGGGTATGGACTTCCGCAAATAAGTCTTGCACTAGCCTCGTTCAGGAAGAAGCACGAGACAGATAAGGTAGCTATACAGGTCTAACAAGGGCCTCAAGGATTTCGGATTTACAGGTTCAGGGTTTTGGGACTTAGGTTTCAGTCGTCAGGTTAGGGTTTAGGGTTAGGAAACATCTGCGGTTGCGGAAGTCATCCTTTCCCGCAGGTAAAAATCGGTACCCCAGGCCCTCAAATCTAAAACCCTGCTGCACCTGAAACAGGAATAGCAGCCATGCGGATAGAGCATCGAAGGGAGGTGAAATTAAGCACTGCAACGACTTTAATGAATCTGTCCCTACCCTTCCGACGCAACCGACTTCTCTTTCCCAAGACAGGATTCAGAAGACATGCTAAAGCCAGAAACCCCAAACCCCAATCGGTCGCAAGTGGCTGTCTGTGGCTTCGTTGAAGCCTTTGGCTGCAAGACGGCCAAGATCCTCAAGAGGCTTCTGAAACCGGCATCACCCCTGAAACCATCCGTACATTTCGGCATGGAGGGCTTACATAGGCTTTAGGGCATCCCAAAACGTAACCCTAAGCTTCAGAAACCCTGCACCCTCTGTCGTAGCACCTGGGGTGGGCACTCTGGATCTCTGGTGTCCTAAACCCAAGCCAGACAGAACGGTATCGGGTTTAGGGTTTTATGGGCTTGGGGGTTTAGGGTTATAGGGTTTAGGGGTTTAGGGTTTTAGGGGTCGGGGGGCTTGGACTTTAGGGGTTCAGGATTGAAGGTTTTGCCAAAACCCTATGCATGCCACATCATGTCTGCAAGAACGAATGCTATCTTTGATTTGCGCACCACCTGTTTTGAAATCTCAGAACTGTAGCACTGGAACGGCTCTCATGTACTTAATTAGTATCTCACATGGCACAATTGAAGTGGAATGTTCATCTGAACTACAAGGCTGGCCGAAGTGGCATGACAACGGGGATCTGTGATTTGGGGGTCTCGGATATAGACAGGGTATGCTGTTACACAGGGTCTTCTGCGAAAGTTTTGGGAGTTCCGACTTTCGCATGGCTTGGCTTGGCTTTGCTTGGCCTGGTTCGTAACGCTTTCAACTCTGCGAAGGGAACTTAGAGATACTTTATGTGCTGATGCAATCTGATTCATGTGTTTCGCTGTTCAGACACGCAGTGGGACTATTATGGCATGGTTAGACCCAAACCCAGCGGCTCCATTTAGGGTTACTATTATGGAATTAGGCTCCCAATTAAGAAGGATGGATATCCGAGACCCGGGCCGCCAGCTCGAAGTCACCAGCGTTTCGACGCTCTTCGTCCAAACCTTAGCAGGGCTTTGGACGAAATTATGGCCCCATTTCTGGGTACCCTAAATAATAGGTGCTGTACTATCATAAAAAGGACCCGTAAAGGGACCCAAATATTGACAACCATCTATATAGGGGCCTTATAATAACAGAGCAATGAGGGTTACTATTGGGGTACTATAAGGGTTCAACATGGGCTCAGTATAGGGTATGTTATGTTATGAGTCTAAGCAGGGATCCGCAAGGGAACAAAGCCTAAACCCCCCCAGGAATCGTGTTGATGTAGGGGCCTCAATGCTTTTGAATGTTTTGGTGGTTCCTTATTCTAATTATAGTGTAAGATACCACCCCAAACCCTGTTCTAATCAATAAGGCCCTTGTGCCGATTTTTCCGACACTGAAAGCGCTGGGTTTCCGCAATTTCCGGTTGCGGGGCTATGAGACTTGAGGCCTTAAGGCTTGAGGCTTCCTGGGTTTGTGGCCTTGAGGGTTTGGGGGCTTAGGGTTTGGGTTTAGGCGCTTGTGTGGCAAATTTGGGCTTGGGGCTCTGGGCTTCAAAGAGTTCGTGAGTCGTTGGTGCGCCACGGCCGTGAAAGGTCGGTGCATGTCCATCAAGTCAAGCCGGGCTCTCGGCTTTAGGCTTTAGGGCATGTATTGCGGCCTTTTTGATTTCAATACACTCCAACTTTCCACCATCTGGCCGTACGAGCCCTGAAACCGACACAAGTTGCTGCACTATGACCTCCAATCCCCTTCAACTGGATGCCCGGCAGCTAAGTTACAGTCCCCTGTAACCTCAAAATCCTAAAGCCCTAAACTCCAAAATAATATAGTAGATCACCGACAGAACCCTTGAAGAAATCCATCAAAGCCTCCAAAACTAAACGAATGCCCTCATAAAAGCGCGGACACCCTGTTCAGACCCTTCCACCACCAGACCCAAGAGTAAGCTAGCGACAAAAAAGGGTGCCCTTTTTTTGTTCAAAGGGGGTTATAAAGTGAAGGAGCCTGAACCCTAAAGGCAGGGAATAAGGGCCTACTTTAGGTCCTAGGCCGTCATGGCCGAAATGAGAGACGAGGCTCGCTCAGCGAGGGAGTGATGCCCGTTGGCCTCCGCATATCCTTTCGCTTTAGGGTTTAGGGTTTAGGGGCTTGGGTTTTTTTTTTGGGGGGGGAGGGTTTGGAGGCGGCGTGTGCTCCTGAAAAACACAAAGCAAAAAGAGCTGTGTTCTCTACTGCTATAGTGATGGCAAAAGTTGATGAATATGTACACATTAATCCTGTCAAGACGATCACATTGTCATGCTTGCTGTTGCTACTATCATAACCAGTGTTTCCAACGGTTGCTTTGATGGTAATTGTTTTGACAACCGTCTTGTACTCCTGAAAACTATCGAGACATTCACATTGACTAACACTGTCACTGCTCTTGTATTTGTAATGAGATTGACCAGCCAATACAGCGACAACTGGTGCAAGTGTCAAGATGAATCTCTGAGGCATTGCAGTCTCGGCGTCTCGGCTACTCCGCTGAGCTTTCTACATGCCAGCAGAAGAAATGTCCGCTTACAGTTTCCCGGTTGTCGATTAGGATAGAGGTGCGAGCCTTAACTTCATGAGCTTACGATTTGGGGTCCGGCGTTGTAAGGTGGGGTGTCAATACTAATGTATTTAAGGGCCTCAATCATTAGACTGGGGTTTTGGGGGTACATCACAGTAAAGCTAGATTAGGAATTTTGGTGCTTGCCGATACTGAATATTCAGGAATCGAAACCAACTTCTTTCCCAACCCTACTTAAGTAGCCAAAATCAGAGTCCTATCTATCTGTCTATCTGCCGTTCTATAGCGTACCTGTTTATCGACCTGCCTGCCTCTCTATCTGCCTCATGCCTAAATACCTATGTGCGCGACTGTCAAGAATTGCAACCGCCTGCTAAGACGCCTTGGAGAGTTTGTCGCCCAGCGATTGGTTCAGCGTTTCGAGCAGAAGTTTGTGGCGTCTCGAACAAAAGTTAGAGCTTTGGGGTTTCGGGGTTCGTAAAGAGTGTCACCAGAACCTGAACAAACCAGGTGTCCCATAATAGAACAGCCACGCCACGAGCCGGGACCATGCCTTTCGAGTCTACGGCAGTTGGGTTCGCACGTGTCTGGAGGAGAACCTGTGGAGCAGACCGATTTGGGAATCAGGATCGGCGTGACTCCAGGGTTTACAAATCCGTCGGGGGAAGGGGGGGGGGGGGTGCTTAATATGCGACTGTGAAATCTTCTCAGGGGACACGAGGGAACGACCCTGGGGCCGGGATGGAAGGTTTAGGTCAAGGCCGGGTTAAGGGTTCAGGGTTCAGAGGGGGATGCGAGTGCTTTACAGCTAAGGACGTGAGGCTTCGGGCTAGAAGCGTTGCCAGTCTCGGGTTCTGGGTTTAGGGGTTTAAAGTATAGGGTTCCTGACCGGGATCTATAGGGTTCCTTGAAGGGATCTATAGGGTTCCTTAAAAGGATCTATGTATTCCCAAGAAAGTCTACAATCCCGGCCAAGGTTCATTCCACCTCCAAGCTCAGGATCTGTGGCTTTGCGTGTCCGTGCAAGGCGTGCAGGGCCGAGAAGAGACTGCAGGTGTTGACTCTACAGCTTCAGAGCACGATAAAACTGCCCTCAACCCTAGCCCCCAAACCGCATAGTATAAACCCTAAACCCTAAACCGCATTGGTATAGCAGGATATGCGGCTCTGGTTGTTCAGCGCTGTTTGGGACCGAGGTCTCTGGGTCCCTGCCTTCCATCAAAACCAAACCTAGACCTAAGAGTAACCTAGGAATAAAAAGGGTGCCCTTTTTGGTTTAAAGGGGCTTATAAGGGAACCTAAGCCTCAAAAAAGGGAATAAGGGCCTACTCTGGGTCCTAGAAACATATAGTTCAATTTACAAAGATAGTTGTACCTGTAGAATAATTTAAACGCATGCTACTATTGTACTCTTACACCATGCCCACCATGCGATATAGAACTATCGTTTTATAGTATTGTATAGTAGAGTAGCCTAAACCCTAAAAGCAAAACCCTACGTCCCAAAGACTGAACCCTTGTCATTATATGGGGTTTCCGAAAATAGGGGACCCTAATATACTACTCTAAATAGTAGGATCCTCACTATACCCTGGGTTTTCGGAAACTCTCATATGTTTCGGTCCGAAGCCCTTGTCCCAAACCCAGAGTTGAGCCACCTCAGCCACTTGCGTGTGACCGTGGGCGGCCGCCAAGTGGAGAGGTGTCGCGCGGGAGCCGTTGTACCTAGGCTTGGATTTCAGTTTAATTTGTTAAGATGCAATGGCCTTCGGGTTTAGGGCTTTGGGTTAGTAAAGTGTTCAGAGTTTAGTTGGGTTTAGTGTTGAGGGTTGTTGTGTGCCATTTGTAACCTTGTCATTCGCCAGGGCTGCAGTTATCTGAATGAGGGCTTAACTACTGGGTTAACATTGTACCTTCTATTTGGGTAACCGGATCCTTCACTTCAGAGTTAGTGTCGGATGCCGACGCAAGGCTACTGTCCGTGTCGATGCAAGTGCTGCCCCAAATGCTCCCTTCACAAAAAACTTCCGGCTTCGAACGAAACAGCTCCAAAGCCTACCTGAAGGGTCCTAGGTACTGTTATCGGAGATACTTCCTCAAATCATAATCGTAATTCCTAATATAGAAACCCTACATTCTAATATAAACGTGCTTTGGACCCTTTGGTCTATAAGCCCTCAGCCATGCAAATGCTAAGCCGCACGCGAACATCTCTGAACCTGAAACCCTTCAAGCGCTGAATGCCCTGTACATACGAAACCATGACTTCTACTGAAGGACCAAATGACCCTTAGAGGTAGGGGCCCTATACCCATATACTATGAATCCCTATATGGTATATGAACCTTAAACCCTTTTAGGGTTCATTTCGTTCTTAAAGTACTAAACCCATGCACCGGTCCTTGAATCAAACACCTCAAGCCTTGAACCCCCTTCGACCCAGAGTTGCTAACAGAGATGGTAAACGTCATCTGTCTATCTATCTATCTATCTATCTACGTATCTATCTGTCTACCTATATAAATGTACATTCTCAACCCATATTCCTAGCCCCGAACCCTGAGCCCCTCAATAGAATAGCTCCCAGGGCTCCGACGCAGGCGCATTCAGAGGCGCAGCGCAGCGCAGCAAGCGCCGCACCGTGCCGACCTGCCGGGGGTCTTTGGAAGTTGGTTTAGGGTTTATATGGGAGTTTCTGAAAATTAAGGGTACCTTATGTTGGGGCCCTTATTATAAGGATCCTACTATATAGGGTACTATATTAGGGTCTCCTAGTTTCGGACACTCCCATCTCGTAGGTACTTAGTATGATGTTTGGGCCCCGAAAGCATGTGCTATACTCTTACTTGGACCCTTTGGGTAAGGATAGGGTCCCTTGTCACGACTTGAGAACGGCTTGATGCCTGAGAGTAAGAAAGGGCTTATAGGGTTTACCTGGAGTATAAGTAACCAAGGTACCATTGAAACGGGATATGGGCCTTAACAAAGCTCCCAGAGACTCCACAATCCCTTAAATAAGTAATTAAGCTGTAATTTCAGGTATATACCTTAATTAAGGGATATTGGAGCCTCCTCCGCCCTAAACCCTATAGATCCCTCAAAGGATCCCTTAAAGGAGCCCTAAAAGCCCCTAGGTATTGCTTCATTAAGGGAGATTGGCGTCTCTCGGCTGTGCAGGTACATGGACCTTTCTTCAGCTGCAGGCTCCCGGGCCCTAGGCTAGGACGCCCAGTAACCTAGGAATTAGAAAGGGCTGCATTTTTGGTATTAGGTATAACTGTATAAGGAACCTAGGACGACAAAAAGGGAATAAAGGCACTACTGGGCAACCTAGTAGGATATTGCTGCCTTGGAGACTTGAAGTTTTAGGGTTCAGGGTTTCAGGCGTAGGGGGTTTAGCATTATTGGGTTTGGGGGTTTAGGGTTGTAGGTTTGGGGGTTTAGGGCTTAGGAATTTGGTTTTGGATGGTGTTGGCGTTTCAGGCTTTCACATAGAGAGTCCACGCATTTTTGGAGATCACTGGAGAGGTTCGGGTTGGGGGGTTTCGGCCGGCCAGGGGCGCGGGCGCAAATTCCCGTGTTTGAGTACACACTCCGGGTTTGAACGGTCTCAAAAAGTCCAAGTAATGGTACAGTATATACTTTCGGGGCCCTAATATCTACCATATACCCACTTTATTCCCTAAACCCGCCTTTGGGTCAGGGTTCGAAAGGTTTGGGGTTCGGGGTCGCCAATCTGAAACGGAGAACAAACAGCCAGAAATCCCTGTGCACAGCTTGGGGGTTAGGGTTTAGGGATTAGAGGGGTTTGACAGGTTTAGGGTTTAGGGTTTAGAGGGGGTTGAAAGGTTTAGAGTTCAGGGTTTAGAGGGGGTTGAACGGTTTAGAAATCAAGGTTTAGAGGGGTTTGAAAGGTTTAGGGTTTAGGGTTTAGAGGGGTTTGAAAGGTTTGGGGTTTGGCTGTTGCATCTGAATGATTCGGGACGTGGGAAGAAGGCATACACCCGACACCCGATCCTGAACCATAGCTTAGGAAGTTCTTGGTTTCTGCGATGCTTTCCCTTGTCTAACTTCGATTACCTCAGCTCCGAACTAAGCCAGCATCCGAAGGCAGCCAAACCTCGAACACCTCTGCGGGTGAACCAGCCAAGCTAAGCCAATCGACTCCTCGGGCTTCCGACCAAAAAGCATGAACCCTAAGTCCACATGCCTGAAAATCTCAGCCGCAGCCTCTGTTGACCGTCCAAGCTACGGCAGGTGCCTGAATCAATGAAATCGGGTTTGGGAGCATATTATACTGTAACTATATAATAAGGAACCCCCAAAATCCTTATTCTAATTTTAAAGGCCCGTCCAAGCTACCCTCAAACCCTAAACCCCCAAGCCCCTAAACCCGTAACCCCTGAACCCCAAACCCCTAAACCCTATACCCCTAAAATCCACCGAACTCCCCGTTTGTTCGCAGGCAGCCTGGCCCAGTCGAGCTGCCAAGTGCAGAGGGCTCCTTTCAAGCATCTGCAGGTCATTGTGTTACTGCATGCAATGCATGCTATATATATATATATATATATATACAGAAAATAAGACATTACGGGCCCCATATTTACATATATATATATATATATATACATACCTGTTTACATCCCTAGATATGTAAACAAAATACATACACACACACACACACACACACACTATAGTATAACTGCTTTTTGATTGTCATTATTGTGCATTACTTACTATTGTGTTTGGTTCTACTGTGATTACGGCTAATATCGTCAGGATCATTGCTATTATGTAACTACTGTTGTTATTCTTAGTACCATTGTGTCTCCGTGCGTGTTTGTAGACCCACATCCGTACATCGCTGACTTCCCAATGCGGAAGCTAGGACATGCCTCCACAGACTCACCAGGGCCTGATGGAGCCCGGATTTAGAGTAGCCCAGACACGCGAAACAACACCGATTGTTGATCGACTCGTGATCCAGCAGCCACGAAAGAGAAGTGTATCTTTGCCGCATTAGTATGTTGTAACCGACAAGAATCGCTGTGCACGGCTTTCTGTGGATAGTGCTGGCCCGAATCTGCGACAACAGACACCGGATTCAGGCTCATCAAATCCACACCAAGCCCTGATTCCTAAATCGGTAAACTAAACCGCTACACCCTCGACAACGAAGACCCCCCACAAATGATGAAACCCTCATTTCCTAACTACATCCCGAAACGTCAGAACCCCTGAAGACCGAAATGCAAAACCTTAAGACCGCAAACTCTAAAACCTGGTTCCAGCTGACCGGCTGGTGAAGGCAAGGCACTCGCCGGTGCGCGGGTCGAAGCTTGAGCCTAAGATGTTCTATGCAGCTTGTGACTTGGAGTTGCGGCTGGCCGCATCTCTCTCAGAAATACTGTACACATATGTATACATACATATGCATGTATACATACATACATACATACATACGTACATATATGTGTACACAGGTATGTATATCTGTATGTGTTTGTATGGGTATATAGCATATACAGATAGATAGATAGATATAGATAGATAGGAAACTGTATCTTCGTGAAGACAAACACGTACACATGCGCGCGCTCTCACACACACACACGCACGCACAAAGGCATACATTCACGCATATCCATATGCATATACATAGGCATACACCTCAGAATGTAGAAAGGTAGAAGGATTGGATTTGACATATATGCATAGACGTAGACATACACGCGTGATTAGAAGAGATTAGGTAAGATGTTTAAGGTCAGGTTAGTAGGCTAGATAAGGTTAGACAAGCTTAAACTAGATTCACTAGATGCGACGAGATAAGATAAGACAATAACGGACCAGATCAGCAGGACAAGACAAGGTAAGATCATAGCATCTACGATAGGATAAGTAGGTAGATAGATAGCTTGATACATAGATAGGTTAGGTATGGACATATACTAGTGCAGGAATAAAACAGGCATAAACCCACACCGTGGTCCAATGCCATGTAGAAAAGATAAGCAACTGGAATACAGGGGTACTCTATGGTACTCTATACCTACTGACCTACTGACAAGCACTAAGACAACTCATGCATCCAACAACAAAACAACAACAATCACTGCAGCATCAGCAGCGGAAACAAATCAAAACACACAACAGCAGCAACAACATCATGCACCACTAAAAGCAGAAGCACAAGCTCAATGTTTCACCGGGGTGGCATGCGCTAGGATCAGCCTGCAGCGCCAATTCCTTGGCCCAGGTGATTGGTTGGATGGCCACGAGCCAAGGTTGCCAAGGTTTAGGTTCACAGTTTGACAAAGGTTCAGGGCAGAGGGTTCAGCATGTAGCACAAAGGCTTCTTCTGTAATTGGCGCGGATGTAGACCCAGATGTCTGAGCCCTGACAGCAGGTGGCTGTTTGACTTCATTTGCAGGGGCGTTTTTTGACGGACCTTTGTGATCAAACTGTTATTGTCTACAGGGTTCTGTGTATCGACCTCGCGCACTCCAGGATAATGTCCTCCTGGAGCTACGGGTTTAGGGATCTGAGGGTATAGGGTTTAGGGTTTAGGAGGTTTCAGGCCTGTAAACTTTTAAGAGATCGCCCTTTAGTTTTCTTTTTGTTTAAGTGCACTGACTCTTTCTCCACGAAGCTCTGGGTTTAGGGTTTAGGGCTTAGGGTTTAGGATTTAGGGCTTAGGGTTTAGGGGGTTTGCCCCTAAAAGTTGGGGGGTGAAAGTGACAGGTTGGGATCTTCGCGCGGCTTCGGATTTGGCACTGAGGGTCTGGCCCTTGAGGGCTCAAGGTCTGGATACTGCCCACATGCAGTAGCAGTCTATAATAGGGCTACAATTAAGGGCCTAGTATATCTAATTATATATATATACATATGTATATATTATGGATCTTATCCAACTGTTTCTGAGTGAGGGCAGTATCCAAGCTCAAGGTCTGGGTACGGGGCTTGTGGACTTGTGCCTAAAGACTTGGAGATTTAGAGCTTAAGGTTTTGGGGCTTTAAACTATGAAACCTCATACGGCGTGGGTCTTGGGAGAAGGTGTTGCGATGGGTGAAGCTTAGGATTCTGGACGTTATCCCCGGCGCTTCTGGTGTTGGGGTAGGACAACCACCTGCATCACCTGAGTGTCGCTGTTAAATACCAGCTGTAGGAAGATGGTTCGGGTTTAGGGTATTCGAGTTGTAGGGTTTAGGTGGCTTAAAAGCATACCTGGACCCCAAAAGTCTGTGGAACTACAGCCGTTTATAGGTATTGGGCCATTTGCATACTTTTGGGGGTCTGGAACCTGAAAGTCGACCGTCTACTTGGAGGTTCAGGGGACTTGGCCCTAAGGCTCCATGTACCCATATAGTATATACTTAGGCCTTAAAGTACCTACATAGGGACCCCTTTAAGGCCTAAATATCTACTATGAAGGTACATGGAGCCTTTGGGTGGTAAGTACAGGTATAAGTACCGTAACTGGGGAGATACCGTATCTCCCCAGTTAAGGTACTTATAACTGTACTTACTAAGTCCCTTGAACCTCTGAGATACCCAATTGTACGTATGGTTACCTTGTTTATAACCCTTGTTACGAAGTACCATGAACCTCTGAGTAGGTATACGCTAGAATGATTTCACAGTAGCCTGCATCACCACGACATCCCATAAGCAAGCGGCCACCCGCTGGGCTCCGCCACCAGAGCCAATGACGTCGTACAGGGATTCCGCCATGGCTGCACAGCCCTAAACCCTAAACCCTCAAAGGGGCTGACATGGACTTCAGGATGTAAGCATTTAGAGTTTGACCTTATAAGTTTGGGGTTGAGAATTGGGACAAGTTCAGGCGTAGGAAGGAAGAGTTCCGCGGGTCTATAGGGTCTACGGCGTGGTCGGATCTCGGATTAATCGCTGGGTAGCGGTGACAAAATTGGTAAAGTTGTGACTCGTGACTGGTTCACTTTTGCCGAACGCCCCCGAAAGCAAAACAATATGACCGTAGCACTCCACCTTAGTCGGCAGCTTAAGGGCGGTCAGAACCCCAAAGGGTCCAAAGTACCTTTATAGTAGAATGTAGGGATGTAGGGTTTCTATATTAGGGATTACTATTATTTATTATGATTTGGGGAAGTAACCCCCATAACAGAACGCAGGACCCTTGGGGAACGGCACGTGGTCTTGCATCGGATTTGAGCTGCGTCCCGGGAAGCTTGGTCATCAAGAGGCACCAAAGGGTCCCAGGTACTGTTATGGGGGATACTTCCCCAAATCATAATTAGTAATTCCTAATATAGAAACCCTATGGGGAGGACCCCATGGCGCTTGCAGTGTTTAGACGTCAGAGAGTGTGGGGCACATACGCCCGACAAAACACTTGAACTATTCCAAAGCCTCACTGCAGCACTTGTGGTCTTCACGGTACACACATCTAAATCAATCACGAACACAAAGGAGGCGGAGTGATGCAGGGAACATTGTCTTCCGGCAAGTGCCAGGGTTGACATGTCTGCGAGTCGGGGCAGGGCGGGGCGTAAACTTCAGGGCTGTGCTGGTTGTGCTGGTTTAGTATGCAAAACAAGTTAATGCAAACTGCCCGTATTTACGATGCTCCTGGAGCCCTTCACATTGAGGCCTACCACGACAGTTTGTTACGAGAACTACATCAGCAAAAAACGGGGCACACACAATCCGCGCGTTAAGGTACCGCGGATATGAAGCCGCACCCTCGTGCCCCAGTCCAACACTGGGAGAGACTTGAAACCAACCCCGAACCCCCCCTTCGCTCAGCTCCTACAACATGCAAGAACCAAAAATCCCCAGGCGCGAGACTCTGCCACATTCATGACTTGACATGCCCTGAGAAAAGGCATTATCCGGAAGCAAGAGAAAGCAAACCTAAAGGTTCTACATGTGAAACATCGGGTCAAACAATCTCCACATGGATTTGGTGTCCCCTAAACCCTAAACCCTATAAGACCCTTATCGGCCTTATCGATCCCTTTAAGGAACCCTGGGAATTCCATAATGGGGTTGTCTTGGGGCGCCAGGCCCGTGCCTGCGTCCTGCAAAGCCTTTGCGGGCCACCTCGAACGGTGCTTGGGGTTCCATGAACGCCGTACTGCTAAAGTATAAGCACGAGGCACTGCAGCAGCAGCTGCAGCAGCAGCAGCAGAAGAAGAAGTAGTAGTAGTAGTAGTAGTAGTAGTAGTAGTAGTAGTAGTAGTAGTGGTAGTAGTAGTGGTAGTAGTGGTAGTAGTAGTAGTAGTAGTAGTAGTCGTCGTCGTCGTCGTCGTCCTAGTAGGTGTAGGTGTAGGGGTAGTGGTGGTGAAGGTGGAGGTAAAGGTGCAGGTGTGGGTGTGGGTGTAGGTGTAGTGGTGCTGGTGGTGGTGGCGGTAGTGGTGGTGGTGGTGCTGGTGCTGGTGGTGGTGGCGGCGTTGCTGCTGGTAGTAATTTTGCGGAACCTTTGAACGCCTGTCTCCCAGCCTAGCCCGCGAAAACCCCAAACGCATGCTCTGAACCGCTAATCTCTTTTTCCTTACAGTCGACTCTAGTCGGACCTTGTAGACTTCTTCTTCGCAAAACGACCAAGCCGCGGAATGTCCACCCAGCCCATCCCGAAGCCAACTCCTCAAACTTCAAACTCGGCAAGGACCCACGGAGGTGGTCCAAGTAGGAAACTTGCAGCCTTCCGTGCTGGGCATTTCAGCTGTGACAGTCTTGGTGTGCCTGAGCACACATGCAACCCCAGGCTCTTGACGTATGCGTAGAAAACTGGCTTCTGATTTTTCCCTGTCGGTCAGGCTTCCCTGAGTTCCTAGACCCCAGCCCCAAATACTGAATCCTTGGCTCTAAACCCCAACCCTAAGCACCCACTCCTCAAACCCTTATCCTCCCAAACCCCCTGCATAAACCCCAAAACCCTGAACCTTAAAGCGGAGGCCTGGACTGTCACCGGGTCTTGCCAGCATTGCCTGAACGCAGCATGAGCCAGAGAATCCAAGTACCAGTATAGTAGGTACTTATAGTAACCTCTATATATCAAACGCTCCTTTCAGGGACAAAGCGCATGCAACTGCAGAATCCAGATCTCGGCTTGTGGTTCGCCTTGTACTTCCCTTGTGGGGCCGCTGTAGAACAGGACTAAATAGACGTGCAGTTCTCACTAGTGAAGGTGGGTACGTGAAGCAGTGCGTCATTAGGGTTCAGCCGGTGGCAACTCGGTTCCCTAAACCCTAAACCCTAAACCCTAAACCCTAAACCCTAAACCACAGGAGTCAACTTCGGGTTGAGGGACCCTCAGATACCCCAAAAATGCCCAAACAGCAGGACCTTTACAAGGACACCCCTATGCAGAACAGGAAGTTCGATCAGCCCCAGTCGTGCGGAGATAGAAATGTAGTTGACTGCAATTGGGATTTACGATTCTGGGTTTAAGTTGTGCCAAAAAAAAACACGCCGCTTATACTACAAGCTCCTTAAACGGGAAAACTGCAAAGACCACATGTGATTACACCGTACGTGGGGAGGAGTCGCAACACAGACGGTTACGACCACACTACGTGGAAGATCCCGAGGTTCCGACGGTGCACAGACGAGACGAGAAAACCCAAACCACGAACTCCTAAACACAAAAGTCCGGGAATAACAACAACCATGTCGGAAGCAACTGCTCCATCGGCAATCGAAGAAGCAATGAAAGCCGCCGCAGCATGCACATATCAGGCATGGGGCAACGATCATAGCACTACTAGACGAGCAGAAGCCATTCAAGCCACCAGTTCTCTGCGGCTAGGACCCATCTATACGGCATCAGACCACGCAATGCAGCAACCACAAAACCACAAAATAGAAGCACGAGGGTTATAGTAATACTATAGCAGTAGAAGTACAGTACTCATGGCTGGTGTACAACTCTACAAAGACTCTAAAGACTATCAGCAGTCCTCTTGCATATAGGTTGCACGCATCATAACACGAGCCAAAAGCGTCCTAGGTACTTTTTGGGGGATACTTAACCCAAATCATAACATTAGTTCCTAATATAGGAACCCTACATTCTGCTATAAAGGTGCTTTGAACCCTGTGGGTTGTATGTCTGTAGACACGTCATAACGATAGTATGTCGGTACCCAGAGGTAAGTCCTTTTTGGGATTACCTTGTACGGCTCTATATATGAACCCGAGAAAGGAACTACAGTACTATGGGGCTTTAGGGTGAACGCCTCGACTCCACGAAGATGCCGCCGCGTTGCTAAATGTCAGAGATGCTCCGCAGAACTGGCAGAATTTGAAGTCTGGCTTTGTCCTCAAGGTGGGCGTTAGAGTGTAGGGTTTAGGGTTTAGGGCTTCGTGCTCAAGGCGGGCATTAGAGTAACCTGCAGTTAGGGTTCGGTTTGAAGGCTTTTGAAAGTAGAAGGAAACGAAACAGTGATGTCTTCGAGCTGCTATCTTCCCAAAGGGTCCAAGACATAGTATAGTATATACAATTGGTGGCCTAAATATCTACCAAGTACCGACTATAATTACTAGAACTATATACTATAGTTGCTATATAACTCCTATGGTTACTAATGAACCCTGAACCCTAAACCGTTTGGGATTCAAGGGTTCAAGGCAGCTGGGTCTTGCGGCCTGTATGCCGAGAGATGGGCCGCGGTTTAGGATTTTAGGGTTTTAGGATTAATTTAGGACTTTAAAGTTTTAGTGTTTTAGGATTTTAGGGTTTTAGGATTTTAGGGTTTAAATTTAGGATTTACCGTAGGGGCCTCCTCCCTTTGCAGAATTTCGGTTCAATATACGGGCCTTGGGGATCTGTGGGGTTCCTTTTAGGGTTCCTGTTCAAGGGATCTATAAGGATTAGTACAAGGGGTATTATGGGGGTTCAGTGTAAGGGCCTTAAAAATTACCAATACGATTTGGGGGGTACCTTATTATAGCTATATAGTATCATATACCCCAAAACCCTCTTCTAAATACTGAGGCCCCTATGGTAGGCTTCAGGTTTAAGATGTTGGGGCCTGAGGGCTTATAGGGCTTGCTTATAGGGTTTATCGGGTTTATCTCAGAGAGATTATTAGGGGCAAGGGGTATGTGGCTGTGAGCTTTTTTGAAGACGTGTTCTGGTGTTATGCAGGGTCCGGTTGCAGAGCGTTTAGGGGTCAGTGGGTTCTGTCACGACTTGTCCTCCCCTAGCAGCGAAACAATAAAACCTGAATCCAAGACCGTAAACCCTAGACCCTGCCTGAAATCGCAGACCCGCAGCCCCAAAGCTCTTCAGCTCTACAGCCCGAGAGTTTCAAGGCTCCCCAAAACCCGAGCAATGCTGCTGTAAAAGCCGAGAACCCGAAAGCTCTGAGGGTCGCCAGAAACCCTGGTCGCCAAGACACCCCTAGTAAGCCCTACCTGTAGCCCCAAACCCTGCAAAATAGTAGGTTACGACCCCTTAGTTTGAGGGTCTAACCCTTAAAACGGTAGGGTTATTGGATCCACAGGTAGTACCCAAGACAACGCCGTAAATCCTAAGACCCTAACAGGCTCAGCCTTTGGGGGTCCAAGGTCTCAAAGCCTGAAGCCCGCAAGGGTGTAGGCGCAGTTTACCCCATGACTCCAGGGACCTTACCCAAAGGGTCCAAGTATCATTATGGTCTATACTTATAGGGCATTTCGGGGGTCTAAGTTTATACCATAAGGATACTTGGGGTTATTGTGGGGTCCTTAAGGGGTCTAGGGCCCTAACTATGAAGTCCTTGGAGGGATAGGGTCTAGGGTTCAAGGATTTTTCCCATGCCCTGGCTAAAGACTCTGAAAGCCTAAACCATTCTATAGAAGTTAAGTCCCACGCCCTCCACCCTGCCGAAACATTTGGAGGCGTTCCACCCGCCAATGGACCAAGGCCCTTGCTCGCCACCGCAGAAGGGACAGAATCGAGGAATGGGCGTTTCCTGCAGAGCTGCACAACATCCTGGGCCTTCAGACTTATCCTATGCCTCCAGGGACCTTATTATGGGGTCCGGGGTCCTTAAGGGGTCTACTATGAGGTCCTTGGAGGGATAGCATTAGAACAAGGGTTTTATAGTGCGCTAAAACCAAAAAGGATCAAGGGAGGGGGTTTCTGTAGAGACTCCTTCAAAAGATTTGTAGGGCTCCTTCGTGGACTGTCGAATTTAAGTTTCGGATTCGGATAGGTTTGAGGTTAAGGCATGTTCAGGGTGACGGCTCGGCGCGACACTCTTGACTTCAAGTTTGTCTCAGTAGTGTAGCCAAGAGGGTCCACATACACTACTATTATGGAATGAGGCCCCCAAAACCATAATGGGGATGGTCAGTTGGGGCCAAATTCCATCATAGTAGTGTATATAGACCCCCTGGGTACATAGTCAGCGTACTGACTCTAGGACTCGGGCTCTACCACTTGTCAAGTTCCTGGTCCTGCCTGTGAGGTTTAGGGTTTAAGTCTTCTGGGCCTCATCCCAAACCAATGGAATGTTGAAAACGAGGGGCCCGAGCGTCGACAAGAAGTGTTCTTAGTCCTTCGTACAAGGACGCTAGACATAAGACATCCCTCGTTTGAAGACAACCCATCAATTTTAGCACGCCTGTCCAAAGCTGACGGCACAGGATTTAGTCCGAACCCCACAGGGTCCAAGTATCATCATGGTCTATACTTTTCTTATAGGACATTTTGGGGGGTCTAAGTATATACCATAATGATACTTGGACCCTTTGGGAACTCTGAAAGAATAACTAACAACTACCGAGCCAACCCCAAAACCTAAACCCTAAACCTCCACGAGCCTCTGTCCCTTTGCCGGCGGACCTAAGGCTGTAAAAGGAAACGATAGTTATGAGACGGTTGCTACGGCTAGGGTTTAGGGCGTTAGGGTCTTAGAGCTTAGGGCTACATGTTAACAATTATGCTCAGCTTTAAGTCGGCAGTCGGCATAGGTAATTACAGCCCAAGCTTGGTGAAGTTTACAGGGCCGAGCTACGTAACTACTATCCTAAACCCAAGTACCTAATTATTGGGTCCTTGGGACCCTCAGGGAAGCTTAAGCCTCAACGCAAACTAGGCCGTATATATATATATATATATATATATATATATATATATATATATATATATATATAGATAGTATAGCAAGTTATATACCCTAAGACCTCGACATGCTAAACCCCTAGCCAGGCCCCCCACCTGCGATGGCTTGAAACCCCTGACTACACCCTAGACCCTTTGTACCATAAGCCCTAAACCCTGGCTACCCTAAAGCCAACTTGAACCTTCTTAGAAGTTGGGAGGTTCAGTTTCCTACAGTTTAAGGGTTTGCCAGGTTTTGTAGGGGTTTAGGGTTTAGAGGTTTCTTTTCCAGGGTTCTCGGGATTTAGAGGATGAGCTTACAATTGAATGTCGCCTCCTCATATTGATGAAAGCGCGCCTCCCTTCCTAAGGACGAGAACATCCACTACTGACGTTCTGAAATGCAAGGGCATACTATATCCGTCTGCACCCATCCAAGAGACCCCACCACAACCCAAATTTCTAATAAAAAGGCCTTAATAGTTAGAATAAGGCTTGAATAAGGTTTTGGGACCCATTATACTATAATTATAAATTACAACTAGGAACCCCCACAATAGTATAGGTAACTATTGAGGCCCTACATTTGCAATCCTAACTCCTGCTTGGAAGCTGCAAGCGACCCTCAACGCCTCATGTCTCGCCAGCTTCTAGCTCTGTGGGTTTTGGGCTTCAGGTTCTAGGATGTCCAGTAATCTGGGAATAAAAGGGCTCCTTTTTTGGTATTGGGTAACTGTATAGGGAACCTAGGACTACAAGAGGGAATAAGGGTACTACTGAGCATCCTAGGGTTTAGGCGCTACCGAGAATAGCCAAGGCACATTAAAACAAGGCAGATGTACCCACAAGAGGATACATTTTTTCTGGGGGTGGGGATTGACGGGAGTTAGAGACTAAGCTTCCTGGTCCATGCTTAGGGTTGAGGCTTTTTTCGGTTTCAGGCTAAAAGGCTCAATGGCCTGGGGTTTTACAATGAGGTTTAGAACCTTTCGGCCTTTAGGGCTTGAAGGTTTAAAGCCTGCGGCTCTCGATCTCATGGTTTACTTACCCCCCGACAAGTAGGTAAAATCACGGGCTCGGCAACAAACAGAAAAGGCCCTTATGCTACACGGTTGTGGGGACCCGGCTGGATTTGAGGATTTAGTCGCAAGTTTTAGGATCCGAGGCTAGGGATCTTTTGGGTGAAGGTCATTGGGTTTAGGGTGCTATAGAGGTTTTGTTTCAACTTGAACAAAATCTTTTCGTGGTGGGGTAAACTATGTGTGATGCTCGGACGCCGGAGCAGAATTGATTGTTTTTCCGGCCGTTATATTTACTATCCCGCAACACAAACAAAACCATCTACAGAACCTAAACCCAGAACACCACATTTGCAGAGGCCGGCACTTTCCACCCTTTTTGCCTCGCGCACGTTCGGGGATTAAGGCTCAGGGCATTTAGGGTTTAGGGTTTGGGGTGGTTGCGCTTTTACCTGGAGCCTACACGAGCTCTTGTCAGAGATGCTCCTGAGTTTACGGGTCACATGCAGAGGGTAAATGTTGTACGCTCCATGTACATAGGATACAGGATGCAGTTGGGTTGCTGGACTTCTGAACCCTGGACTGTATAGATAATGCGACTTCGTACGATTCTGAAACGGTTCGACAATGTGGGGAGATTGCGTTTAAGTACATCTGCTATGCCAACAAATGACACCTGAGTTTTGGAGGACCCATTCATCAACATTCAGGCAAGCGACATCGATTCTTTTCCCATACCTTTCGACTGTATGATGCTTCCACAACCTCAACCTTACACAGCAAGAGGGTCGCTGCTTAGCGAGAGCTGTACGATACTCCCGAAATCCCAAGACCTGCGGTTATGAATCATCGGCCTTGTGGCAAGCACATGGATCGTCGGGGAGATAATTACAAACACGACCACCGGGTTGAAGGTTCGGAAATGAAGTGCATAGCAACATAGCGTGCCCAGATTCCTGGGACGCTCAGTTTGCGCAAGCGCCTTTCGTGCCAAGCAGTCTCTAAAACCTGCCTAGCCCCCCCCCCCAGTCACCCTTGTCTACCCGAGCCCTAAACTCCAAACCCTTCACACCCTGAACCCTACAACCGTGGAGTAGATGCCCACCCCGACAAAAATATCTTGAACAAATCCTGAGAATCAGAACAGATTACACCACTGACCCAACATTGCTAGATTCCCAGACTGAAATCTAAGCCGTCGAGAGGCCACGCCAGAACCCTTACAGGCCCTCATAAAGGGTTGTTATTAAACAATCCAATTTAAGTGTGCTTCATAACCGGTCAATTTCATTAAATAGGTTCTAGAACAAGAATGCGGGCCTCCTGACTCCACCACTCCCGGCGGCGTAGGGCCTGCTACAGCGCCTCCCACGTTCCAAAAAAAATCAAAGATTTGGGATAAGGCTTCGGGAAAATTAAGGGCTATAAAATTTTGGTTGTAGGCCGAAATTTTAAGGATGTAGGGTTTTGGCTAATATATCCGTAGGGGCGCAAGCTTCAAGGATGTAGTGGTTATCCTCAAACGTGTCACAAGCACCAGCACATGCGTAATCTATCGAATGGACGTGAGTATGCACCATACCATGTACAAATATGTCGTACCATATGCCATAATTATGCCATGTGCCGTATACCTTATACCAAGTGAATACCACATGCCATATACGATACCGCACGGGTACTGTACTCTGCTGCACTGTGCTGTACTTTGCTGCTCTATGCCATGCTATGCTATGTTAGATTACGAGACCATGCTGCCGTATTAAACAATACTGATACCAGTACGAGTGCCGGTACTTATGCTCATCGCAACCCCAGTTCTACTCTTGTATACTGACACCAGCAATGCCGGTGATACTTGTACTTTACTCTTCTTGCACACAAACATACATGAATACAAACCACCACATGCAGACACACATAAACTCGTGCACATCACATACGTGCATGCATACACACATACATACGTGCATGCGTGCATTGTAGATTGTAGGGCGAATTAAGCTCTGGCTTGTCCCCGGCAGAGGCCATCTTGACCTTGCTCTCCCGCTGGTGACTCAATGCCGCTGGGGTTGTAGGCTCCTGGCACACCTCGAAAAGATACCAGCGAGGACCTTCTCGTGCCCAGGAATAGGGTTAGGGGTCAAAATCATCTTGCGACTTTCGGGAATTCCGATCTGCCTTCCAAGCAACATGCCAGTGGAACAGTCCGATGTCCTGGTCGACATTGGGGTTGTACGGCTCACGAAAAATCACAAAAAGCCAGCAGCAGGACCGTCGTCTCCCGAGCAGCATTGTTATGAAAATGAGCTGGCCCCTGCAAGCTGTCAAGGAGGACGCGAGCCACTCTCAGGATCCCAGGTGCTCGGGCAACACGCTCCAGGCCCTTGTGGAGATCCCCGTGCAACTGCAGCATGTTCCGCCGGCGCCCGCTGGTGAACTTGTGAATGGAATGTCGTGTCGCGCTCCTGGCCCCACTCCTCCTCCAAGGCTTGGAGCTGCTCCTCGGAGAGCTCGTCCTCAAAGGCCAATGACACGTGCAGCAAGTGCTGCGAAGCCTCCGGCACCCGCAGCGGCGAGGCGCCCTCAGGGCCGATGGCCGGGCTGGCCCTCCTCGTGTGGCGGCAGCTTCACGAGCTTGGCCTTGCGGGTCAGGCTGTCGCGGGGAAGTTCCCGCTGGATGCGACTCCTCGTCCTTGGGGCGCTCCCGGTACCACTGGCTTTTCTCTTCTTGGGACCAGTCGCTCTCAGAGGCCTGCTCCGCCAGGCTCTCGTACATTTATCTTGAGCCCTCGCTTGCCCAGTAACTCCGCTCCGAGGCGCGAGAAGTCCTCGGAGATGCGCTTGCATAAGTGCGAAGAGCTGTGAGTAGCTCTTCTCGTTTTCCGTGCTCGCAATCGCGAAAGCGAAGGGGATGTACTGGCTTCGATACGAGGCCACATGGTCGTTCCCTGCCTCCGCCCAGTGCTTCACGTTTACTCCGATGTTCAGCAGGGCGTAGTCGGTCAAGAGCAGGAGCCTGTGTGTGTCATCGGCCGAGAGCTTCAGCTGCCCAAACCCAAACTTACTTACCTACCTACTTACTTGCTTACTTACATACCCACCTACGTACCCATCTACCTACATACCCACCTACCTAGCTACCTACCTAGCCAGCTAGCTAGCTAGCCACATACATAGATACATACATACATACATCTATACATCCTTACATACATAAGTATATGCATATGCATATACAGGTACATATACAGACACATATGCATACACACATACATATACATATACATATACATATACATATACATATACATATACATATACATATACATATACATGTACATGTACATGTACATGTACATGTACATATACATATACATATACATATACATATACATATACATATACATATACATATACATATACATATACATATACATATACATACATCTACATCTACATGTACAGGTACCGGTACATACACATACACATATACATATATACATATATGCATATATACTTATATACTCATATACATATATACATATATGCATACATACATATATACATATATACATATGTACATATGTACATATATACATATATACATATACACATATATGCATATATACTTATACACATACACACATATACACAAACTATACACATATACACATGTACACATAAACACATATACACACAAAGACATATACACATATACACATATACACATATACATATACATGTACAGGTACATGTACCTGTACATATACATACACATATTAATATATATATATATATATATACATATACATGTGCATGTACATGTACATATGCATGCTCACATTCATTTTCATACATACACAGACACGTACACGCACGCATACTAACATACATGCATACATACATACGTACGTGCATATATGTACGTATATATATATATATAATATATTCATATATGTGTATATATATGTATATGTATATGTATATGTATATGTATATGTATATGTATATGTGTGTGTGTGTGTGTGTATACATACATATATACATATACATATCTGGAAAATCCGCATATACAAATGTCACAAAAACACATGGAGGCAATACATACCACAACAAAACGTCAACATGCTGACTCCAGTGCAAATTCTAATTGCGACTTACACGCTTGCTGCTATGTCCACACTTACGATAGTTAAGAATGTCACGGCGGTTACGACTTATGACTGGTAGTGTTGTTCATTCAAGTAAACAAACCAATGTACCAACAGTCTCTGGTACGCCTGAATGAGGAAGACACACTTCATGTTGATTCGTAGATCGGTTTGGGCTCGCAATAGCGTGCAGTTACAGCCCACAGCTACAAAGATCCTGCGAGAGACACCCGACCACGCAAGCCCGACCCAGCATGCTTAGTGCCACCTTCGCAGATGCGTGATGCCTGCGAATTCAGGGAGCCTTCCCAGAGCCGGTAAGTGATCGTACTAGCACAACATCAACCCTTCGCCCTACGCACTACACATTAAAAGGAGAATCCGAATGATCGTTGAAAACGAACCTCAGACTGTGCCCCACTGGATCCATGCAGAATTGACGGTTCAAGACGTTCTGCGGTCTTTGGTTTAGAGTCCAGGACCTCAGGGCATAGAGCCTAGGGTTAAAGGCGGCCCCAGTCGGAAACCGACCTTAAACCCTAAACCCTAAAGCCTAAACCGGGACTGACAGCAGTGAGCCCTGATCAAAACTCAGCGTTGCCTCCCGGAGCACCGGCGTAGCCACCCCTCGGGAGAGATGCAGGTTAGCTAGGATACCCAGTAACCTAAGAATAAAAAGGCCTCTCTTTTTGGTATTGGGTGACTTTATAAGGAACCTAGGACTACAAAAAAGGGAATAAGGGTACTACTGGGCATCCTAGTTAGCCGTACACCTTAAGAAGGACAGTACAGCAAATAATCAGGATAGGGTTTTACTTGGAGCATATGATAGTAGAGGTATATACATGGGGGCTATGTGTGAGTATGTACTGCTCCCAGTTAGTCAAACCTCTATGCTGATTCACATACTATAGGACTAGGAATCTTTGCTGCCCATGGATACGTGCAGCACTTCGTCTGTCTGAACGAGTCTGGGCTTACCGATAGAGACTTGGCCTCTTCCGAACCCCTAAACCCTAAACCACGCCCCAAAGCCCATGGTCTTTTTCGCTGCTACGAAGCTTCAGCAAGCTCCTTCCCGTCTGGGAAGAAGAGCTCCAGAACTTCGGGGTGCAACGATCGCTTCAGGTAGTCCCAAGCCTCCGCAACTGCCTCTTGCGGTGCCTCCTGTCGGATGACATCGCAGGCCTTCCGCACGCCGGTGGAGCTGAAGTTGGGAATCAGGCCCTTCTCAACTTCAAGTAGCTGAAACCCAGGATGAGGCCTGGATTCAGCTGCCACGATTTGCCTCGCGATCTGGGCGGAGTCGTCTTCATCCTGTCTACAGACCTAGTTCATTGTTGGGATAGGATTAAAATTGTACATTTTTATTCCTTATTGGGTTTAAATAACCATAAACATGTAAAATGTTACCCAACAGTGACAAAGAGACGATCAAGGTGGGCTGGCGCACATTCTGAGGCCGCTTCACCAAGAAGTCCGAGCCATAGACCGGCAGAATCTCCAATTCGACTTGAACTGAAGCCATGAGGAGTTCGTGTTCCAGGCACGGCCGCATTTCGGCGATGGTCCGGTACCCGCTGGCAATACCAAAAGGCACCACACAAGTCTCTCTGTCGGAACAGGCAGCTGCTTCACACAAGCGGATTCTCTCCCCGAGACTTATCGCAAGATCCCCAAGCTTCTCGTTGACATATTCCTCGCTGGACGGCGCGAGGGCGAAACCAACCACGACAACCTCACGGCTGCTGGAGCCAGCTTCGAGCAAGTGCTTGCTGTGGCGCAGCAGCTCGGTATGCCCACGATGAATAGGGTTCAGCGCGCCGGACAAGACCAGAACCACAAATACACAGTTCTCGCAGGTTGAAGACCGAACATTTGCGACGATTTTCGCGCAGTCCCAGTCCTGAGCCTTTCTTTTTGGTTTCTGGCGACCCCTGCCCATGTCGAGGAGCACCCTAGCGCTCCGGCGAGGATCCTGCCGGGGCCTGATAATCGTAATGGGGTTTTGGTGTATATAGTGTACGTACCCCGTTAGAGTAATCCTCATAGCAACAATAGAATCCTATAGCAAACCCTTATAGGGACGTAGTATACTCACAGCGGGGAACCTTAAGGAATGATGTGGGTAACTAGCGAAAATTAATCAGGCTTCTGTATGGCGTGGCTGTGCCCCCTTCCTCCCCCGAGCGGATCACTCCAAGACGCCTGCAAGCTGAAGCCAAAGCGGCAGAATGCGACAGACATCCCTGTTGACGTTTTTGTTGGACTCTGTGCTGAGGGTTTGGGGATTAGGATGTCCGGTTTAAGGGTAATGTAGGGGTCTGAGTAATTAAGTATACTATTTTGGTGGGGGTTCCTTATTACAACTATGCTCTAATGAGCCCTAAAACCCTATTCTCATTATCCCTATGCCTCCAGGGACCTTATTATGGGGTCCTTAAAGGGTCTAGGGCCCAACTATGAGGTCCTTGGAGGGATAGGGTATTAAGCCTCCTATCGAAAGTGTAAGGTTCCGGCGTTCCAGGTTTCGAAAGTCCGGTTGTCGTTGTGAACACAGCAATGCTGTAGGGTCAGTTTGTTTGTGGAGCCTCTTTTCTACCTGCAGTTCATCAGGTTGGAGGCCAAGGATGCAGCCTTGGAGAGGGCGGGTTTAGGGTTCAGGGTTACAGCCCAATTATCCAGTCGCACGTCTGGTAAAACCAGCCGATGCGCCCTACAACCACTGGCACTTAATCTGCGACACTCCGCTTCAACCTAAAAGTCGGCTACTTGCTAGCTTCGCACCACCCCGGGTCAAACAGAAACCTATCGGATTTCAAGCTTTCGGGTTTCCAGGGTTGCGCTTGTCTCAGCTCTTGTTAAGCCAAAGTTGCTGGATATAGGGGTTTTTCGGATTTAAAGGGACTAAACGCGGGCAGCAGCCCAACTCAACATGATGCCTTGTAGTGTCCGCTTGTTGCCTATCCGCGCAATTCAAAACATTCCAGAAATCCACAACGATATAGGAGTCAACACAATCCAAGCCCGAAACTTTCTAAACGCTGTGAAGCCTAGGAAACATTACGGTTTAGGGTTTAGGGTTTAGGGTTTAGGGTTTAGGGTTACGAATGCTTGTGCTTTTGGAGTGTTACATGCGCCCTAAACTCCAAGCCCGAAGCCCCAAACCTGAACTCGAAGCCCTTGCCCCTCCATTGTTGGCCTCATACTAACCCTTAAAGTAAAAGCCAGGAAGTTGGAATATGATTATCCTGAACCCTTTATGGTAAATGATAGGGTATCCTACCCTGAAACCATATTCCAACTTTCGGGAGTTCCCTTTAAGGGAACCCTTAGAGGAAAGCAATCCAAAACCCCGTAAACCCTAAACTCGTGAAAATGTAAACCCCTGACTCGAACACTCTCTAAACCGCGAGCCCTAAACCCCGAAATCGTAAATCCTGCATCCTTCACCCCTTGATCCCCTTGATTCATCCCCTTGATCCGCTTGATCCCCTAAACCCTAACCCTATGACTCCAGGGACTTTATTATGGGGTCCTTAAGGGGTCTAGGGCCATAACTATGAGGTCCTTGCAGGGATAGGGTAAATCCTGCACCCCCGAACCTGAAACCTCCTTGGTTGGAGGTTCATGGGACTTAGTAACTGGGGTTATAATTAAGGTAAGTATACTTACAGTTACTTTTTAACCCCTCTTGAGGTACTTATAACCATACTTACTAAGTCCCATGTTCCTCCGATTATAGACCCCTTATAGATCCCTTTAAGGAACCCTATGATAGTACCCCAAAAACGGAACCCTAAACCCAACTTACTAAGTTTCATGATCCTCCAAGTAGAAGATCTAGGTCTTGGGGTTTCTACCATTCTTCCATTCCCTCTTAACCAAAGGTAAGACTTTAAACCTCCTTGCTCCCTACACCCTAGAAGCCCAAACTAAACCCTATAGATCCCTCTAAGGGATCCTTATCCTCCCATTATGGACCCCTTACGAAGTCCCATGATCCTCCAAGTGCTCCCTACACCCTAGAAGCCCTGACTCCTCTGGGGCTCAAGACTCAGGACCGCCCTGAGCCAAGACTCTTTGAGTTTTGGGCTTGGGGAAGCTTTCGGGTTTAGGGGTTTAGGGGTTTAAGGGTTTAGGGGTTTAGGGTTCGGGGGTTTGGGGGTTTAGGAGTTTAGGGGTTTAGGGGTTTGTGGGTTTAGGGTTTAGGGGTTTAGGGGTTTAGTGGGGTGGCGCACACTTAAGGGTTTAGCATAAGTTTCGTTTGATGGTTAAGCTCCTTTGTCTCGTAGCCGCAGCCAGTTCCGTCTGGACTCCAACAAGGCCGTTGCGACCAAGAGTTGCTGACAATCGGGAAAGTTTACGGTTTGGGGTTCCCGGGGAAGTTTAAGGCTGAGGGTTTGGGGTTTAGGGCCTTGGGCTTACCTTAACCCTGAATAACCTACCTTTTTAGGGTTCCTTATTATGATTTCCTTATATAAGTCCTTAAAAATGTAGGTTATTCCGGGTTAAGGTAGGGCTTATAATTTAGGGTTCAAGGTAATTTCTTGGGGATTCAGGGCTCAGTTTACAGGGCTCAGGCTTGACACAGCCCTGTTTCGGAGCTTCGGCTCGCCGGATTCAGTCTCTGTTGTGTGTGTGAGTGAGTGAATGAGAGAGTGAATGAGAGAGTGAATGAGAAGGTGAGTGAGAATGAGAGGGAGAGTGAATGAGTTTGAGAGAGTGTGAGAGCGTGTGTGTGTGTGTGTGTGGGGGGGGGCTGTGTATGTGTTTATTGGAGGCTCCTGTGGGTGGCAATTTTGCTCTTAAGCTGCTTAAGCCTGAAGCTCTTTGTGCGGGTTCTTGAGAGTTGATGCAAGCTCATGTGTTCCTTGATGTCAATGCAATATTTCTGGGCATGTACCAAGCACGCAAGTCTTGGCAACTTTTGTAGAAACATCATCACTAGTGCGAGCCCGAAGAATATCTGCTTACAGCAAGTCCGTTCCTGTCGTTGTAGTAAGAAACCTCTGAGTGAGCATGCAAGCCCGTGTGTACCGGCGAACTTTTCAATGAGTTTCTTGACACATGCGCAACCTACGCGAAATTGCCAAATACCTTTCTGGCTCTACTTGGCATAGCATCGTGTGAAGGTAGGACCTTACCTATCGACCAGAAAACAGCAAGGTCCCCTTCCATAAACCGCCCACATAAATCCAATGAGACCCTGCCTGGAGGTGTTGCTGATGAAGACAAGCAGCAGCTTCACGACTCGGATTCTACACATTCAAATGACACCGCAAAACCATCCCCCCGACCACTAAACTCTGAACCAAAACCCTTTCCGGGGTATACACGGCCTGTTTCCGCTGTTGTCTTGCTGCAATGTCGATGAGGCTGCCTTGGCTACGCCTCGTCAGTTTAGGGCTGTCAAGGTTCTTTTAAAGGGAGCCACAAAGATATCCATAAGGGATCTACAAGAGCTGCGGGAATTTAGGGTTTAGAGTATGGCATGGGGAGTAGGAGTTTAGGGCTTAGGTGCATGGGAGCTCAGCGGTCTAGGGTGTTCAGGGGTTCAGGGCTTTGGGATTGCCGGTAGATGCTTAGGGGGCATATGGGCTGTAAGTTTCATAGTTCAGAGGTTTTCGGGCTCGAAGCTCGTAGGGTTGGGGGTATACACTAGGCTGTTGCCTGGGGCGCAGAGCTCAGAACGTAGGCCTTATACCGTGGGTACTGCCCCCATACAGTAACAGTCCATAATGAGAGTGCGATTGCGGGCCTCATATACCCATATCCAGGACATGGTCCAACTACCCAGTGGGGACATTATACAAATATTGATGTTACCAGAGAGCCCAAGGCCCCTTAATAAAGGAATATAGCCTTAAACCATAATGTGAACCCCCTTATAGTTTAAGGCAGATTCCTTAATTAAAGGGTATTGGGCTCTCTGGGTTTATGTATGCGCAACCCGGTTAGGAAGGGACTGAGCCTGACAAGACTTCTCCGTCGGCTCCAGGCTCTGAATGAACTTTTCGGGGTTCGGAATAAGAGACCGTTGGTTTAGGGTTTACCTAAACCTCCCAAAGTAGGTAAACTAATGGCCCAATACCCATACAAAGGCCATTATTCTACATACTTTTGAGGTTCAGGTAACTAGCATCAGGACCCCTACAGTATGGAAGAGTGTGTGTAGGTTTAGCTCCCCCCCACATTAGCCCGACAAGCTCTGCCTGCCACCACGTCGTCTCTGCTGGTCTTGCGGGGCAGCAGATGCACACCTGAAAGCCGTCTCAGGGCTACTACCTAGACCCTCCAACTACCCCTTAATATACCCTAAATACTGATACGTAGAGGGTTGGGGAGGATCTAGAAAGTAGATCCCCTAATGTGGGCCCTATACTACCCAACTACCCCATAATCTACCCTAAATACTGTTACGTAAGGACCATAAAGACTCTGTTGAAGGGCACTTGTCGGGGGGGGGGGTCCTGGCAGGCAGTTTCGCTTCCGGGTTTATTTAAGCTTTGGATGGCCGTTAATGGCTTTTAGGATTTAGGGATTACGGTTTAGGATACAGGGTTTACGGTTTAAGATTTAGGGTTTAGGGTTTTTAGGATTTAGGTGTAACACGGAGTAGGACTGTTTGGTAAAGACACGACTTTTGCGCGTTGGTCCTCAGGAGCACAAATTCAAAGTTCTAGGCGCGGGATGCCCCTCAAAAGCCCTGAGCCCTAAGCCTTACGAAGCCTAAACCCAGCGTGCGAAACCCTAAACCCTGAGCCCTATAACCTCTGTAAGCCTACGCACTCTCTAAACCTAATCCCTCTAAACCCTGTGAGCCCTAAAACACAACCCCTAAACCCTATTAGCCCTATAAACCCTACAGTAAACCATGAAGTATAATCGTATAAACCCTAAACTCTACAGCCTAAACCCCTGAGACCCTAAAGCCTAAACCCAAAGACCCTAAAGCCTAAACCCCAAAACCCCAAACCCTCAAGCCCAAAGCCCGAAGCCCCAAAGCCCTTAACCCTGTGCCCAGAGCCCTGGATCCGAATCCTAGAGCCCTACTTGGAGGATCGTGGGACTTAGTAAGTAAGCTTATAAGTCTAAGTACCTCAATTGGGGATATTGAGTAGTTATAAGTATAGCTACCCGAATTATAACCCTAGTTACTAAGTCCCATGATCGTTTAAGTAGACCCTAAACCCTAAACCCCATAGACCCCTTTAAGAAACCCTATAGATCCCTTTAAAGAGCCCTTTTATAACCCTAGTTATTAAGTCCCATGATCCTTAAGTACAAGCCCTAAACCACAAGCCGCCCAACCATTGAGGCCCCGGCTCTCTGAGGAAAAGCGGCCGAGTGGAGGGGTCGCCGCCTTCGGAGGGGTGAGCTTTGGATTTTGGGGTTTAGGATTTAAGGTTTAGGGTTTTGGGGGTTGCAGGGTTTAGGGCTTAGCAGGTTGCAGGGTTTAGGGTTTAGAGTATTGCAGGGTTAAGGATTTAGGGGTTTGCAAATGGTAGAATTGGAATGATAAGGTCCTTGGCTAGGGCTGAGGACCTGGATACTACTAGTAATCGTAACTAGCAGAATAGCAGTAGAAGAAGTTATAGCAATAGTCATAGTAATAGTGATAGTAATAGGAGCAGGAAAGTAACAGTAATCGTGAGAATAACAGTCATCATCATAATCATAATGGTAACAGTAAAATTTTTTAGTAAAACCATCCTAAGTATGATAAGAAGAAGCGTCTCAATATTGCCATGAATAATAATATGAATGCTAGACAAGCTGCATGTTAGAAGTTAGAACTCATGTAATGTCAATATCAGCATTCATACGAATATCAGTATTAACTAATCGACACATGAGTACTGATATCCATGGCAACAAGGGTTTAGGGCTTGGCGTTTTCGTGCGGCTATTAGGTTGACCCCATGTTGCTACATATGTAGACCCTGAAGTACCTGCGCAGGAACTTCCTAACAGCTGTTGAGGTCTGGTAGGGTTTAGGGTTGCAAGAAGACTAGTGTCAACCGGAAAGAAGCGAACAGAGGACACCAGTAAACTCCAAACCAAGTTGGTTTGTGAAGGGCTCTAGATTGGAGCTTTGTGATTGAATGTTAGGACGAAGCCTAGGCCCTTGCAGGGACGACGGATGTGATAGTGAACCCCTCCTGAAACCCCTTAAGTAAGCCAATGACGGGACAATTTTCCAATTCCCCCGGCTCCTTTTAGTCAACTATAGCTACTGAGTTCCGTACGAGTAAACGATCCCGTCTTCTGTCTGTTCTGCCTACTTGGAGGTTCATGGGTAATTACAAGTGGGGTTAGAAGTAGGGTAACTACAAGTATGACCCATATTAGGGGTCTTATAACTTTAATTATAACTACCTATGAACCTCCAAGTACCCCCCAACCCACGAGTCGGAATCCTACTACCTACTAGAAGGGAAATCATAGTTAGAATAGGGTTTTGGGGCCCATTGGACTATAATAGTAAGAAAGAGCCCGCAAAAGGAGCCCCAAAATTAGTATTGATGATTATCTAGGACGCTAAACAGGGCATATGACCATTTTTACCAGGTACCTGGGTTACTGTAGGTACATCCTAAAACCGTACAACCACTAGTACAGCTTTTCAACCCACTGACACATCATCTTCTCACTAGCATCACTACGTGGAGGCTAAAGGGACTCACGAGGAATGGGTTGTAACACCAAATCGGGGTACGTATAACTCCCATTATGAACGAGTTATTGACAAGTCCCGCGCTTGTTCACGTAGCATGCTCATGGGTAGTTCTCCAATTTAGGGTCCCTAATATAGTACGGCACCCTTATTACATGGGACCCTTTAAAAGGACAGTATACCAGTATACCCACATAACCCCAAGAAGCCGAAAATGCGGCTGAGCCGTGGGCGATTGACGCGAGCAGTGGAATAGTGAGCATAGTTGGCCTCGGGTTGTGTGCAATGCAAAATGGCCTACATATTGCGAGCCAACTTTACGCCGGCAGATACACCGGGGCAAGCAGAGATGGAATGGATATAAACATCAAAACACCATAGCACATACACATGCACAGCTGCACATATGTATTGCAACGACAATGTGTATTGTACGAGGACTAACAACAGATATGGCGATGTGCCACTGATTGCTGCAGCGTACTATGGTGCGAAAGACCAAGGACAAGAAACGAGAGCACAGAACCTGGAACCGTATTAGTGAAATGTAGTGTGATCTAGCCAACATGCTTCACTGCTACAACGCGGCTGCGCATGCGCCATCAAACGTTAATACGTTGTTGGGGGGGGGTAGCTTTAGACGAGGGATTACATCACTCAGCGGAACCCACTAAAAGACAGACCAACAGAACACACCAACATAAAACAAAAAGAATGCATACATGCCTGCCTGCCTGCCTGCCTGCCTGCCTGCCTACCTACCGACTCCCTACCTACGGACCGACCGAGCGACCTACTTACCTTAAACACATATACACACACACAGGGCAGCTACTCGAACGAAACTACACTTATTTGCAATAGAGGTCGAGAGTCTACACCTTCATGACAGGGTTGAAACCAATGCTCAGGACAGAACATGCCCTGCTCTACGATGGCCATAAACAATGAAGTACACGCAGCAACTATCATCAAACGTCACCGCTTGCGTCCTCACCCCACCGCAACTTCCTGCCACAACTCTATTCCCAACGCCCAACCGTCGTAAACCCATGCGAAAGCCGTCTTTATGCAATTACATCAAACTAACATAGGACCCTACAAGACGCCAGACCACCATGTATCAACCCCAGAGGACAGTGCCTCAAAGCCCTGTAGCGCGGCGGGAGCCACCGACCTAGGGTTTAAAGACGATTCAGGGCTGGTCATCTAGTTCCCTAACAAGCTAATTATTACAGAAATGTACGCTGTGGGGCCAAGGCGTTCCACTCTCAATTTTTAGGGGCTGAGGTAGGTCACGGGATCTTAGGGGCTTAAGGCAGTAGTGGCAAAGTTTACGATTTGGGGGCACAGGGCTTCAGGTGGGATGATAATAAAAGACTACTTACAAGCTGTGTTTGATTATTGGTGGGTAAGCTGTATTTTTTTGCTCGTGCTGCTGCATGCCCGACTGTCTTGCCAACATCATCGCCGCTACAAAAGGTGATGCTAAGCAAAGCCAATGAAGACGAACATGAAACTCAAGAAAGTGAAGTCAATGATGGCAAAAAATGGCTCGCGATGGTGACATGGAGCAGGAAGACGAGCAGGAGTAGAAGCATGGAAGGAATGCAACAACTGATATCAACATGGTTATATTAACTTATGATGTCATTGATGGTGAAGACTCAAAGGGGGGTGGAACAACGGGTGGATGCAGATCATGTCGTCGACGATGACGCTTCCATCTCATTCTCCGACGACAAAGACTAGGACGGTGATGGTTTGAACTGAGGCGAACATATGTGATGTTTTTGGTTTAGGTTCGAGTCGTATGCCAACCAAGCCCACTTACAGGAACAGTTATCTTATGAGCTGATGACTGTCTTTGCTGTTTGCTGTACACTCTGCTTGCTAGTTCATTACATTTAGCGTGTTCAACTGGTCATATCTGTCATCCCCACACATGATAACTCCGTGCTGGCTTTGCATCTTTCTACTTCCGGTGCCGGGATGGCCAGTGTTGCAGCCGAGGATACGCTCAGGACGACTACCACTGCTGGAAATTCGCAAGTCCGCTGTTGCTATTCGCAGCAAGAGCTTTGCTGCTACATCGCGTACACGGCAGCAGCCGGTGCTTCTGCATTATCACCAGCGACAGTAGCATGATCGGTGTGCTCTTCATGTCAACCGAAGATTGCTAGATGCATGAAGTTATCCACTTAGCACCAACATAGTAGAATCTCATGCCGGGCTTTCTCCATTCACAATACCAGAGGTCTGAGAAGCGCGCACCACCTTGTCCGAGTTGAACCTCGCTGTCACACACCGCACAGTCTCGTACTCACAAAGTTGACACGTCGCGGTGCAAACATTTCTGGGCACTAGATTGGTGCCAGAAACAGGAAAGTGCAAACATGCACCCAACTCAATTCCACCCTGAGCCCAAACTCTAAAAGCAAGCGTTCGGCAGGATTCTCTGAGGCAAACTTTGTGGGATGCACTGCACTGCAAGGCATAGTCTTGAGCAAAACCCCGCGAGCCTACGCGGCCGGAAACGACTGCGCCAGTACCAAGGATTTGGTTTTTGTAGGTCATCTACCATGACGTAATCAGGTATCATATAACATAATGCAATAGAACATAGTACAAATGAGAAAACATTGGGGTGTAGGGATTCCGAGTCCTTTTTAAGTTGAGGTGGCCTTGTCGGGCCTGGAGTCATAGAGTTTGGGGCCTTGTCGGGCCTAGAGTCTTTTTTGCTTGAGGTAGCCTTTTCGGGTGTGGAGTCTGGAGTTCGGGGTTCAGGGTTTGGGGTGGGGATTCGAGGTCCAGGGTATATGTGTTTTGAGATCATGTAGGGCGGCACAACATATGACGGGGTTGGTGTGTGCTTTGTAGTAGCGTATCGGTGTTTAGCAGTAGGATATCACCTCAAGCTTAGCCTATTTTCATTTTCTGGAGCTAGCATGCTCACTGGTAGTGCGTCGAACCAAGTTCCCCTAGGCTCCCCGACTCAAAACAACCGAATTCGCAAGAAGTCCCTGCATATTTACATCTGGCAAAGGCCCTCAACCCTAAACCCCTAGCCTCGCAATAAAGGACCTTGCCAACCGTAACCTAAAGCTGGCAGCCCCATAAATATGCAGTCCAAGATCTCCGACCTGAACCCGCACCCCAAACCGAAAAAACACCAACAACCTGAGCCCTAAACCCGAAACCGCTAACACCTAAACTCCTAACGCCTCAGCCCCAAATACTCGAGACTCTAAGCCTTAAGCCCTATGCCTTAAACCCTAAACCCCAAACACCCAAACCGCAACACTGAACCCTCCATCACCTGCCTCCCCATCTTCCGACCTTCATAAGTGCACTTCAGCATCCAAGCCTCTGCTGAGCGAGGGATTGACGCCGGGGATTAGGGCTTACGGTTTGGGGTTTGGGGTTTAGGGTTTAGGGTTTGGGGTTTAGGGTTTATGGTTTGAGGCTTAAAGTTTAATGAAGGGTTTGGGGGGGATGAGTGGAGGGCAGGCGTCAGCCCTTGCCACTCCAGTTTGGGCACCGTGGTGCATTACATCCTTTCGTCTCTTCGCCTCTGCATATATATATATATATATATATGTACACACACACCTGCACATACACAAACACAAACACATACACACATACACGTGCATACACATAGACATAGACACATGCAGGTTTATTTGAATGTAAATGTACATACATACAAACATACATACAGACATACATGCACCCATACATACACAAATATGTAGATATATACATACGTATGTACATGTGCATTGTACATATGTATAAACACACACAGGCGTGCATGTATATATGTATATATGATACCTATCTGTATCTGTTGGGGTGTGTTTGTGACAGCAATACAGCACTCGAAACATGTAGATACACACGAACAAGCAAGCCAACAAACAACCATACACAAGCAACAGGGAATCAAACACATACACATACACATACACACACACACGCGCACATATATATATATATATATATATAGATACACACATATATATATACACATATGTATATATATATAGGTACATGTGTATATATATATATATATATATACGTATAGTATGTATACATACATACATATATATATATATATATATATATATACACACACACGCATGTGTATATGTGCATGTGGACAAAGATAAAGCTATAGATACAGATACCGATCTAGATACCGATGTGCGTGTGTGTTTGTTTTAATTGTATCTTCAATTTCGTTGCTACGTGTATGAGTTTTACTGAGCGCTCTTGAAGGTTCTGCGCTCATAAACAGAAGTCATGTCTCCCGTCCGCAAAGGGACTCTGCTTCCTCAAAGGGTCCAAAGTACCTTTATAGTAGAATGTAGGGTCTCTATATTCGGAATTACTGTTATGATATGGGGAAGTATCCCCCATAACAGTACCTAGGACCTAGGACCCTGTGGGTTCAACGCAAGGAACGAAGCTGCAAATCAAAGGGAGCAACCATCGCGCGGAAGCTGTCCGTGACAAAAGTCGCAAGTCCAACACTCTGAACCTTAAAGCCTAAATCCCAAACAATAAAACCGTAAACTCTGCAATCCAAACACCAGCAAACCGAGTACTCCACTAAAAGCCCGGTGCTCTGAGATCCACACAAAGCTCGGGTCGGTGAAATTGATGAAGCAGTAGCCGCGGTTCCTCGGGATTAAGGCTTAGTGAGGGATTAGGGTTTGTGGCTAAGGGCTCCGGGTAAAGGGTTTAAGATGTCGCTGTTTAGAGGTTTGGGGGTTTTGGGTTTCGGGAGAAAGAGAGACATTGAGAGAGAGAGAGAGAGACAGAGAGAGAGAGAGAGAGAGACAGAGAGAGAGAGAGAGAGAGAGAGAGAGAGAGAGACAAACAGACAGAGAGCATACAGTTGGTTATGCTAGGTTGTATTGCTTCATACTAGTTATTTTGTGGTAATGAACCCATTCTCTGATCAGTTCTGTTATACTATACTGGACGTGACTATCCTTTTCTAGACAGTGCACTTATAGAGCCCACCAAGCAAGTATGTACGGTTATGTATATATATATATATATATACATACATATACATAGCACATTCAGATATAGAGTGTGGTTTACGACATTCCTATACAAGTGATCACCCGACGCTCGCCATACATACATACATACATACATACATACAAACAAACACAGATAGATAGAGAGAGAGATAGAGAGAGAGAGAGAGAGAGAGAGAGAAACACACACACACACACACAACATTGAGTTTTGGGTGTTCTTTCGTTAAGTCGCGATGCACCCCTTTCGGGCTTAGGGTTCATGGCTCTGGCTGTTTTAGTAAACCCCAAAAACCCTAGAACCTAGAAGCTTCGGATACAAACCGGAACATGTCAAGACAGATCGCTGCTAGCCCGTCCGGCCTTGAAAGAAATGCACTGCAAGCCACAGAAAACAGTCCTAAAAACCTCCAGCCCGCAAACATTCGAACCCGAAATCATAAAATTGAAGGTTCAGGCTTCGACGAAAGCTGGTACCGCGAACCCAACCAAGAGAGACAGTCTCTGGCTAAAAAGCCAGTCCTCCACCCTGAGCTTCGAACCAAAAGCCTCCGAAGCACCAAATCGTAGGCATATTTCTTGAAGCCTACAGAGTTGTAATTAAAGCCCCATTCGTGCAACCCTAGAAGCTCAACCCCAAGGTCACAAACCCTAGACATTGAGATCGTGAAGCCCTGAACCCTCGCTGGAGTCTCTGGCGCATTCGTCTCGGGGTCGATGGGCAAGTAGAGAAAATCAAAAGTTCCCAAAAAGCCAGACCTTGCAAATACACACACACACACATATATATATATATATATGCATATACACAAATGTGCATCTATTTGTGTATTACATTCTGCTTATGTCTCTTATGTATCTATATAGAAAACTTAAAACACAAGCATTAACAGACACGACACGCATTACAATACGCATTTAGGTTCATAAATGGACATGGCACACTGCATGTTTGTAAATAAATACATACACATGCTTGCATATAGGGTTGGGTTTCGGGTTTAGGGATTTGGGTTTATTGTCCACAGAAAGCCAGACCTCGACGGGCCATGAGAACCGGACGGCCGGCACGAACAAAGTAAATGGCGCTGTGCCTAACTTGACCCCTGTTACGCTGTTATGCTATAAGATATTACGTTACTTTACATTATTATATTGTACGAGAAGCATATTGTGCTTTAGTAATCTAAACATAGTGACTTTATTATATAACATTCTGCGGCTGATTACATCAGGGTGGTAAAACAGGTATGGAATCCGGATGCCATCCGTCCAATCACCATGACATTACCAGAAGATGTGATCGCGTATGCCTCCAACGCCTCGCACAGCCGATTCGAGGGAGAGCACCCCTCAAACAACCCTAAGCCCTAAACTAAGAAGGTTTCGCCCTCGACTCGGTACAGCCGTTCCATCCCGCAGACCCTCCGACAAAGCAGGATGTACAGGGGGAAATTGCAAAGCTAGCCCGTAATCCGAAGCCAAAACTCTCAAACCTTGGAAAGAAAAAATATTAATTATACTGGCCTTTTACTGGCCTATACTTCCCAAAAGTCTACCCCCTGAACCCTACAGTGTTCTGACAACCTTTTATGCGCACTTCAACCCTGTACCATCAACACCAACGTTGACGCGCACTGCTTCCTAGTGGCCTTCTGTGGATACCCTTCATAAGCTTGACATGGGCTGCAGTTGGAGTTTATAGTAGAAGACAGAAAGTTGGAACATCACTATCCTCCTGCCCTTAAGGTAAAGTATAAGGGAATCCTAGCACTAATCCTCCTGAAGCCATGTTCCAACTTTCTGGCTTCTACTATAGGACGTGGGCATTGGGGACTCAGTGACGTGAAAGGATTTTGGATTCCATCGTTGAGGTGGAGCATCTCCCCTCTCCCGACGATGGGGGCCTCTCCTTCATAGTCTGATTATCAAACTAGGATACCCAGTAACCTAAGAATAAAAAGGCCTCTCTTTTCGGTATGGGGCAACTTTATAAGGAACCTAGGACTACAAAAAGGGAATAAGGGTACTACTGGGCATCCTAGTAGTCTGATTATCAAATAAAGGAACCCTAGGGAATAATGTTCGTAAGTATTTAGGCTTCGATATCAAACCCTAAACCCAAAACCCTAACCTGTAAGCCCCAAGTGCAAGCTTCCTGAGGCTGTGCGACTCGGAGTGAATGCTTGCTTTAGCATATGGGTATACTACGGTTGATGATATAAATCCTGCATTACCCATAGCAAGGAATATACCATAATTCCCATAGTTTAGGGCCCCTAAGGTAATGCAGGATTTATATCATCAACCGTAGTACGAGTGCAGGATGGAATACCATTCCTTAGGATTTGAACCTTCCAAGCCTTTACCCTAAGGCTCCACTTACCTAATTAGAAGGTTACTAACCATATATGCGACCGTATATTAAATTATCCCAGTCACCTACTATTTAGGTAACTGGAGCCTTAGGGTCACATTAATTAAAGTGGATGCGGTAAGGTCGAGATTGGCGACGCCAGAATCCTCAACTCCAACGTGCACGGATCTTCAGGCTGAGGATTTTGGTTTTGGGGCCCACGGTTTGGGTTTAGGGCTTTTGGGCCCACGGTTTAGGGATTCGTGCTACGTAGGTACCTTTAAACTTTCAGTTCGCGAAGCCCTGTCTCCCAAACCGATATTTCCTAACATTAAATTGAAAGCAAAACCCGCCGGCAAGCCTAAAGCAAGATCTCGAAGCCTGTTCAGGCCCTGCACACGAAATCCCAAAGCCTAAACCCAACCTTCCATTTGGGATTTCATGGGCTTAGAACCATGCCAAGGTCCCTTATACTAAGTAACCTAAACAACTAAGCCACAAACGCTTAAAACAAGGCTTGGGGTGCTCTTGACTTTGAACTTTTCGACGTGTTGCATCGGCTTGTTGAGCCCGGGGCGTGTTCAGATCCTCCAGCAACATTTGCTGGTTGTACCTCCAGCCAAGAGAGTGTGTGTGTATATATATATATATATAGTTACCACAGGTATATTCACATATATATATATATATATATATATGTATGTATGTATGTATGTATGTATGTACATATCTATTTATGTGTATTACATATATATATATATATATATATATATATACCTAGCATGCAGAATCCTAAAACACACGTTCCAATCAACTTCAGAACTTCAGGACGGTGGAGGCCTTGGCTGAGGGGGCTCTCCTCCCTAGGCTTAGGCCTTTCGAGGTGTGGGGTTCTAGATTCTGAAGTTGAAGAGCTGTTTCTGACTTCCAGTCGTGCAACATGGTTTCTACCATTCTACATTCGGCTGAAAGCCGCTTGGACTGTGTGGTTTTCAGCTGAGAGTAGTGCCAGAAAGCCACGCGAGACCCCTATCGAAGGCCACTCCAGGGCTTATAGGGTTTTGTTTGGGTTTCCAGCCTAAACCTCAAGCCTGAAAAGCCATGTGCAGCGGCAAATCGGTACATACAAGCCGTCAGCTCTGCACCAAACACAGGCCTGTGAAGCTCTCACAAATTTGTAATGCTGGCATCTTCCTCAACTTTGCCACAGTAATTCATGTGGGGGGGGGGGGGGGGCTTGAAAAAACAGAGGAATGTAGGTTTTGCCCGAAACCCTCAAAGCCCTCAGGAACTCGAACCATGAGCGCCCTAAACACCACCCCCCTCTAGAACGCTGCTAGAACCCTGATAGAAGTCACCCCGAAAACTCTGAGCCCTAACTCAACCCCAAAACCCGAACCCTAAGCCTCAGAAACCAACCTCCTAAACACTTGCAACCTAAATCCTGAAAAACCCTGAACTCTGAAACCCCAAACGCCCAAAAGGGCTGGTGCACTCGTTGAGTAGGTTCAGGATCCTTCAATTCACACGTGTCTTAATACAGTAAACCCCATAAAGTTGGAAACCGGATTAAGGCCAAAAAGTGCTGGGACTCCCTATAGATTACTCTTAAGGATTGAGGCTATTGGGTTTCCAACTTTTAGGCTTCTATTGTAGTCTAACCGAGCCCCTATCCGAAAACGGCTGGCGGGCAAATGTTGCGTAAGTTCAAGTTCAAAACAGCACCGTACAGTACCTCTTACACCAATCCTTGTAGAACACTTTCCGGAACCCTAAAACCCTAAACCAGGGAACCTGCTGCGAAAGTTTCCTCCAGTGTCTCCTTCTAGAAATCCTTACAGAAGCTTTAAAAGGAATCCCCAAAACCATAAACCAGGGCACTTGTTGGGTAAGTTCCGCAGCATCACGGTGGTCTTGGCTCGCCAGTCTTCTGGGATGTCTTTGGCACCTGTGGGGATTTAGGGTTCGTTTCGGGGTGTATAGGCTTAGGGTTCGTTTCGGGGTGTGTAGGGTTTAGGGTTTAGGGTTCGTTTCGAGATATGTAGGGTTTGGGGGGAGGGGTAGTTTCAGAATTGAAACTAGCTGAGGGCTTCTTTTTGGGGTAGATTAGGGTTTTAACGTTGTTTAGGGTGAGATTCGAGCTTTAGGGCTCGGGAGTAGTCCAGGGTTCGGGGTCAGTTTCGGATGAGTTTGGGGTGTCGGGATCCTCTTTTATCTTGGAGCCAGTTTAAGGCCTAGGCCTTTCAGGGTATTGGCTGGGATTCTGGGATTTGGGATTAGTTTGGCAGTTGGGGTTATGAACTGGTTTTGGATCAAGATCCTTACAACTAAGGGTTCAGGGGCTGGGGGCACGTTGGGCTTCAGAACTTGTCGCCCCAGGTTCTGAAGTATAAACAGATCCGATAACTGTTCCTACTGCTGTTGGTATTATTAGGCAAAGTAATGGCCCAAAACCTATAAAAGGCTACAGTTCTACATACTTTGGGGGTCCAGGTAGTTCCATTATTCATCTGTTTTGTAGCAGACTGCCTCTCGACGGAACGAACATAAGTCCAAGGGTAAAAGGAGGGACCCTTAATAAGGACCCCTAGGTATATACCCTTAATATAGCTATTATATACCCATTATAGGGTAGGGGTCCCCATTAAGGGTCCCTCCTTGTCCCCTTGGAATCAGGTACTGTCAATTTTCTTGGTCTGGCCTGAAGGACATGATTTCCCAAAGGGTCCCAGGTACTGTTATGGGGGATACTTCCCCAAATCAGAATAACAATTCCTAATATAGAAACCCTACATTCTACTATAAAGGTGTTTTGGACCCTTTGGGTTTTTAAAGGAACAGAACTGCGTGAACCAATGATCGTCGGCCGTAAGCCCCGTGTATCATGGAGTAAAGGAGACCCCTAACCCGAAAGCCCTGAAGCCTACACACAGCCATAAGCCTACATATCGTGGAATCTTGAGAAACCCCAAAGCACATAAAATGCACATACTTATGTTTGTATTATCCTTAACACTAAACCCTAAAGCAAGGACGCACTTATCAAGTCTGGGACATTCGGAACTTGAGAAGTGAGAAACCAAGGGGAAGCAGGATCCCGAGAGAATGCAGGGTTAGGGTTTTGTTTTTTAAAGGGTCAGGGTTTAGGGTTCAGGGTTTAGGCTCTGCTTCTCGAATTTACGCCTTGCCGGGCTTTCAGGGCTTGCGGGAATTTGTTGGTTCCAGGACTTGGGGGGGGGCCAAAACCCAAACCCCTACCTGGAGGTTCATGGGTAGTTATAAGTGGGGTTATAAGTGGCGTAGCTATATTTATAAGCCATATTACGGGACTTATAACTCCACTTATAACTACCCATGAACCTCCAAGTAGGTTCTACGACTTCACGTAAAGTGTCGATGAAGTGGCAGGTTGAGCTCTAGGCCCGAAACCCGAAACCTGTAGACGTCTCCACCACACCCAAGAACCCGGAGACTCCAATATCCATTGATTAAGGAATATACCTTAAATCATAGTAGGATCCCTAATATGATGTAAGTAATATTCCTTAATTAAGGGATGTTGGCGTCTCTGGGAATCTGAGCTTGAAGCCTGAAAACCCGAGCCCCTAGACCCCAAATAGGCCCAACATCCCATGCCCTACACGTTTTTGAGAGGTGCTGATGAGATTCTGGCTTTGGGGCACAGCATATACTCCTAGGTTTTCACCGAAACCAAAATCTTGCATCTCAATCCCAAAGTTCCAGCTATCAGCCCTTCAAAACCTTGCAGTACCCTTCATAATGCCCTTTGATACCCAAGGTAGAAATTATAGTTTTAACCTGTTTTTGTAGTACAAATAATAGTTAAACCCTAAAGCCCTAAAGCCCAAACCAAAGGAAACAAAAAAAAACTAAACCCTACCCTAAACCCTAAACGCCAATGTGTAGTCACTCCTAGACAAAGTTGCCTTCTGGCTTCGGCGGCTCGGCCTGAACAGCTTCAGGAGCTTTGTCATGTACATACAGATCTTTTTGTCGGGGGCGTAGAGAAGTCCCTAAGCGATTTAGGGCTTGTGGTTTCGGAGATGGTGAGTTGGTCAATGAACAGGACAAGCTGAAGCACAAACCAAACACGAGCTAAAATCAACGACTGTAACACACGTGTCCCCATCAGCCCTAGTACGGACGTATGTCTCTGTGACATGGCTGTTGGCCCATAATACTCTGAAGTCCGCCCCCGAAACGAATCAACTCACCCCCCACCAAACCGGATTGTATCACGACTCTATCACGACTGCTTGGCATCTTGACAGCAGGGTACATGGATGCAGAAGCGGCAAACTCGTCTCAGAATGACAGTGTGGATCGTTTCCGTTGCCGAGGATGTTGCCGTATGAAGGTCTTGAAGATGGCCATGACAACGACCACGAATAAGAGTAGTACTACTACTATGATGAAGATGACGATGATGTAATTGATGTTGTGATGTTGATGTTGTTGATGAAGATGCGATGAAGATGATCTTGAAGATGTTGCAGAAAACCATGATGGTGATGGCAATGGCGACGATGATGATGACGATGATGACGACGACGATGATATTGGCGATGATGTTGGCGATGGTGACGGCGATGGTGACGGTGATGGTGACGGTGCTGGTAACGGTGAGGGTGCTGGTGATGGTGGGGATGGGGGTGATGGTGGGGATGGGGGTGCTGGTGGTGGTGGTGGTGGTGGTGGTGGTGGTGGTGGTGGGGGTGGGGGTGGGGGTGGGGGTGGGGGTGGGGGTGGGGGTGGGGGTGGCGGTGGTGTGGCGTGGTGGTGACGACGAAGTTTGATGACGACGATGGTGTTGACGATGGTGACGATGTTCTTGATGATGCAGATGACGTTCGCAATGGTGCTGGCGACGACGATGAAGATGTGTCGTGGTGATGGTGCAGCTTATGATGATCACGACGATGATGATGGTGCTGAAGATAACGGGGAATAGTAATTATAACGGCGGTGGCGAGAGGTGTCGACGACGACGGAGATGACAGCGACGTAGCAAATAGTAGCGGTGAAGGGGAGACTGAGGATGATGAGGAACCACACACATCTTACATGGAAACGAAGAAGAGAACATGAATAGCTGTCGGACGTGGTGGCGGTCATGATGTACTTCGGGCTCGTGGTTACTTTGGTGCAGCTGAAGCGTACCGTAGGACTTTCCGCGTATGTCCTCATGCCGAACGCGAAGGTTGCACACCTGTCCTCAAGCTCGAAGCTCAATGGTGTACACGGATCGGTTGAATCTGGGGATGGGGCCTCCCAGAATACAGAAGTAGTTGTTCTCGATCTGTTCAAAGTTTAGAACGCCTTAAGCACAAAGGTTGAGATGGACCGGCACCTGGAAACCAGAACACCTTAAAGTCTCCACGTCCAGTGAAAGTGAACGTTTTGCAGCTTCTGCTTTGTAAAGTGTAGACATGATGGCGTTTGGGTTTCATTGTGGCTGTGTCTACCTAAAGTAACCAAGGTGTTCAGTTTTTGTTGGGTCATGTCCGCTTTAAGGGTACATCGCCTACGCTAGGTATGCTCAAACCTTAGAAGACAGACCGTTAACCCTAAACCCAAAGCCCTCAAACCTTTGACACCAAGCCCCCTAATATAGCACCCTAAATACTAGGATCCTTATAATAAGGACCCCAATAGAAGGTACCCCCCTAGTTGTCGGAAACTCCCATCCGTCCCGCCTGCATCATGGGTGCTGCCACGCCGCCACAAGCAAAGGCCTGCACCCAGAGACTCCAATATCCCTTAATTAAGGAATATACCTTAAATTATAGTAGGATCCCTAATATGGTTTAAGGAATATTCCTTAATTAAGGGATATTGGAGTCTCTAGGCATTCTGCATGCCAAGGTTTCGGCACAAGGAAGTTTCTGAAAAATAAGGGGGTACCCTTAGGGTTCCTTTAGAGGGCTACTATAAGGGTACTATAAGGGTTCCGTCAACATATTAAAGGTCCCCTAATTTCGGAAACTCCCATATAGGGTTTAGGGTTTGGTTCTTGAGGGTAACTATACATGGATTACAGACAAATACTTGGTCGGGGCTTTAGACGCCGCTCTACAAAGTGCAATCGAGCTGCACAAAGCTTTGCGTCTGAAGTCTGGCTACGGTCTCGGGTTGGGGATTCAGGCTGTCTTAGACACCTTTAAGCTTGATTGTAATTGATATTTGGGGCCACCTTTTAGGTTCCTTGCTACAGAATTGGTCAAAGCAAAGACTACCGGCTAAACAATAGTTGGACAATCCTCCCCAAATGAGTTCATTGGATTCGCTGAATTTGCTCTAGGTGTTTATGTGGCTTTGGGTGGTAGGCCTCCCGACGAATGTGTCATGAACGCTTGAGCTTGGTCACAAACTTGAAACTAGGGCTTTGCTCCAATCCGTTATGTGCTTTATTCAGCGACATTTAGCCCTCTCCCAGCTAAAAGGTCGATAGAAGCTGAGTATTTTGGATAGCCCGAAACCTGTTTTGTACAGCATAGAAACAGCTTTCTGTGCGAGTTAACTGCTTTGGACCCGATGGAAATCGGGACTGCACTGCTGAAGAAAAAGTTAAGTGTTCTGATTGGAGGTTCATGGGTTAAGTATAAGTGGAGCTATAAGGCCCCCTAATATGGGATATAACTATACTTACCCTGCTTACAACCCCACTTATACATACCTGCCCATGAACCTGCAAGTGGAGCCAGCGAATGAATAGCTGTACAAGTTGAAGTCAATCGTACCATCCGGTGAAAGCCGGAGCACGCACCGATCGAAGAACTCAAAACCGCGCCGCTTGAGCCTACTAACTGCTGATCAACTTACGTGTGAAACTTGCACAAGCCTTGCAAAATGCAATACCCACCGGCCCCGCACAAACCTCCCTAACCAACGATCGAAAAGCTCATGCACACATGAATGTGTGAGACTTTATAAGCAGGCTTAAGACACATCGAACATCTCAGCTGAACCTCGCACTAAGCTTGACGAAGCAGTAGGCAATAATGTATTCCATAGCCCGAACATATTAACCAACACCTAAGAGGAAAAACCTTAAAGTTCAAAGCACCTGAAACATTCTACCCTGAACCCTAACACCTAACCCTAATGCCTAAAACCTGTAAACACTAACAGGCCCGTAAATATCCCTCTGCAAAACTTCCCAGTACAACCTCCTTGAAGACCTGGACAAAAGCCTCATACAAGTAGCTTGCAAGACCTCTGGTTTAGGGTTTAGGGTTTAAGGGTTTAGGGTTTATGAAGTGTTTATGAAATCCTTGCTTGAAAATAGAAAAGTGTCAAGCCGTAAACTGTACACTTTAGACCCATCAAACCAACAAAACAGCGCCTGTGGCCACTGTCCTGCATCGCCGGCCTAAACTTAACGGAGCATAACGGAGCAATCGCGTGAACGTCAGGGCTTCAGGGTGTAAGGGCGAACAGTTTATCCCTAAACAATAAGCCCCTGAACCCTAAACTCCACCCTAAACCCTAAAACCCTAAAACCCTGAACCCTGAACCCGACCGTATGGGCTCCAGGATGAAGATTCCAGTGCTGACGGCTCTAGCGTTCAGGGTTTGGGGTCTAGGGCGTTTCAAGGTTTCAGGCTTCAAGACTTTAGGGTTCTATGGCTTTACGGCTGCAATCAAACAACCCTGAGGGTCCAAGTGCTTGGGTTGGGGGGCGGGATGGCGGTAGAAGTAAAAGCAAGTCATCCACGCCACAGACATGTTGAATGCATCGGTCTGCAACCACATATACATTTATGGGCGTTTGTGCTCCTATGTGTGGACGCGTGTAAGAATGCATGTATGTATGTGTAAGTATGCGTGCATGATTGAACGCATGTATGTACGCATGTATATGTACATGTTTACGAACGATTGCTGTTGGGCAGCTATTTGGATAATTGATAACGATCCTCCTTGGCAGAGTGATACATGCAACTGGACCTGGGAGGGCGGTGGCTGACCGCTGATTGCAAGGAGCTACAGGCTAGTGAGCAAAGGCACCCAAACACACTCCAATGTCCCATGTTCAACACTCTGCTGCCTAATCAATTACCCGAAACCCAGAACTCGAAATCAGAGATCTATATCGCGCCTTGAGAACACAGGGTGTGAAGGCTATTGTGTTGGGTCTTGGAAGCTTTTTTTAAACCACCAATTCCGGAATTCGGGACGAATATATTTGCACTATGACTGTAGAGGGATATTTGGGACTGACCCATCATAGTTTAGGGTCCTGAAGGTAATGCGGGATTTACATCATCAACCGTACCTAGGATTTTCGGGATAGACCCATCTACCTTCATCCCACCCTGGAGCCCTTTGCTCACCTCGCCCGGAGGCATGGCGACGCCAACAAGACCTGCAAAGGCTGGCTGACGGTCTTGGGCGGGTTTAGGACTTGGGGCTTAGTCTTTCGGGGATTAGGGTTTATGGATGGGAATTTAAGACTTTAGAGTTTAGTGTTCATGTTTTGAGGTAAGTATGGGGCTTTATGGTTTGTGGTGTGGGGTTTTGGTGCTTGGAGGTTCAGGGTTGATAGCTTGGGGTTTCAATTTCAGGGTCTTGAATTTGGAGGTATGTTGAGATGCACGCTTTAAGCTGAAGGCTTGCGCTTGGGAATGTACGTGTCCGAGTGCTTTGTAAGCTTACCCTTGAAGCCTGAAGTCTTAAATCACTATAACTATAAACGCTAAAACCCCAACTCCTAAACCCTAATAATAACCCAAAGGGTCCAAAGTACCTGTATAGTAGAATGTAGGGTTTCTATATTAGGAACTACTATTATCGTTTGGGCAAGTATCCCCCAGTATCCCCCATAACAGTACCTAGGACCCTGTCGGTAAAGGTTTCAAAACTTCTTGGAAAAGCTAGCCAGTGGTTTTGGTGGTTCCCTTGGCTCTTTAGCTCCTTATTTAATAGGGATTATCATCATCCCTGGCTCCTTAGCTCCCGTAATATCAATGGTTAGAAAGGGTAGAGGCAGGTCCGAAGTCACGCCGGAACCCTTAACCCCTAATAGGGCTTACAGTAGAAGCCAGAAAGTTGGAACATGGGTTTAGGAGGATTAGTCCCTTATACTTTACTTTAGGGGCATGAGGATACTAATGTTCCATATAGGGACCATGGTTGTGATGTTTTGAAGAGTAATTTGGATTTTTTGCAGCAACATGGGAATGGCAGTTCCAGCTTACATGCCACATGGAGTGATCCAAGTGGGAGTTGAGGATTGAGACTCGTTCTCAAGCGGAGAACCCGCAACAAGGATCGTTCTCCCACGCCAGAAACTGTAGCAGTGAGTGATACATCAGCAGAGCCGTCATACCAACACAGGAAGCCTGCCACCAGTTGTCAGACAGGTTGCAACCAAAACCCCTTCGGCCGAAAACCTTGGAATAAACCCTGATGCGGCAACGGGTGCAAGTCGGTCCATCCTTGGCTTCAGTCCAAAAACCAGAGCCCTGGTGCCTTACCCGGTTCCTTTTTGGGGTTCATATATCGAATCTTATAAGGTAGTCCCGAAAAGGAACTACTATGGGGCCGCTGGGTAAGGATTGTGCTGCCGAAGTGCGAGGCTTCATTAGACTTCCCTCCCCGAGCATCTTTCGAGCCTTGGCGAAGGTCTCCAGCCATCGGAAGCCTCAGTCGTCTATACCCCCCTTAGAACCATAATAAACATAATATGTTTAAAACTCTCTTGGGTTTTAGATGAACAAAAATGATTCCTAATTCCTAAGGAGACTATAGTCTTGTTATCCAGGGTCAGTTCATGTGCCTGGCTCAATATGCCTCGCATGCTGATTTTTGTTGGCAACTACTTCTAGTTAAGCGAGCGGGCTGCAAAGGAGAGCAATAGGTCAAGACCTAGACAGCACAGACTCATGAACGATAATAATACCACCATAGAATCTCACAGCCGCAACAGTGTCCTCAATATTGCGCCATCAACATGGTCAACATCACCAGGCAAACCACCATGATGCTCCTGAGAGGGCTCATGTGATCTCATGTGGTCAACTTCATTTTCGCCGGCATAAAGCCTCGTAATCAGCGTCGGGTTGCCACCATCGCCGTGATGAATGTGTGCCATCACCATAGTTATCATTGTCATCGTCATCATCAGCTTCAAACTCATCATCGGCGTCATCATCATCACCACCACCACAGCCATGACGACTGTGAACCTGCTAGATCAACTCATCTTCATCTTGGTTATAGTCACCACCGGCCCCTTTATCACCATCATGAATTTCATGGGCCATCACTACCATCGCCATGCTCGCATATTTGTAGCATGTAACTATGCACATACATACCTACATACATACATACATACATAGACCCACACACGCATACACGAGCAGCACAGAAGCTTCAAGTCGTCATCGACCACAATGACGACAGAACCGACAGGCAAAGCTCGATGTGGTGCCAAAAGAACCATAACCACAACTGAACCAACCTCAGGCCTCCAGCTTCCAAGGCAAACAAAAGGCGCAATGACGTCTTCGTCTTCAACTTGCGAGACTCCCACCCTAGGCCAATGTATGCTCAAATCCCAATACCCTCCTCCCAGCACAGGCTCAAGGATATATGCAACGTCACCGAGGTCTCGGCAAAGAATTCGGATCGAATGCGGGTCCATAAGCATTCTGCGGTGGCAGGCAAAGTTTCACTCACTCACTCACTGGCTCACTCTCCCTCTCTCTCTGTCCCTCTCTCTCTCTCTCTCTCTCTCTCTCTCTCTCTCTCTCTCTCTTATAGGATCCTTAAGGGAGGGTGGTTCAAGGGGGGAGGGTATAAGGAATCCTTAGGGGACTGTAAGGGAACCTTAGGGAGTACTAGGGAGGATTAGGGATCACTAGGCTATATACCCCCCTTGGACCCCCCTCCCCTAAGGATACTACAACTCTCGCCCTCGATCTCTGATGCCAGAAAACATGGAGCCGGGGAGGTTTCAGGGCTTAAGAAATCCAATGTGAAAATGCTTACCACTCACAGCCGTAGTCCTTCTGCTCCTTTGCCTAGCAGGGTTTAGGCTTTAGGGTATTGCAAGGGACTAGCGACCATGACTAGAGATTGGGACTTGCCAAACACGAAGGGTCCAAGTACCATTATAGTAGGTACTTAATACCCTAAAGCATATACTACATGGTTACTTGGACCCTTTGGGAAAACAGGCCTTCCCTAAACCCTAAACTCCTAAACTCTAACCTCGGAGGCAGTCGGTCGCGAGAGGTCTTGCTTTCGCAATCCAAAAGGGCCCAAGTAATCGTGTGGTATATACAGTTGGGTCCCAAATACCTACTAAGTACCGGCAAAAGCGGCGTACTTGGAGCCTTTGGGAATTCTAAACGACTGAACCACCGCTACACTTCAAGGCTTTTCTGGACATGTTCCTACCTTTTAGGGGTTTAGGGTTTAGTGTTCAACTCAGTCCTTGCCTCCTGCATCATGGTCAGTTCCTCAATATAATTGTGGTAGAATGGCCTCGAAAACCCTATTCTAATTATTCAAGTAACTCTATTGTGGGTTTTGATTTAAAGACCTGCCCACCGCCTGAGGCACCCTAAACCCCACACCCTGCAAGCTTCAGGATTTGCTGGCAGCAATGGAAACGTAAGAAGTGAATCACCTGAGCCCTAGGTGTTAAAAGAGGGCTTCGGAACAGCTTACACATGAACTATGAACATAAGTAAGCAAACAAATACATGAAGAAGTAAGTACATAAATATATATATATATGTATGTATAAATACGTGTGTTTATTGATAAAGGACTGTAAGGCGATACTGCTGCTAACTCCGTTCGCAAGTAACTGGAAGCCCAGGACACGCTCATTGCACCCCAATGTGAACGATGTAGTTGAAGCAAAACCCCCTGAATGCGCCGCAAACATCCCCAAACCTCCGCCAAGACTCACTTTTAATTCCGCAAAACCTGCAGTCAACGACCCCAAACCCGTAAACCTAATCAAAAGCCTGAACTATAAAGTTTTACACCCTGAAATAAGCCCTAAATCCCCAATCCGAAACCCTCAGACCCTAAACCCCGGAAGCCCTGCATGGGACGGCCGGACCCCTGCCTCCATGCCTGGGCTAGGGCTTCTGCAAAAGGATTACTTCCATAAAATCGCCCTCATGTTGGGGGGCGCTTTAGACTAGGATCGCTTTACAGGGTTTGTTCAACAAGGTCCATAAGGGTTCTGAAGGGATATAAGGGCCTTAGTAGTTAGAGTAGGGTTGTGGGTTATATATATTGTAGTACAATTCCCAGGCCCCCGTTTTGAATTCTAAACACTGTTAACCCAAAACCCCGAAAATTTTATGCCCCAAACCCCAAACCTTGAACCCCAAAGTCTAAAGCCTACAACCTAACGACTTATTTTCCAGCTTTCAAGCTGTCCGGAGGACGACCCGAAGTAATTATTCGAGTTGGGTGTCGCGTTTAACGTCGAGTTTAGGGTTGGGCTGTAGGATTTGTGTTTAGGGTTTTGGGGTTAAGACTCGTTTGGATCAAATAGCCAGGAATCGGGAACTTGGGACTAGTGGTTATGAGGAGTCTGCAAGGCTTGTGGTTGCCCTGGTGCTGCCCTCTCGTTTCGCAAAATGCGCACCTAGTACAACATTTTCGTATGGAAAGAGTTTGAATAACTGGCAATCAATAATGCCTCCCCTCATTCCCATTAAAGCTCCACGACCATAGAGTGTACACCAAAACCCTGTTTGGAGTATAAGGACGTGCTAGGGCTTATGGACAACACCCGGTGAACACCCAATGGAATCCTAAGGCAAGAATGCGATTAAGGTCCAGAGGGTCTCCAGGGAACTCAGTGCTAGGGTTCTGGATTGGCAAATTTGCGGGGCTTGGGGTCGGGGGCTATGGGATTTAAACCTTCGGGGCTGCAGGCATCAGGATGATATTCTACGTTTGAGAATTCAAGCTGTCGGATTTGTGTTTCGAGCTTGGGCCCTCCCCTTGTATGTTTTCGATGGTCTTTGTTGTTAACTCGGAAACGCTCCTTTCGGTGGTCGAGGTGTTCTGCATACTTCTTGCGTATTTCTCTTTCGTGTTGCTTGAAGTGGCGCCGAAAGCTGATCATAAGGTGCTCCATTCACAAACTCCCCGTCGATCTTTTCCATTACAATATCGGGACGCACCACTTGCCGATCCGGTTGTAGTCTGCGTCCGCGCAACGCTCATACCCATGTCTAGGGCGTGACCACGCCACGCATAAGCGGGTTTGATCATTTCCTGGGTCGCCTGTTTGCTCGTCTGAACTTCCACTCTTCTTCTTCTTCCCCGACCTGCTGGCCGGGTTCTTTTCCCTTTTCAATCCTTCAACTTCTTGGGGGTTCAGGCAGTTGAGTTGAGGCTTCCCAGCATTAATCAAAAATCCCTTCTGTATAGCTCCGGAAAATTTGGCAAGATCCTGAAAATGCAAGCTTCAATTGCCTCAGCCTCCCACGCTACCCTCCATCATATCTAAAACGGTCCACAAAGAAGGACTGCAGGGAGGGTATCCGAGACTGAGTCCGAGGTTTTGTGCTTTGTTGAATGGTTTCACGGCTCGGGATTCACACTCTATGTTTTATAGCCCGTGAATTGTTTAGAGCTTGGGCTCTGGGTGAAGGATCAATCAATGGTTCGCGGCGTAGGCCTTCGGGGTCGCCCTAATCCCTCAACCTGCTAAAGCCAAGCTGTACCCCTTAAGTCACCCTATCTTGCATCCTTCCTTGTGGATGTCCGGGCAGGAGGCGGGTGGGCAGAACGCGTTCATGCGACCTTCTACATGATTGAATCAGCTTCTTTGGGTAATGACGCCCAATGGCCACAACACGAGCGGGCGTGTTAAAAAGTCATGCTGTGCAGACCTGTGTCTCTGCTACGCCGAACCAGTGCACGCCCGACTGCTTGGTGGATTTTGTCAGATATGCTGCTGCTATGGACCTGGTCGATGGAGCGCGGCTGCAATGGCGAATACATCATTGATGGCACCATCATCCAAAGGACATGGGGCATTGCTTGTGAGGGAAGCTGAGGTAGCCGAGTAGCAGAAATCGTCTTCAGGCGCATAGGTGTCCTTGATACGGTGTCGTGTACATGCGCGCAATGCGCTCAGCTCGGAATGATGTTGGAAGCCTTGGTTAACGCCATGGTGAAAGGTCAGTCTCTCAGCACAGCATGCGTAGCCGGCCCACTGCCCGAGACAGTAGCAAACCGAATGCAAAACCATAGCATGCGTTGTCACAGATTCTCGCCTTTTCGGAAGGGAAGCCTCCTGGCGGATGGCAGGGTAGTGCTGAAGCCAAGCTGCATGGCCCCGGTGCGTTGTCCCCCTATCTTGGATCCTTCCTTGTGGATGTCAGGGTGGAAGGCAGGTGGGTAGAACAGGTTCATGCGACCTTATACATGCTTGAATCGGCAGTCTTGAAAACCCCTAAACCCCTGAACCCCACCCGAACCCAAAAGGGCTGAATTCGCACGCCCTGTACTCCAGAACTCCTCATCATCTCAAACCCTACTGGTGGTCTTCATTGTGGATCTCTTTTGGGTTTAACCAACTTTGTATTTAGAATCATATAGGGTAAGCCCAAACAGGAACTACAATGGGGACTGTAGGTAAACTTCACCCTAAAACCTCAACCCAACACTTTGAACCTTATACTTAAATATACTTAAACCGTTCGGAACTCAAAGCCCTATAAGCAATAGATTCCGAACCGTAGAAACCCTAAACCCTAAAGCCTAAACCACTTTACACCTGAACTCTGCACCCGAGACCTCCCACAGAAGTAGTAAGCGGTGTAAGTGTAACCCAAAGGGTCCAAGTATCATTTTGGTTTTTTCTTAGACCCCCAAAATACCCCATAAGTATAGAGCATAATGATACTTGGACCCTTTGGGTAAGCCTAAACCGTCCAGTCAGCATACCCAGAGGGCCCATATACACTACTATGATGGAATTAGGCCCCAAAAGACCATCCCCATTATGGTTGTGGGGGGGGGCTCATTCCATAATAGTAGTGTATGTGGAGCCTCTTGGATAATTACGAGTAGCAGCCAGCGCCGTCCCACTAAGTAGCCTCCATCCTGATGGCCAACAACCAAAAGCCAACTCAAATCCATGATGCTCAAAAGCTCTACGGCCCTCCGCATGATACCACTAAAACGATGGCATCTTCAAACCCTAGGCCCTAAACTCCTGAGAGACCTAACTCAAAGGGTCCTAGATACTGCTATGGGGGATACTTCGCAAATCAGAATAAAAAATCCCTAATATAGAAACCATACATTCTACGATGAAGGTGCTTTGGACCCTTTGGGTAAAGAAACCTACGACAAACACACTGTGGGCCCAAGCCGGACCACTGCATGCCCCATGTGGGCCAACGCACCTCCGTCACCTGAGGTTTGCTTGGAGTTTTGGGCTTTAGGGGTGTAGTATAATGCCTTAAATAGTAGGATCCTTAGTATGAAGAGCCCAAAATATGGCACCCCTAATTTTCGGAAACTCCCATATACTACTCCAACCTATACTAGAGTTCCTAAACCCTGATCCCTAAACCCTGAATAACCTACCTTTCCTTATTATAATTTGCTTATATATAAGCCCTTAAAACGGCAGGTTATTCCGGGTTAAGTATACTGAACTTAGAACCCTAGCAACAATTATACTTTTTAGCTGTCTCTTAGGGATTATAAGAACCAAAAAATAAAAATGGTTTCTAAGTACCCCTAAGTTGAGGTGATCCCGAAAGCCGGGCTCTTCGGCTCTTGGAGCAGATCGAAGCTAAGCTGCCTCACATGGAATGTCATGTCCCGGAGTATCATTCTGACAGTTCGATGCATAGAGCCCTTTAATAAGTTCAACGCGTGTTGAGCGCATTAGGCCGTTTGCATGTCCCGGAGTATAGTTAGTCTGCGATGCGTTGATGAACATCGCAACCTCCCGTACCTCTCAGCCCGATTTAAGAGGTCAAGGTCTTAGAAAAACAATATAGAGCCTCGTAGCCACTTTTGTAAACACGCTCCAAACCCTTCAACAAAACTATCTTGGGCATTCGGTACATGGGAGTAGGGCCTTACAAAATTATAACTGGAATAGGCTTTTAGAGCCCAGTATACTACAATTATCCTAAGGACCCCCCCCCAAAAAAAATGGCATAGGTAATTATTTAGGCCCCTACATTACACCAAGCTCTTATCCTAGTAAGGCCCCTAAACCCTAAACTCTAAACTCTAAACCCTAAATCTTAAACCCTAAAGGCCCCTGTACAAAACTCCCCGCCCTACTTTCAGACGTCGGCCTGGCGTCCGATCGGTGAGCTGTTGAAGGCATCGGCGGTCTCCTGCTCATGCTCTGTAAGGGGCCTTAACAATTAGAATAGGCTTCCTTTACAGGGATCCCTTTAGAGGGGTCTATCAGGGATCTATAGTAGGGTTCTCTAAAAAAGGGCCGTAACAATTGGAATAGGGCTTGGGGGGCCAGTATACTATAGTTATAATCAATATAAGGAACCCCCGCAACAATATAGGTGATTATATAGACCCCTATATTACATACCTTAAGCTATAGAAGGGTCTCGTGATATATTGCTTGATGTATAGGTTCTTTCCTGCCGCACGCAGACGAAGCACTTACGTTCATTCCTTAGTATAGGGTTCTGCGATTAGGGTTTAGGGGCGGTTGTGCAGGGTTCATGCATACCGGTCTGACAAGGGCCACTAGCTGTTTATAGCGACTTGTAAAAGAGCTCAGCACCACTGTACTGTGGACTGTGGTGGTAAGGAGTGCAATGTGACTGCTACACACTATGAGCTGCTATGTCGATGCGGCAATACCAAGGTTGGGTTCGGAGTATACCAAACATACACACACGGTCCACAGGACGATGGTGATCAACATGAGGAAAAATTCCAGTCCAGTCTCTTGATTGAACTTTTGCACTGTGGGACGGGCACAGAAACATACTCAAAGGGTTCAGGTACGAATATGGTAGGTTCATGGGCCACCGAAATTATGTACTATACTATATACGATTACTTGGGGCTTCTTGGGGGTATAACTGTATCAAACCGTGGCACTGAGAACCAAATGGTGATGCAAGAAGCTGAAAGCAAAATCAACCCTAAACCCAAAACCCTAAACCCTGGATCATGAGACGGATTCCTAGGGTACCCTTCATAGGGTTCCTTGAAAGGGGTTACTATTAGGGATGTATAGAATAGGGTTCCTTTAGAGGGATTCTGCGTGGAACTAATTGCCAAGAGCCTGGTCTCGGAGAGCAACCCCCCGGGGCAGGCTCTTGACAATTAGCAAGAACCAGGACCCCCCAATGGCCCTTTAATGGAGCCCTGATGGCCCGTAATAGTAGGTATTTGGGGTATGTTAGAGGGTAGTTGGGGGGTCTAGGAAACATCCTGAGGGTTTAGGGCTTTAGGGTTTTAGGGTTTAGGGCCATTAGCAATACAACATAACTTTCTGCCTAGCAGGAAAGGTTAACGGCACCCCACTCGATGACGGTGTGATGACGGTGTTGAGCACGCTGCAGCTGTTGTGATTAATGTTGATTTGGTTGTGGATGTGCGTGATGAGGGTGATGACACCGATGATGGAAGCAATGACAAATTTGATGCCGACATGGATGATAACAGCAGTCAAGAGATGTCGACTGATGATGCTGATACTGATAATGCTGGCATTGAGGACGGATGTGCTGCCAGTGATGACGTGACACTAACGACGAGGAGGCGCTGTGGCTGTCATGCAAGCATAGACAAGGCCCTGACCTTAAACTCTAAACCCTAAACCTTAACCCGGGGTTTAGGGTTTAGGGTTTAGGAAGTGGGAGTTTCCGAAAATTAAGGGTACCTTCTTTTGGAGTTCTCTTAATACGGATCCTACTATTTAGGGTGTTATATTCGGGTCCCCTATTTTCGGAACCTCGCAAGTGCAAACACTCGCTTCATGGCCTGCCGATGAGGTGCGGCCTGCAGGCTGATATCGGACGATCCGTCTTCGGCAGTGGGGCTTGCTTTAAGTGCGTTAGAGCTGTGCAGTACGTCTTGAAAATTGAAGATCTGGTCAGCCGACAGGATACCTCACACCCTAAATCCTCAACAGGGTCGTCTCTTTACCCTGACTAGGCTCTAAAAACTACACAAGACGTCCGAAGTTGAAGACCAAAGATGCCTCGACGGTCTCGTTCTCGATTTCGATTTCGTCCTGATTCCAGCATGGCGAATCAAAAGGGTTTTGCGAATTTACGGCTGAGGGTCTCGCACGTTCGGAAGGAACCTGTTGTACATGCAAGGAGGTCGAGTCTGGGACTAATATCGTTTCAAAGGGTTTGAGGGGCGCCTGGGCTGCTGAAGCTTTCCACGCTGCTGGAGCCCTAAGCTGGGGGGCTTGTGGAAGCATGTACAGGTCGAACTATAGCAAGGTTCGCGGTTTTAACATACTGTTACATGTATATATAAATATGAATATACAAAGACATGGACATACACATACACGCATATACATGACATATATATATATATATATATATATGAGATTAAGATGTATATATATATATATATATATATATATATGGGTGTCTTCATACATATATATATATATATATACATACATACATACATACATACCAATATGCACCCATATCTATGTCTATCTCTATCTGTACATGTATATGTATATATATATATATATATATATATATATATATATATATTTATTTATTTATTTATTTATTCTTTATTCATATTTATGTGATCCCGGTTCTCGGTTCACCGAACCCCCCCCCCCCCAATGGTATCCCCCCACGCTCCCCAAGCCGAATCTGTGTGTGACTGTGCAAGCTTTTTCCACACGAGGGCTCACACGCCAAGCAGACCCACGCAGGAAACCCAAACCACACCACACCACAGGGGGGAGTGGGGTAACCAGGCTAAGCAGACCCACTCCCGAACCACACCACACCAGACCACACCACAGGGAGGGGGTAGCAACCCACAACCACACCACACCACAGGGGGGGGGGGCCGGCCGAACCGGGATCATATATATATATATATATGTATATCTATGGGTACATGGACTCTTAGGGTATGGTGCTACTTTACTGCTAGCTCAGGGTCCTTGGCCACCTCCGGCCCGTCGCTCTCATCATCCTCCTGCTTAACGCAGTTGAGGGTTTACGGTTGTAGTGTTTTGGGGTTTAGGGTTTAGGGGTTTAGGGTTTAGGGGTTTAGTGGTTTAGGGTTAGGGCCGGTTAGGGTTGGGCACAGGGTTTATAGGCTTTCGGGTTTAGGGGTTTAGCGTTTAGGGGTTGGGTGGTTTAGGGTTGTGCTTAGGGTTTATAGGGTTTCGGGTTTGGGGGTTTAGGGTTTAGGGGTTCAGTGGTTTACGGTCGGGCTTTTGGTTTATAGGGTTTAAGTTAAACGGGACTCCCGGAATTGAAGGAAACCTCATGTAGAAGTCAGTGTGAAAATGTACTGTTACTACAAGAAGGCGTCCCGCAAAGGGAACATTGACCAAAAAGACGGTGCGAGTGCACGAAGATAATTCAACGCCGGGCGCACAACTGGTGAAGGAAGCTCCTATCACGAGGTGCACCTTAACATCTTCTAGTGTTTCAAGAAATCCTGTAATATAGGGGCCTTACTCATTAGAATAGGGTTTTGGGGCCCATTATACTACAATTATAATAAGGAACCCCCAAAACAGTATAGGTAATTATTAAGGCCCCTACAGTACTTGTACCGGTAGTTTCACGTCAGGGGAAGAAGTGCAACGCAACTGCGGCTCTCGCGCTGTCATGGCTCACTCTACGTATCTATTTCTGGACTCAGTTCGCAAGGAACAACGTGACGGCAAGCTTGGGCGCATGCACGGTTCCATTGGAGCACACTGCTTACGGGCAACACCAAGGACAAACCATGAGCATGAGGACCCCTGATGTATGCGCCCCGGCACCCACCCGTCAATATGGATGACATTAGGGATCCTAACCTGAAGGTCATTACAGAAAGTCAGTTGAATAATCAGGGGTCTATAACTATGAAGTCTGCCGATGTTGCAGCACTCCCAAAGGTCATGAAGCTTCAGCCTGTAGCCTCAAAGAATCAACAGTACGGTTAGCACGTGTAGTAAGAGTAGGATGGTGACAGAACAACCACTAGGCACGGAATCCTGTTTTGCCGTTGCGACTTCTCGTGGCTTCTCATGCAGGAAAAGTGGCAGGCACAGAACTTTGACGCCAGTCGGCGGATGCCTGCCTACTGCTTGAAAACCAATTAATGGGCTTACGATCACACTAGTGACGCAAATAGACACGTCACAACATTGCGCCTTGCAGCCTCACAATTGTATGTGCATATATATATATATATATATACACACGCACATACATTTTTCTATAATCAATCGCACACATATTCCAGCGCGCACAGCCAGATAGTTGTTTGCTCCGCTTCTTGGCCACATATGGTACATGTGCATGCATGCATGCATACATAATGTAGACTACAGAATTCATTACACATAACACCTACATACATACAGGCAGACAGACATGCATACATACATGCATAAGTACATACATGCATTACATACATTAATACAAGCATACATACCTACATACATATATACATACATACATACATACATACATACAATATCCATCCATCCATCCATACATCCATCCGTGGTTGCATGCATGTGTTCACACATACATACAAACACACATACATACACACATGCATACATGCATACATGCATGCGTACAAACGTATATACACATACATACGTACAAACTCGCACATTGTATATATATATATATATATATAGGTAAAAAGGTGTACACATCGCAATACGCTAATTCATCAACAGATTCAAAAAGTATATACGTATATACGTATGCATATATATATATGTATGTATGTATATATATATATATGTATGTATGTATGTATATATATATATATACAACACATGTTTGTAAGTTGGCGTTTAGGATTTACTTGCGAATGAGCCCACTTGTTACAAGTTAGAAGACAGGTTGTGACCCCATATGTGCAGGGCATACCCCCATCAAACCCAATGAGAGTCCGAAAGGCAGGGCCCATTTTAAAGCCTAAGCCCCAAACCACACTCTACTACACCCCCAAACCCCTAAACCCCGAAACTCTAAACCCTAAGCCCCTAAACAAACCCTAATCTTCGCTCAGATCGACACGGGTGCTCGTCCATCCAGCTTGGCCTGTGAAGAGCTACAGGTCAGGTTGAGGGGGCTTGGCGCAGAGGGCCCTGCCCCGTGCCCTAAGGCTTCCATAAGGGATCTATAGTAGGGCTGAGGGGGGGGAAGGTTAATGTAGGGACCTTTTTATATAATTAGGATAGGGCTCCCTTCAAAGGGGTCCTTTTAAAGGGTTCTATAAGGGATGTATCATAGCGTTCTATAATGTCGGGGGCCGTAATCATTAGGAGAGGGTTATTTTCGCCCAGGGTTCTCAGCACAGGCGTCAAGGATCCAGGGCTTGAGGGCTGTAGGGTTTGTAGTTCCCGATTAGTTCCCGATTAGGGCGATAAAGCTTGTAGGGTGTTCCGCTTTGCAGCTTGGATCTTTGGGGGCTACTCGGGGTTTAGGGTTTAGGGTTTGTCCTCTTGCTTTGGTTCGAAAATCCATGTACAGCTAGTGCTCCTCCACACTTCTTTAACACGGGTCGGGTGCTGAGTAGTTTCATGGTTCGGTGCCGCTTTAAAAGCCCGTTCGCCCAGTGAGTAGACACGGCATTTCAGTTCACATGAGCTGACGAATGCAAAACACCCAAAAGACCTGTGCGTCCCAAACTGTCGCAAAGTGGCTGCACTCCGCCGAAATAACAATCATTCCACTGCCGACTCCAGTTCCGCCTAAGACGTCTACTTCAGAAGATGATATCTGCCGGCGAGTTGGGAGTTTCCGAAAATACGGCGTACCTTATTTAGGGGTCCTTATGATATAAGGACCCTCTATATTAAGATCCCCTAATTTCGGAACCCCCCCCCTATTCAGGGGTTCGATCGTATCGACAGCTTCGCCTGGGGGCTGAAGGGAGATAGTTTCGCAGCTCGTAAATTCGGGCTCCTTTCCCGGCTTGAAAAAGCCAGTATATGAAGCACATATGCAAGGGAGCCTAAACCCTAAACCCTAGTCCAATGAGACACCGCAAGACATGGCTCGACAACCTTTGCTCACGAGGTTGGTAAACTCGTTCGTTTGGAGATCTGGGGGGTTTAGGGTTTGGGTTTTTTTCTTAAAACACCTGGGTTTGGGGTTTATGGTTTAGGGTTTAGGGTTTAAGGTTTGTGGTTTGGGGTTTAGGGTTTAGAGTTTAGGGTTTGGGGTTTGGGGTTTAGGGGTCTTCTTTCGGCTACCCCTACACTGCTGCAAATGATATAAGTACCTTCTGAGCTCCTGCAACTTTGATGGCTGAATGTAGTCTTCGTGTCTCATTAGGTTTCACCTTTATCTGCACCCCGAAGATGCTTGCAGTTTGCAAGATCAGTCGGCATCAAGATGTTCGCTAGGTTGGCCCCTTAAAGCCTCCGAAAAATATTCCTAAATAGGGTCCTATTAAGCCCAATAAGGGGGAATATGAAATATCCCAAAGGCCTACCTACGTAGTTCGGGAATTCCATCACATCCGTTGAGCTGTCGGCATATAAAGGGCGGCGACATGACAAGGTCGAGGTCGGCCCCACCAGATGGGAGTTTCCGAAATTTAGGGGTACCATAACAAGGATCCTACTATTTCCTTTTTGGGGTTCATATGGGTGGTTGTCAAAATTATGGTCCCTTTTTGGCTCCCTACACATATTATAATATGGCGCCTAATATTTAAGGTACCCAAAAAAGGACCTAATTTTGACAACTCCGTCACATCAGGACATGGGGGGGTATCATATGCAGGAGGCCCTGATATAAACCGGTAATTCTACGCGGACACCCGAGCCCCGAAAATGCAGGAGCCGTATACCTACAATATGAATGGGACCCTAACTTGCAAGAACTCCCTCGAAATCTCTATCTCTAGCTCTCTCTCTCTCTCTCTCTCTCTCTCTCTCTCTCTCTATATATATATATATATATATGAAACTACGAAGAGTAGATACCACTCCATAAAAGTGCACGAACCCCGACATCCGAAACTACGACATGCTCAGAGCCTTCATCTCCACCAACTCCGCCGGAACCTGGTCGGTTTTTAGGGCCAAAAAGGTTTGTGGTGGGACTTTTGGGACAAGAGAGGCAAGTATCTTTGTAGACATACAGATCTATATATATATATATATATATATATACATACACATAAGTCTCTATCTGTCTGCCTAGCTACTCTACCTCCATCCATCCATCCATCCATCCCTCCATCCCTCCATCCATCCATCCATCCATCCATCCATCCATCCGTCCATCTGCTTGTTTGTTGGAGTATTTCATACCGCCACAGATCTTCCCGAAAAAGCAACGGATCTGGATAGATGTATGTACCAGATCCGGCAACACCAGAAGAACTTGAGCAACTCTGAGGGCGGTGATGCGTCTACCCTAAGGCTCCACCCTAAGGGTCCATGTACGTATGTAGTATATACTTAGGCCCTCAAGTACCTCCATAGCACTCTATAGGGACTAACTTGAGGCCTAAGTGTATACTATATGGGCACATGGAGCGTTAGGGTTAGATTACGAAGTCCCCTAAGCCGACTGCACCTTGCAGACACGATCTGTCTGAACGGGACAAACTCGTCGAGCGAGAAAGTCGTTGTGAGCGTACGTGAGATAAAAGTATGGTTCAGAGAGGGTTTGGGGTTTAGGGTTGGGGGTTTAAGGTTCAGGGTTTCCGGGTTCAGAGTATGGGGGCGGAGGGTTTAGGTTGCATGTCCTGAAGATCTGGACCCTCATCAACTAACCTGTATCCTTACCAATCGGCCGCAAGCTAATCCCCAGCTAACCTCGCACAAATTACCACCAACCCTACATCAACCCTACACCCTCAGTTCTGAGTAGCTGACCAACACCTACCCCAATTTACTGCCCCTACCTGAAGCACACAATTGCATCTTAGCGACGCGGGTGCACAGTGTGTCGTCCAGTCCGTTACCGCAAACATACTCCTGCAACATTCCCAAAGGGTCCAAGTATCATTATGGTATGTAGTTGGACCCCCAAAATACCCTGTAAGTATAGACCATATGATACTTGGACCCTTTGGGATTGCAACAGTGGGAAGGCGCCATTTTAAGCACCTACCGCTAAGAGTCGATCTCCGATAGTTTGAGGTAGTACAGATACATGCGCAGACGGCTTACACTTTATACCTCCAGCCACATGCTGCTGCTGAAATGGGTGTCTAGTGATTTCCCGGAACTCTGACCGAAGACCGCTGGAAACATACACACACACACACAGACAAACACAGACAAACACAAACACACACACACACACACGCAGACACACTAGACCCTAAACCCTAAGCCCCTAAACCCTAGACCCCTACAAACATTAGCCGCCCCAACCTCTACACTTCCAGAGGAGCTACCTTCGTCACCGAGGAGTGCAAGATGGAAAAAATCAGGTTTCGGGGTGAACATGATTCACTGAAGGGCTTTTGAGAAGTTAAACATCGCAACGACCAACCAAATCGAACAGCATTCAGTCAGCCAGGCACGGGACGGTGGAGAAAAGATCCGAGAGAAGTTGAGTTCAACTTTCGTGCCCAGGGCCCGGGCCCTACACAAAAGAACGCAACCACGTCACACGCGAGACAAGCAGTTAATGGTATATCACACGGTATATCCACCTCGACAACAATGCACATACAGACTGGGAAGACAGGGACGGGACAAAAGCACTGGAGCCGAAAGCCCCTAGCGCGGGCTATGACTATATTGGGATTTCACGGCAAAGATTCAACGAATGACCCTTAAAATCCCGCATGCGAATACAATCCGATGAAAACCAAGCACATTTGCTTCTGAACCTGGTAGAATGCAACCACCTTGGACTCCTTGACTCCTATCAGCATTGTAAGCCCAAGGAAATACAAAACCAAACCTTATGGCCGAGGTAATAGTACAGAACCGCGTCAGGCACACGCGAACAACACAAACAGAGAGAGAGAGAGAGAGAGAGACACGCTGCTTGTGTAACAGAGCACACAAAACACCAGACTGAGAGCGGCAAAGGCAAACCTGCACTTATCAGTAATTAGCAGCAGGACGGCACCACGAAGATCCCAGAGACTCTTCAATATCCCTTAATTAGGGAGCGTGCCTTAAATTATACTAGGATCCCCAATGTGATTCAAGACATATTCCTTAAATAAGTGAGATTTGAGTCTCTGGGATCATCAACAGTTTTTAATAATTAGAATAATAGGGTTTAGGGGCCCATGATTCCATAGTTAAAACAGGAACCGCAAAAATAGTACAGGTAATTATTCTGGCCCCTACACTATAGAACCAAATATAAACCCCTTATCGGCCCCTTATAAGAACCCTTGAAGGACCAGTCGAGGTAATTAGAATAAGGAACACAGAAGCCACAGCTGCTCGTGAGCCCCACATCTGAGGTCTAGGATCACTAAGGGTCCATGGTACCTACATAGGGTTCCTGTAATTTACGGGGTTTAGGGGGTAGGGTTTAGTGGTTTGGAAAGGGTTTAGGCTCTGAGCCATGACAGGACCACTCAGCGCTGGCATGACTGTGCGTTTACTGTAGCGCTTAGGGTTCAGGGGTTTAGGTTCAGGGTTTAAGGTTTATAATAGGGTTTTAGGTTTAGGGACTGCAAAGACTTCTTCAAAACAGCACGCGCTTTCAGCACAGTCGCTGATCGATACGGCGAGTCTCTATGCTTCCCCTCGACAAATTGCGTGCACCCGCGCATACGCACATACATGTAACACATACATGTATGTATACACATCGATGTCTTTGTCTGTATGTGTATATATATATATATATATGTGTATATATGTGTATATATATATATGTGGCATGGACCTTTAGGGTCTATTTGGCAATCCTGCTGGGCTTTGTATTTTTTTCTGCAACAACACCACGGCGACAAGGACGACGACGACTCGGTTTAGCACGACGACGACTGGGTTCAGCACGGCGACGACAAGGTGTGGCACGACGGTTACATCGGGAGGCCGAAGCGTGTACAGTGTAAAGGTCTCGACAGGAGTTTAAGGGTCTAAGGTCTTAGCTCCTAACTATGGTTTATGGAAGATCTAAGGTTTAGAGTTTATGAGGATTTAGATGGTTTTACGCTCTCACAACTCGGACATGCCAGGCGACGTTCTCCGTGCTGGTTTTAGGGTCTATCACAATGTCCTCCCGTCCCTCTCGCGCCGGGAACCATCAAGAATCTGTCTTGTGTATCTCTCGTCCTGTTTCTTTCTCTCATTCCCGTTCCTCTTCCTGCCTATCCACTCTTCCTTTTGTCAGGAACAAATGACCCCCCGTTCCTCTTCCTGCCTATCCACTCTGCCGTTTGTCAAGAAGACACAGAAATTGAGGTCATGACAGAGGAATAGGCATGAAGATGGACGAAGTGAACTCTTCATTCTCTCATCTCTCCTTCTCTCCTTCCTTTGATTGATCCTTTTTCTGTTTCTTTTCTTCTCGCCTTCTGCTTTCAATGACAGGGGTAACACGAGGGAGGGGCAAAGGGACGACGTCAGTTCCTCTCGACGTGGTTCCTTTTTTCATTTCCTCTCGCGTTGTCTCTCTTCCGCCGCTCTCTCTCTCTCTCTCTCTCTCTTTTTCTCGCTCTCGCTGTCTTCCTCTCTGCCGTGTCTCGCTCTCTCATCTCTTCTGTCCCCTCTTTCCTTGGTTCCTTGCTGGAAGGAATAGAAAACAGAAGCGAAGACATAAGATGGAGGAAGATGTTTGGGAGAAGGAAGGTGGATTCCTCCCTCACTCGGCTCTTTGACTTTCTTTGCCCTTGCCCTCTCTTCTCGGCTCCTAGCCTTCTTCACAATTAGAAGGAGAAGCGACAAGAACGGAGAGCTAAGGGAGAGCAAGTGACACGTTCCTCATAATCTCCTCCTTCCTCGTGTTCGTTGTGTTGTCCATCTCCCCCTCGCTCGCTCTCTCTCTCTCTCTCTCTCTCTCTCTCTCTCTCCCTCCATCCTTTCCTCTCTACTTCTGCACATTTACTTTTCCACTTCTCTCGCCTAGTACATTATGCTTGCTTTGATATTTACCTTTAGCTTTCTCTCACTCTCTTTGTCCCATCGCTTGCCCCGTTCCTTCTCCTCCTCCCTTCCCTGCCTCCCGTCCTTCTCCCCTTATCACTCAGAAGGAAGAAGGAAGACTCACACGGAGAAAGACAAGGGAGTAAGAAACCAGACAAAAGAAACGGAGAGAGAATCCAAGAAAAGAGCCATAAGGGACGAAATACAGAAACAAAGAGAGAAAATAAGAGGGAAAGATAGTCAAAAAAGAGAGACTGAAAGAGGAGGCCATGCATAAAGCAACCGACAGTGCCTTGACCTCCACGTCTATTCATTCTTTGTTCTTGTCCTATCACACTGTCTCATTGGTGATAAACCAGGAAGAGCTTCTGGAGGGAGACGAGGAAGAAGTGTTCTCCTCTTCACTCACCTTGTGCCCTTCCTCTCCCACCGCTCGCCCGCTCTCCTTTCTTTGATTTTCTTGTCTGGCGGAAAGGTGGTAACCAGGAATGAAATTGGAGAAGGGAAAGGACGAGATTGAGAAATGACAGAAAGAAGAGAGATACAGAGAGAGCGAGGGAGACCTTCAAGCCCAGCAGAGGAAGAAGAGAGAGGAAGATAAGAGAAGGGGGCAAGGGGTGGCCAGAAGAAGCGTAAGCCAAAGCTACGTATTGAAAGGGCGGAAGCCCCTTTCTCCTCTTCTTCCTCTTTGCTCTCTTATTTTTCTCTTAGCGCAGGGCATGCATGGAGCTAGGACAGGGGAGGGGTCAAAGCGGATGAGAGAAAGTAGCGGAGAGAGCTGTTCTTCGTCCCTCTCACCTCCTCCTCTCATTCTTCTGATGCTTACTCATGTCAGAAGGGTCTGGAAAGGAGTGAAGGCTAGGGCATGGACTGAAGCGAGGCAATAGGTGAAAGTGGATAAGAGAAAGTCATAGACAGAGAGTGGGGGAAGTCGAGTGCGAAAGAAAGAGAAACGAGGAAGACTAGGAAGAAGGACACAGAAGAGGAAGCGAGAGAGTACCAGTGTTGCCGTATCTCAAAGGACTCCGGGCCTCGCGAGGGCTTTGAGGAGGCTTGTAGGCGCGCTCAGGCACTTCCACAACTTTCTGGAGGCCACCAACTTCCTCCCTAAGGGAGCCTCCCGAGGACATGAACACCAAACCAAGTATAAAGAAAGCAGGGGGATGTAGAGAAGCAGAGTGTGGTAAGAAGGAGCAAGGATAATCAGTTCGCGTCTCCTCCTCGTTTCCTTTTTGAATGACCAGAGGAAAGAAAAGGATGAGGAGGAAACTCTCTGCGAAGACATCAGGAAAGAAGAGCAGACAACAGAAAGGAAGCGGTAAGATGCGGGAAGACGGTTCGGAGAAGAAAGGAGAATTCCTCCTTCGCTCGCCTCTCTTACTTCCTTGCCCTTCGCCTTCTTCCTCTTCTCTTACCCTATTCATCTTCGTAAGGAAGGAGAAATGAAGGAAACGGAGAGTTCAGGGCATGCAAAGGGCACTCTTTCGCATCACCTCATCCATCCTCCTTTTCATTGTTCTCTCCAGATCCCTCTTTCTCTCTCCCTCCCTTCCCGTCTACTTCTGCACATTCCCTTTTCCGCTTCTCTCCGCCTATTATGTTCGCTTTGATAAAATCGCTTGCCCTATTCCTTCTCCTCCTGCCTTTCCTGCCTCCCGTCCTTCTCCCTCTATCACTCAGAAGGAAGAAGGACGATTCACAAGAAAGAAGCGTAAGCCAAAGCTACGTAATGAAAGGGCGGAAGCCCCTGTCTCCTCTGTTCTTCCTCTTTTCTCTCTTATTTTTCTCTTAGCAAAGGGCACGCATGGAGCTAGGAAAGGGAAGGGGTCAAAGCGGATGAGAGAAAGTAGCGGAGAGAGCTGTTCTTCGTCCCTCTCACCTCCTCCTCTCATTCTCCTGATGCTTGCTCATGTCAGAAGGGTTTGGAAAGGAGTGAAGGCTAGGGCATGGACTGAAGCGCGGCAATAGGTGAAAGTGGATAAGAGAAAGTCATAGACAGAGAGTGGGGGAAGTCGAGTGCGAAAGAAAGAGAAACGAGGAAGACTAGGAAGAAGGACACAGAAGAGGAAGCGAGAGAGTACCAGTGTTGCCGTGTCTCAAAGGACTCCGGGCCTCGCGAGGGCTTGAAGAGGCTTGTAGGCGCGTTCAGGCACTTCCACAACTTTCTGGAAGCCACCAACTTCATCCCTAAGGGAGCCTCCCGAGGACATGAACACCAAACCGAGTATAAGGAAAGCAGGGGGATGTAGAGAAACAGAGTGTGGTAAGAAGGAGCAAGGAGAATCAGTTCGCGTCTCCTCTTCGTGTCCTATTTGAATGACCAAAGGAAAGAAAAGGATGAGGAGGAAAGGCTCTGCGAAGACATCAGGAAAGAAGAGCAGACAACAGAAAGGAAGCGGTAAGATGCGGGAAGACGGTTCGGAGAAGAAAGGAGAATTCCTCCTTCGCTCGCCTCTCTTACTTCCTTGCCCTTCGCCTTCTTCCTCTTCTCTTACCCTATTCATCTTCATAAGGAAGGAGAAATGAAAGGAACGGAGAGTTCAGGGCATGCAAAGGGCACTCTTTCTCATCACCTCATCCATCCTCCTTTTCATTGTTCTCTCCAGATCCCTCTTTCTCTCTCCCTCCCTTCCCGTCTACTTCTGCACATTCCCTTTTCCGCTTCTCTCCGCCTATTATGTTCGCTTGGAAAGAATCGCTTGCCCCCTATTCCTTCTCCTCCTGCCTTTCCTGCCTCCCGTCGAAGAAGGACAATTCACAAGGAAGAAGACAAGGGAGTAAGAGAAAAGACAACAGAAGCGGAGAGACAATCCGAGAAGGGCAGAAGAAGAACGAGAGCCATAAGGAAACAAACACAGAAACAAAGAGAGAAAGTAAGAGAGAAAAACCAGCAAAACCAGAGGCAGAGAGTGAGAGAGAGGAGGGGAGGGGAAGCGATGCAGAAAGCAGTCGAAAGTGCCTTGCTTGTCCTATCTCACCGTCTCATTGGTAAAAAACCAGGAAGAGGTTGTGGAGGAAGACAAGGAAGAAGTGTTCTCGTCTTCACTCACCTTGTGCCCTTCCTCTCCCACCGCTCGTCCGCTCGACAGAAAGAAGAGAGTTGCGGAGAGGGCGAGCAAGAGCTTCAAGCCCAGCAGAGGAAGAAGAGAGAGGAAGATACGAGAAGTGTGGAGGGGGTGGCCAAAAGAAATGCTACGTAATGAAAGAGGGGAAACGAATTTCTTCTCTGCTCTTCCTCTTGTCTCTCTTATTCTTCTCTTCGCGAGGGCATGCATGGAGCCAGGAAAGGGAAGGGTCAAAGCAGATGAGATAAAGTAATGGAGAGAGCTGTTCTTCGTCCCTCTGACCTCCTGCTCTCATTTTTCTCATATCAGAAGGGTCTGGAAAGGAGTGAAAGGGCAGGGGTAAGAAACAATGTTAGACAGCTTGCCGAAGGCGGCCAGCTCGCAGCTTGCCTGCGGCCTGGCCTGCTGAGCCTGGTGGGCTCTCGAGGGTGGGCAGGGGCCTGCTGAGATCCGCGGCCAGCACGCCAGGCTTGCTTTGAGGCAGGGCCAGCTCCGGGCGGAGGTGGAGAGAAACAGGGAGAAGAGGGTGGGTGGAGAGAGGAGGTAGAGGCAGCGCAAGGAAAAGGTGGGGGGAGGGGTGGGAAGAGGGAGGTGAAGGCAGGTAGGTGCAGAGGGAAAGGGGAGCAGAGTGAGATGGCAATCAGGAAGGGTTACGGGTGAATGAAGAAGCGCGGATTAGGGGAGGGCGGGTGGACAAAGGGAGGGGAAGAGGAGGGAGTGGGGAGATGGGTGGAGAGGCAGAGGGAGTGGAGGGTGGGTGCGTTCTTTGGATTGTATAGTCGAAGGGTTTTCTACAAAGGGTTCCATATCGGGGATCTGTACAGAGGATCTACAGATTTCTATAAGGAGTATATAAAGACTGTGTATGAGGGCTCCATATAATCGATCTTTCAAAGATATTTTTATAAAGGATTCCATTTGTGGAAAAATAAGCGGTTCCTACAAGTTCTTTATCTCGAGGATCTGTAAGGTTTATATGTCTATGAAGCTTTTCTATATGGGCTCTATAGACCCCATAAGACAAACTAAAAAGTGATGAAGGTGATAAGAAGATGATAAGAAGATGAGTGGATGGGAGAAAAAGTGATGGGAGGTGGGGAGACATGAGATGGGAAGGGAAGGAATGAGTTAGGAGTGGGGGAGGTAGGAGGCAAGTGAGAGGGGCAGGGTGGATCATTTACAAACGCCTTTAGGGGGACGCTCCTTGCGATGTGTGATTTTTGGATCTGAGTTCTTACAAAACCTGAGAGGGGCACACCCCTTGCGATCTGTGGTTTTTGGATCTGAGATCTTACAATACCTTAGGAGGACACCCCTTGCGATTTGTGAATTTCGAACTTACTTGTCATGAAAACCTTTAGGGGGACACCCCTTAAGATCTGTGGTTTTGGGATTTGAATTTTCACAAAACCTTAAGGGGGACACCCCTTGCGATCTGTGATTTTTGGATCTGAGTTCTTACAAAATATTGGGGAGACACCCCTTGCGATTTGTGATTTTTGAACTTACTTGTCATGAAAACCTTTAGGGGACACCCCTTAGGATCTGTGGTTTTGGGATTTGAATCTTCACAAAACCTTAAGGGGGACACCCCTTGCGATTTGTGAATTTTGCACTTACTTGTCATGAAAACCTTTAGGGGGACACCCCTAGTTTTGGGATCTGAGTTTTCACACAACCTTAGGGGGATATTTAAGGAGGAGAGAAGGGAGGGTGGGGGAGGGTGGAGATTCCAGGAGAGAGAAAGGGGAAGAGGAGAGGTAGGTAGAGGGAGTGGAGGTGGGGGAGAGTGAGGAAGGTGAGGGGAGGGGGTAGTGGGAGGGATAGGGAGAGGGAGGGAGGGGTATGGGAGGAGGACGAGGGATGAGGAGGAGGAAGATAATGAAGATGATGAGGTGGATGATAAAGAGGGAGGGGTGGAGTGAGGTGTGTGGTGGGATGGGACGGGGTGGGTGGGCACGGCTGCCTGCTTCGGCACGCCCAGCCTTCCCTGCCCGAGCCACGACCGAGCAGAAAGCATGTAAATATCGCGCTATAACAAGGGCTAGGGATTTCACACATCTGCTGGCAAAAGCTGGCGGAAGTGACCTGCCGGAAATGTGTCATCTTTTCCGCCTTACAGAAAGAAGCATGACACATTTCAGGCCGGAAATGTGTCATCTTTTCCGCCTTACAGAAAGAAACATGACACATTTCAGGCCGGAAATGTGTCATCTTTTCCGCCTTACAGAAAGAAGCATGACACATTTCAGGCCGGAAATGTGTCATCTTTTCCGCCTTACAGAAAGAAGCATGACACATTTCAGGCCGGAAATGTGTCATCTTTTCCGCCTTACAGAAAGAAACATGACACATTTCAGGCCGGAAATGTGTCATCTTTTCCGCCTTACAGAAAGAAGCATGACACATTTCAGGCCGGAAATGTGTCATCTTTTCCGCCTTAAAGAAAGAAACATGACACATGCCTTGGTTTTAACGCGGTATTTACAAGCTTTCTGCGCGATCACCCATCACTTTCGTCAGATTTTGCCAGCGGATGTGTGAAATCCCGAGCCCTTGTTTTGACGCGGTATTTACAGGCTTTCTGCTCGATCACCGATCACTTCCGCCAGATTTTACCAGCGGATGTGTGAAATCCCAAGCCCTTGTTTTAACGCGGTATTTACAGGCCTTCTGCTCGATCACGGATCACTTCCGCCAGATTTTACCAGCGCATGTGTGAAATCCCTAGCCCTTGTTTTGCAACGGAAAGCTGCTAAACCCGTGCTCGGTTTTAGTGTGGTATTTACAGCACTTTGACAAGGTCGCAGCCCGATCGCACCAAATTTTGTCACACAAGTTGCTAAACCTTTGCTCGGGTTTAGTGTGGTATTTACAGCACGTTGACAAGGTCGCAGCCCGATCGCACCAAATTTTGTCACGCAAAGTTGCTAAACCTCTGCTCTTCAACTTAGCGCTTTTCGGATTCGGCTGGGGCGGCTCTTTCTTGGTGGCGGCTTCGGGCGGGCTGGGCCTTGTTCTGGAGTTCTGGAAAAGAGGGTTGGGCTGGTGTGGGGTGGGAGTCTTAGCAAAGCTGGTGGTTGAGGCTCTGAGTTCCTTATTTTGGGGGCCCAGGCTGGGGCTGGGGAACTGGGCGGGAGGAGGCAGATGGGCAAGCAAGGCACCGGAAAGCAGCCGCGGGTTGGAGGGCAGGCAGCGGGCAGGGACAGAGAGGCAGAGCTGGCTGGGGCTGGGGGTGGAGGCCGGTGCGGCTGGGACTGGGCAAGGGGGAGAGGGGGGGGCAAAGGCAGGGGGCAGGGAGCAGGGGCAGAGAAGGAGAGGGGGCTGGGGGGTGGAGGCTGGCGGGGGCGGGCGGCTGGGGCTGGGCTGGGGGTAGAGGGCGGGGAGGGAGAGCTGGCGGAGGCGGGCGGCTGGAGCTGGGCTGGGGGTAAAGGGAAGGGGCAAAAACCAGTGTAGGGGGCAGTGGAGGCTGGGCGGGCGCTGGGGCTGGGCTGGGAGCTGGCTGGGTCAGGGGGCTGGAGCTAGAGGCTGACGGCTGGGTGGAGGCCACCGACACCTATTTTTATTTTTAAAAATCTTTAAAATCTTTGAAATCTTTAAAATCTGAAAAGCTTGGTTTTCAAAAATTAAAGATTTTAAAGATTTTAAAAGCCTTTAAAATCTTTAAAATCTTTAAAATCTGAAAAGCTTGGTTTTCAAAAATTAAAGATTTTAAAGATTTTAAAAGCCTTTAAAATCTTTAAAATCTTTAAAATCTGAATAGCTTGGTTTTCAAAAATTAAAGATTTTAAAGATTTTAAAGATTTTTAAAATTTTAAATCGTTAGGTCTGGGCTCCAGGCCACCGACACCTTTTTAAAATTTTAAAAATCTTTAAAATCTTTAAAATCTTTAAAATCTGAAAAGCTTGGTTTCAAAAATTAAAGATTTTAAAGATATTAAAAGCCTTTAAAATCTTTAAAATCTTTAAAATCTGAAAAGCTTGGTTTTCAAAAATTAAAGATTTTAAAGATATTAAAAGCCTTTAAAATCTTTAAAATCTTTAAAATCTGAAAAGCTTGGTTTTCAAAAAATAAAGATTTTATCGATTTTAAAGATTTTTAAAATTTTAAGTCGTTAGGTCTGGGCTCCAGGCCACCGACACCTATTTAAAATTTTAAAAATCTTTAAAATCTTTAAAATCTGAAAAGCTTGGTTTTCAAAAATTAAAGAGTTTAAAGATTTTAAAAGCCTTTAAAATCTTTAAAATCTGAAAAGCTGGTTTTCAAAAATTAAAGATTTTAAAGATTTTAAAGTTTTTTAAAATTTTGAATCGTTAGGTAAATCGTTAGGTCTGGGCTCCAGGCCACCGACACCTATTTAAAATTTTAAAAATCTTTAAAATCTTTAAAATCTGAAAAGCTTGGTTTTCAAAAATTAAAGATTTTTAAAGATTTTAAAAGCCTTCAAAATCTTTAAAATCTTTAAAATCTGAAAAGCTTGGTTTTCAAAAATTAAAGATTTTAAAGATTTTAAAGATTTTTAAAATTTTAAATCGTTAGGTCTGGGCTCCAGGCCACCGACACCCATTTAAAATTTTAAAAATCTTTAAAATCTTTAAAATCTTTAAAATCTGAAAAGCTGGTTTTCAAAAATTAAAGATTTTAAAGATTTTAAAGATTTTTAAAATTTTAAATCGTTAGGTCTGGGCTCCAGGCCACCGACACCTATTTAAAATTTTAAAAATCTTTAAAATCTTTAAAATCTTTAAAATCTGAAAAGCTTGGTTTTCAAAAATTAAAGATTTTAAAGATATTAAAAGCCTTTAAAATCTTTAAAATCTTTAAAATCTTTAAAATCTGAAAAGCTTGGTTTTCAAAAATTAAAGATTTTAAAGATTTTTAAAATTTTAAATCGTTAGGTCTGGGCTCCAGGCCACCGACACCTATTTAATATTTTAAAAATCTTTAAAATCTTTAAAATCTTTAAAATCTGTAAAGCTTGGTTTTCAAAAATTAAAGATTTTAAAGATTGTAAAAGCCTGTAAACTCTTTAAAATCTTTTAAATCTGAAAAGCTTGGTTTTCAAAAATTAAAGATTTTAAAGATTTTTAAAATTTTAAATCGTTAGGTCTGGGCTCCAGGCCACCGGCACCTATTCAAAATTTTAAAAATCTTTAAAATCTTTAAAGCTTGGTTTTCAAAAATTAAAGATTTTAAAGATTCTAAAAGCCTTTAAAATCTTTAAAATCTGAAAAGCTTGGTTTTCAAAAATTAAAGATTTTAAAAGCATCTGAAATCTTTAAAATCCTTAAAATCTGAAAAGCCTGAATTGATATAGTATTGATAAACAAAGCAAAGCCATACGTCAAATAGACCCTAAAGGTCCTACGTACATATATATATATATACATACATACATACATACATACATGTATATATATGTACATACGCACACAGACACACAGTAACAAGCAGACTGTTAGAATAGAAACTTATATAGCTCCGCGACAAACCCAAGGCGCTAAACCGACAACAATTGGCTTGCTATAGTAGGGGCCTTGATAATCAGAATAGGGTTTTGGAGCCCACTATACTACAATGAAAACAAGGATCCCCAGAAATAGTATAGGTAATTTTTCAGGCCCGCATATCACCGTGGTCCTCGGGGTGAAGCCCCGCCGGAGGCCGAAGCCAGCGGAGTCCAACGAAAACCTCAGCACCGACCTGGCACATTCAAAAAGAAGGCAAGAAGCCAAGTTGAAGAGTTTAGGGTATTTCGGGGGGGGGGCAGGGAGTTCGGGTATAGGGGGGGGTCGGGTATATGGTGCGTGGAGGGGTGCACAACACGCATGAGGGTTTAAGGTCTAGCGCTCGAGAGCTTCGACGTGCATTCTGGGTGCTTGCATGAGACACCCAGTACTACGCTGAACGGATTTACTTTTTGTGTCTTAAGAGTCTTTCCACGTTTTGGCGCGTGCGTGGAAAACTGCTGCTTGGACTTACTTGGGTGCTCGCATATTTCCCGGCGTAAATCCAAAACCCTCAACCCCCCCCACAAAAAAAGACAAAATCCACAGAACCTAATTTCTCCGAGAGTTTCAGAAATACCGTGGCAGTCTGAACACTGAACCTGCACAGCCGGATCCTCCAAACAAGGAGCTCCCTCCGCTCGGACCAGAAGGAAATCAAAGGGCTTTCAGGGTCTAGAGTTCAGGGTAGGAATCGACAGTCTTTGATAGCACCCACCATCTCGAATAAACCGTATAAACGCTTAACCCTAAACTCTTAAGCTATAAACCCCATAAATCTCATACACTAAGCAATTAACTCTGAACCTTAAAATCTTGTGGCCTAAACCCTGAATCGTGGACGAATCGATCAGGGCCTCCACAATGCTGGTTACCAGCGCATGGTACTTGCGACCGGAGGCTTCACCTATCGCAAAATTCAGGGTTCAGGGTGGAAGCGGGGGGAGATTTTGTAACCCCAGACAACCTACCTTCTTGAGGACTTGTATGAAGAAGCTCATAATCAGGAACCCTGAAGGTTATGTGAGGTGCAGGCAAGTTTTTCTTTTAACGACCCTTTTTCATCTTCGCGTTTAGAGTTTAGGGCTGACCGAATCTGACTGAATCTGAACCATCTGACGGAGCCCGAACGTACCCGAATGTATCCGAGTGAATTTGGATGAATCTCATCAGCCTGAATGAGGTCCGACTGAATCTGGGTGAACCGGAAAGTGACTGAATCTGACCGAACTTGATGAACGAGAATGTCTGTCTGTGCGTGAACTAACGAGGACGAAGGCTATTGAATGTGAGCGAACATGCCCGAAGGTAAATGGATATGAACCCATGTGACTGACTGTGAGAATGTGAACGGTTGTCAACGAATGAATGTGTATGGTGGATCTGTATGGATGGGTCTGGATGAATGGATCGGGATGGATGGATGGATGGATGGCAGGCTGGTTGGCTGGCTGGGGGATGCATGAATGGATCTGGATGGAGGGAGGGAGGGATTGATGAATGGATGGATCTGGAAAGCTGCATGCATGCAGGTAGAGGTAGAGGTAGAGCTAGAGGTAGAGGTACGTTATACTTGCTACTATCATATAGTGCATTTTTCTGCGCCAGGGAAGTAACAAATATAGTCACGCATGCTGGCAAGGACGTCTTAAACGGTAGCCCAAGGGTGGGCTTATGCTCGTAGTATGAAGAGATCAGTCCTATGAGCTTGGGGTTTCGAGTCTTCGGGGGAGTGAAGCGTATCCAATAAACCATGGGCGGATAAAGCAAAGCTTCACCAGGACAGGTTCATGCAAATAGCATGTCGGACAGCTGTTTCGGGTTCGGGTCTTGGAACTTCAAATCCGTGCAGAATTAAATGCAGCAGAAAAAGCCGTAGTTCATCCCTCCACAGTGGTCACTGTGCCCGTGTGCAAGCCTTAAACCCCTAAACCCGAAACCCAAAGCCCACAAGAATGCCCAGTGTGCTGCTCATGTCATCCTGTATCTGATGCCGACATGTGGGTGGTCGTCAAAAATACGGTCCCTTTTGGGGTCCTTAATATAGTACGGCACCTAATATTTAGGGTACCCAAAAAGGGACCCTAATTTTGACAACTACCCATGTGCCAGAGCTAGAGATGAGGATTGAGGCTGTAGTAGGGGCCCAAAAAAGCACACAAACAAAAATTAGGACAGGGATATCCCATAGAAAACCCCTTATAAAGAACCCCAATAATGTAAGGATATCCCTATAAAATGCTTATGCTTATGTGCTGTTTGGGTCCCTAATTTAGGGCCATGACCACACGACTGCGCCTAGATACGGCGCCAGCACCTTCACAGGGTTTGGCAGCATCTGCTTGATCTTAATCCTAAAGGCTGCAGTGCGGCTCGGAAGGAATTGCCCAGAATCTGAAACCTAGCGGATTTAATTGGCTAACCTAGACCAACCGGAGACGAGGGTGCTGTAGATCTATGGCTCAGCAGGAACATGGCAACCGCAGTAAAACAATGTAGAAAAAGGCCCGTCCCATTCCCGCATCGATACCGTGATCAAAAAGCTCTAGGATCGTATCCAAGACCCCGTAGTTCGCACGATAAAAGGGATGAACCAATTACCACAAACAAGAAGCGGGGAAGCAAACCTGATGCGAGGTGTACTTTTGAGTTGTGCTCAAACCTCTGTGCAAACCGAAAAGGCTGTCTTTGGATGGATCGCTGGGACGACGTGACATCCGTGGAACCCCGCAACGGACAAGTTGCAAAGTCTTGGTGTGCGTCAAGCTACCTGAGAGTCTGGATTTGCAGTGTCTGGCCGACTTTCATGTAGTTTGCAAGCACGTGCAGCTTTCCACGCCCATGAAACCCGAAGAACCTATGCCCGAAGCCCTGAAACAGAAACGCAGCTAGAACCAAACCCTGAAACTCGAAGCCAAAAGGCCCAAAAGCCTCAAAACCCCTGGAACCTGAAATCCCTCTAAGCTCGAAACCACCTCACCAACACACTCAAACCTGGGTTGGCCCGTAGTCTCCGGACTGCACCTCCAAGCCGTAAAGCGCTGAAACCCCAAAACATGCCTTAGGTTTGGGATTTAGGGTTTAGCATTTATGGTTCTAGAGGCTTATAACTTCATACTAAGACCCACGGCATAAAACACAGACGTACCACCAGGGCTGACCCTTGAAATGAAATCCTGAAGAACTAGATCCTCCAATATAGCTGTCTGTGTAACAGAAGAGGAAGTATACAGTAGGGACTAGAAGGGAATAGTAGCTATTTAGACCTAGAAAGGAATCATAGCGAATTAGAACATATTAGAACTCGTTAGACCTGAACTTAATACCCCACATTACTGCTTTGTTACGTGTTTGATTTTCCCTATAAAAAAGCACCTCATCACCTCGGGCGAAGCGCCGCGAGGGCTGCGATGGCATCTCGCGCCGGAGGGCATCCTGTTGCTGGACGCAAAAATACGAGGTCCCAGTACCCCTTAATTCGCCTCGGCCCCGGCCGAAGCGGTCAGAGGTTCCTATTCGGATTCCCTCTATTCCCCACCTCTTAATCCCCTCCCCAGTTACCCCACACCAAAAATCGGTGCCACTGCCCTTTAAAATGGAAACGTGTCACTGAGCTCCAACGTACGGCGGTGAATTCTCGCCCCCTCCAACGGATTTTTGTTTCTGTGGGCAGTCCCACCCAATTTTCCTCGCTTCCTCCCCTCCCCCCCCTCCCCCCCCCCCCCCTCCCCCCCCCTCCTTCGCCCCCCCCCTCCCCCCTTCCCTCCCGCCCCTCCTCCGCTCGCTGACAGGTGCGAGCTTTCTGGAGTTTTCGACGTTGCAATGTAGCATCTTTATGTCTTTAAGGCTGCAGTACCAAGCGAGTTTCAAGCCTGAATTCCTAACCCTACACCCTAACCCCAGCCTGAAAAATTGGGGCTCGCCTGTAAGGCTGCAGTACCAAGGGAGTTCCAAACCTGAATTCCTAACCCTACACCCTAACCCCAGCCTGAAAAACTTTCAAAGCCCGGACACTTCAATATACTTTAACTCTATCAAAAAACCCCAGCAAGGTCTTAATCATTGTTTGGGCCCCTACGTTGGCATCGAATTGATGGCTTTGCATCTCAGGCTTGTTTTAGACGCCCTTTCGTTGGGATAGGCGGAGTAACGTGGTTGAAAAGGCTGTGATGCTTCCCTAATCCAAGACGCCCACGAAATCCACAGCCTCAACGGCCCATACTTAAGGCATCCCGCCGCTTGCGAGAGTCTTGGTATCCAGTGTTTCGGAATGACGACACCAAAATTCGTACTGATACTACCACTACTAATACTACTCACAATCATCCTGCTTCGTGTTGCTATGAACATTACTTTACTATAAGTGCGATTCCAACTGTTACTTTTTTCCTACAAGAGCTTGCTGCAGATAGTAGCCACTCGCCGCATGCGCGTACAGCCGGGCCGAGGCGGACGACGCGCAGCGTTTCAAATTAAGAATTATGGCTTAAACTATATAGCGGTTCATATTATCATTCAAGCTATATTCCTGAATTAAGGGGTATTGGGCTCTCTGGGAATGTAGGAACCTGACTAAGAAACCCTGGGCCTTTATTTAGGGTTCTATAAGGGTTCCTTTAAAGGATACTGTAAGAGTACTATAATGGGTTCTATAAGGGTTTTGGGGGTTTGATGTAGGAACCTGATTAAGAAGCCTTGGGCCTTTATGATGGTTCCTTATATGAATCCTACTATTTGGGGTTTATGGGCCCAGGGTTTCTTAATCAGGTTCCTGCATTAATCCGTAGAATAGGGTTCCATTCAAAGGTTAATGTAAGGGATGAATGTAGGGGCCTTAAGCAGTCGAGTAGGGATTCGGGGTATAGTATAGTAAATTGATGTATGACGATAAAGGAAAATTATTTACTAATGCTTCTTGACCCCTGTATTGGTGCATGCAGGGTTTGGGTTTAGGGTAGCGGGTAACCTTTCGGTTTTTATATTGCATGGGTTTACAGTGGTACTGCTGATGGACAAAATCCTGCATTACCCATGATGAGGAATATACCATAGTTCCCATTGTTTAGAGTCCTTAGGGTCATGCAGGATTTTGTCCATCTGCAGTAAAACTGTCTTCGATAGGGCCGATAGGGTTGTTGCAGGCACCGGGTTGCCAGTTGGACGTGTTGCGAGATTGAGTACCCCTTAGGTACGGCCCCCATACAGTAAGAGTCTATAATAGGGCTACTATGAAGGTCCGACTATACCTATATTGTGAAGATTATTCAACTATTACTGAGTGGGGGCCGTACCCAAAGTGCCCCTTACACGCCGAGAAGCCCGACCTTGACACGCCTTAGAAAACTGGCAAGAACATTGCGCGACTTGGAAGGCCTAAACTTCAGGACTTTAGGTGAATGGCAATATCTTGGGTTTCGTTCATGGCTGCCCGAAAATTGCCCCATATGTATATTGTATACATATATACAAGTCCAGCAATCAACAAATATGAAAACATACACAAATAAAAAGATGTGTGTATACACACACATGTATATATATATATATATATATATATACACACACACATTATATTTATGAAGCAACGGCAGGAAACAGTGTTTCTCGCCCCAAGTAAGGCACGTGCATCTCTACCTGTATAGGCGGGCATCACTTCATGCACGCGGTCTAGAAAGGCATGCAGACAGGACAGGGTTCATGGTACTTTTAAAGTTACATGTTGAGACGGAGGATCCCATCTCCTGCCATTGGAGCTCTCCACTCATGAAGCAAAGGTTCTCACAAGACCATATCCTAGATGCCCGCCGGTTTAAAGTTTCGGGTTTAAGGCTTAAGCGTTAAGGTTTGGAATTTGAGGCTTAGGAAGTTTAAGTTAGGATTTCAAGGGTCTAAAGTTGAGGGTTCACATCCCATCGACCCGTCATATGCCAACAAGCCGACACTTCAGGAACGCAGGGATCAGAGCTAGGCTATGCAGGGTCCCCGGTGCTATGCCAGCACCAACCTGCAACAGCTCTTTGTAGAGTCGAACAAACCTGAGAACGCAATGCTGCCGAAGGGGCTCTCATGCAAGATTTGACATGCCTATTTTAATGAATCTCAAAGTTTACATATTCTGTTGTATTGTCTTGACCAAATTTTTGTTGCTACGTGGTGACTCAGCCAACTGTGCACTGCTGACGAATGTGGCGGTCCCAATACGCATTGCAGTAAAACGAGCTTCCGGAAATACTGCGTAAAGCACCGTGTCAGGACAGGTCTACAGCCGGGTCGGTCTCCTCTAAAACCGTCTCAATGATGAACAGTCTCGGGTGTTGCTTGGGGATCTGGACGGCATTGCCGGGAGTACTGCCTAAAACATATTTCCAAGACATGTCAACAGCCAGGGAATACCAGGGATACTCCGGTTTCAACGTCAAAAATGTTAGTGAGAAACCTCAGATGCTGGTTGGCGGTGTATACTGCTCAAAACATTGTTCCAAGACAAAACTCCAGTCAGGGTTGATCTCGTTGAAAGTGCGGAAGGATAAGCGGTCTGTGCAGCCAGGGGCGGCACTTCTACAGGATGCTCAATGATCATGTAGGAACCTGATTACGAAACCCTGAGCCCATAACCCCCAAAATAGTAGGATTAACACAAGGAACCCTAATAAAGGCCCAAGGTTTCTTAATCAGGTTCCTACATCAAACCCTAAAACCCTTGTAGTACCCTTTAAAGGAACCCTAGTTAAGAACCCCAGTAAAGGCCCAGGGTTTCTTAATCAGGTTCCTACATTATGCTCCGTCAGGAGCTTCCTCGAGGCTTCCGGAAGTACTGCTGGAAACCCGCTTCCAGGACATTCCCACAGCCAGGGCTGGCCCCCTCTAAAAATGCCCCGCGCTTGGCAATCATCAGCTGCTCTTTGAGGATTTTTCGACGATGCTATATGGGTTTTAAGTACGTCTTGGGGTTTATCCCAGCGGCCTTGATCATTGGAATACGGTTTTGGGGAGCCCATTATACTATACTTATAACATGGAACCCCCCAACATAGTCTAGGTCATTATTTAGGCACCTATAGTATGGCTTTGGGCTCAGGCCCCAGTACTTGGCAACAAGATCCTGCCGAGAGGCTCCCGACGATCCAGCCCGCCGCTGGAATCGTCATCGAACTGCCTGCGTGGTAAGTTTTCCCAAAGGGTCCAAGCACCGGTACTATTATTGTAGGTACTTAGTACCTGAATACCCCAAAATTACATACTGGACGGTTACTTGCTTTGGACCCTCTGGGCTTGTTTTGGTAACAATCAAAAGCTGACAAACCCCGGAACTTCTCAATACTACCAACTCTGGTGAGTGTATAGCCGACCGTGCGACGACGTAGCCAAGGATGGCTAGATACCTTGTGGTCATGTACACGCATGGGGAAGAGCAATCTCGAACGAAAACACAGATTAATCGACAGTAATGGGCTCAAATGTGCATGAACATAGCTCTTCCTACATGAGCGGGCTTAGTAATCAGAGGTCTACATAAAATCCCCAATGCATAGCCCTTGCCTCCTGCCTTCTTATTATGTACCATGGTGTAGACACTCACAACCCCTTGGTCCTTGCAGCCAAGTATCGCCAAGCGTCGGCCCAAAGTAACATCGTCCTGTGCAAGGAGGCGGGACCGAATGTCCTTCTGTGCTACCTATAAATTCGCCAATGTAGCTCCTCGTTTCGTCGTTCTGGTGGCGCCTTATATGATCCTAATCATGCGAAATTGGCCACCCCGATAAAGTTATGTTTGCTGTGCAGTAACCTGAATAAGCGTCCAAACTTGGTTGCACTGCACGGCAGAGAGGAACGTGATTGTAACCCAAAACCAAAGCCCTTGAGTTTACCCTAAACCCTAAACCTTAAACCCTAAACCCTCAACCCTAAACCCTAAACCCCTAAACCCTAAAACCCTAAAACTCTGAAGCCTAAACCCCCTCTCGCGTGGAAGTGTGGCAGGTCGAGGACGAAAGGCGGAAGTCGAGTTGCTCGGCTAGGCAGCCTAAGGTCTCTCAGTTGCCCCGGTCGCGAACCCAAACCTAGGGTTTAGGGCTTGGGGTTTAGGGTTTAGGACCTAGAGCACCGCATACACAGAGGCTTTTATCCTAGGGCCCTCAAGACTCATGTATTAAGGCTTTTGAGCCCAAAGACCATACTATGTAAGGCCTTGGGGCTATTTTGATCCCTCGGGCTAGAGCACCGCATACCCTGTACCGGAGTAACCAGGGGGGAAAGGACTCTAAACAAATTGGTACGTTCACCGTTATACGGCACCTTGGTTACTCTAGGGAAAGCCTCAACTCTGAACTCAAATGCGCAGTCCGAAAACAACTCAAACCATGAACCTGTCAGGATTGCAGAATATCTCTTCGGAGGGCTGGGCATGTACCCCAAAAATGGTGTAGTACCCTCAGGCTCCATAGTAGTTCCTTTTGGGGATTACCTTACAGGATTCTAAACACGAACCCCGAAAAGGAACCCACTATGGAGCCCTAGGGTATGAGCCTCCAGGTAAGCCCCTATAAAGTAAAAGCCAGAAAGTTGGAATATGAATATCCTAAACCCTTTGTGGTAAATAATAAGGGTATCCTACCCTGAAACCATATTCCATCTTTCTGGAGTTCCCTTTACGCCGCAGGTCCTGCATCGAAAGACCCAGGGCTTCGTGCAGTGCCGTGCAGAGACCCCAGAGCTCGTCGCGATCAATTTGACCATTCCTGGGCTTCAACAGAGGCTTTCCCAAAGGGTCCTAGGTGCTGTTATGCGGGATACTTCCCCAAATCATAACAGTAATTCCTAGTATAGAAACCCTACGTTCTACTATGAAGGTGCTGTTGACCATTCCTGGTCTTCAACAGAGGCTTTTACCCTAGGGCTCAAAGGACTCATATGTTAAGGCTTTTGGGCCCGAAGACCATACTACATAAAGTAAAAGCCAGAAAGTTGGAATATTGTTATCCTAAACCCTTTATGGTAGATTATAAGGTATCCCACCCTGAAACCATATTCCAACTTTCTGGAGTTCCCTGTAAGGCTTTCGGGCTATTTTGATCCCCAGGGTTAGAGATGTGATGAGGCCTCTCTGGGTTTCTAGGTCTTTGGAGGGGCTTACTTGGAGGGTCGGGGGACTTAGTAACTGGTTATTTTCGGGACTTATAAGTACCATAACCCCAATTAGGGTCCCTTTTAAGGTACTTATAAGTCTACCTACTACCTACTTACTAAGTCCCTTGACCCTCCAAGTAGGGTCTATATAGAAGCCTATTGTTCGGTGTCTGATGGTGGCTTTAAGGGGAACTCCAGAAAGTTGGAATATGGTTTCAGGGTAGGATACCTTATAATCTACCATAAAGGGTTTAGGATAACCATATTCCAACTTTCTGGCTTTTACTTTAAGGGCTTCGGGCTAAGGGTGCTTGGCGGTTGTTTTGGGCCCCCAGACATGAAGCCCGAATACGACGGCCCTTTTGATTCAGAGTTGAATAACCCCTAATATACAAGGGCCTTAATAATTGGAATAGGTTTTTTGGGCCCAATATACTACAGTTATAATAAGGAACCCCCACAATATTTGGTAATTATATATGCCCCTATAGTAATGAATCATACTTTCACGACTCCCTGGAAACCCAGTTGCCCGGACTATGACTCGCTATATGGTTATCAAGGCACGGTGGCCTACAATGCGAATGATAGCCTGAAGCCCTGATCTCGAAACCCGTAAACCTTAAACCGTGACAAGCTTCCAAAACCATAGTAAACACCGCCTAAACTTTTCAACTGTCCTCTAAACACGAACACTGAACCTGATAAAGACCTATGAAATCCTTCCCACAGCCAAGTACTAAATCCTGAACCCATTTGGAGGATCTCTTTTTGGGGGCAGCAGGCAGATGTTGGATGTCTTCAAGGTTCACGGGTTTAGGGTGTACTGACTACCGTGTAACCTGACTAGGGTATGAGGACGCCTAGGCGTCTAGAGCCACGGAAGGTTCGAGAATTTCATTCATTGTAACCCAAAGCCGTCTGCTCATAACCACGGCCGGAGGGTTCGATATGGGATTTAAGGATTTGGCTTTGTGCGAGTTGATCATGCTCGAACAATACACTTCCTACGAATCCGGAACCGTCATGAACTGCGAACCTCCAAAACCTAAACTACAAACTCTGAGCGCAAGCTTCGAGACCCCAGCGCACTGAAGAGGCAGAGCCCACAAAATGTTCGAAATCAGTAGTTAAAAAGGTCAGGGGCTGCGGGCTTACATAGAGTTTAGGGTTAGTTTAGGGTTCAGGGTTTGGGATTTCAGTGAGGGAGGCGGATAGGGTGCTGGGCAGCTGAACCTCCAAATTCCCGGACTTCTGCAGCCCAGCATCAGATCTCTATCGCATTGTACGAAAACAGCGCTAGCCTGTCAAGCTGCCAGAACAATTGACAATTCACAAGCGACTGCCATAAAATGATCTTCGTCATTCATGGACTGTTCCGTTGTCAACAAAGGCCCATGTTGCTGCTATGTTCGGAAGTTAACACGCATGGGGTCCGTTGCGAAGTCTACTCTCGCGCTTCAGTTCCGCACGATACTGGACAAGTTAATATAGGGGCCTTGATAATCAGAATAGGGTTTGGGATCCCAGTATGCCGTAATTATAATAAGGAACCCCCAACTTAGTATTGGCAAATATGAAAGGCTTTGGGCGGAGTACAGCGCAGACATCTGACCCCAGAGACTGAGTTGTCCCCCACAATGGGATCATGCTGTCAAGTGCAGACGGCCCAACATGAAAGTTAACCTTTGGGAGTATATTAGGATTATATATAGGAGTATATCGGGATTGTATAGGGGTTATAGTACCCCGAAAAGCTTTAAGGGTGCCCTACTCTACCACTAAGCCAAGTGCAAGGCAATCTGCATGCTGCCTCGCACGCCAGGAATGCCAAACAACGAAGCGGCTCCAAACGACCACATGCAAATGTCTCCGAAAATGTCCAGGAAACTTCTGGCCTTGATAAGCCGGAACTGCACCAACAATGCCCTGCAACGCAAGCCTGTTGCTGCAGCAGCTGCTCTGAAGCTAAGATGGCACGGATGAACCTGCCAAAGCAGAGAAGCACGGGCAGGAACTTCGGTATCCGAGGGTTGGCAATGGTTGACAGGCTTTCGCATTGCGCTCGTTCGAGATACATGGCACAGCGAGAGTCGGGATGAAGGGAGAGATGCTGTGCAGCACATGCAGAGGAGACATGTTTCATACCCGAATGAAACAGGACTCAGGAAAGGCTGATAGAAGAAAGCACGACCGGAACAGGTTAGGAGAGGAGAAGGACAGAGTAACAATACAAAGGCTTTCAAAGGGGAACAACATCGAAAGAAAATCCTGCAATGCTCTGAAGGGAAACAAAGCAATTACGGTCGCCGGGGGAGGCCAGAGGCAGCTTTTGACATCTTGAACTGAGAGTAACTCGGAGTGTCCGTGTACCTTGTAGCCATGCACCCCCAAGCGTAGGTCAGTCCAGGGACAACGAACAGCTTTCAGATTCCTTGACGCTTTAGATGGAGGCAAGCACGAGCGGTCCGACCTAGGTACGACTTAATCCCCAAAGGGTCCAAATAACCGTATAGTGTATACCTTAGGGTACTAAGTACATACTATACTGCTACTTGGAGCCTTTATGATGGTTCTTAGACTCTGTGCCCACAGCTGCCCCAAGTCGGCATGATATATTGGTCGCATGACTGGAGCCTATATGCAAGAAACTGCAAGCGCAAGCCCATCAACCCTGAAACCTTTCAAAACGGACGGTTTACGGTTCACGAAAAGAAACTATCCATATTTAGTAACATAACAATATCAGCAATATCAATAATCGTCATCATAAGCATAACCATTAGTAAGAAGTTAGTAGAACTGACCGCACAGAACAATATTTGGTAATTGCAATAATAATAGCACTGAGCATACTAACAAGAGCAAGCAATAGTACAACTTATCAGAAACCAAAACTTCCTCAACCCTAAACCCTAAACACTAAACCCTAAACTCTAGATCCTAAACCCTAATTTCTAAAATCCTAAACCCCGAAGCCCTAAACTCAAAAATCCTAAACTCTAAAATCCTAAACTCTAAATCCTAAACCCTAAACCCTAAACTCTAAAATCGTAAACCCTAAACCCTAAACTCTAGAACCCTAAACCCTAAAGCCCATGAACTTCAGTCCTCGGATCTGGAGGTAGCGCCCTTCGTAGGCCGGAGGACACGGCCTGGGCCCGTCAGCTCTTCGGACTCCGTGGAAACTGATCCCCTGGGGTTCCTTTAAGGGGTACTAGGGTTTAGAGTTTAGGGTTTAGGATTTAGGGTTTAGGGTTTAGGATTTAGGATTTAGGGTTTAGGGTTTAGGATTTAGGGTCTAGGATTTAGGGTTTAGGGGTTGATGATATAAATCCCTAAAGTTCCTTTAAAGGGATCTATAAGGGTACCTTGAAGGGGTTGCTTTAAGGGATCTATAGGGGTTTTAGGGTTTAGGGTTTTGATGATATAAATCCTGCCATGACCTTAAGGACCCTCAACTATGGGAATTATGGCATATCCCTTATAATGGGTAATGCAGGATTTATATCATCAACCGAAGGAGTCCTTAAACTGGGCTTTTAGTTGCCAAATAAACTGGGCGTTTAGTTGCCAAAAAATTCACTATACTCATAACTACTTATATCTCAAGTTAAGGTACTTAGAACTAACTGTACTCATTCTGGGTTTTAAGTAACAAGGGAGAAAACGGTATAAACTTTTATTTCATAATGGTTCCTTTAAGAACATTAAAGGTATTAAAAGTATGGCACTCCAAAGCCCAGTAAAGGGCAGCTACAGGGTGCCCTAAAGGGTTGCGTTAAGGCATCCATTTAGGACCTCTTGAAGGGTTACTATGAGGACTTGGGGTTTAGGCTTCCTTCAAACGTCCTGAAAGGGCTCCTTAAAGGTTGCTCCAGGGTTATAGATTGGTTAGGGCTTGTAAACGAGTCGTACTTAAGGGTTTAGGATTCAGGAAGGGCTCCTCTCTATAAGGGCTACTCTAGGGTGTTCTGTGAGGGTTTCTTGTCGGGCGTATAGCAGAGGTTAGGATACAGGCCTGCTGTAAGGCTTACTATTCGAGGTTGCTATAAGGCTTATAGGGATAGAGCTTCTATAGAGTTTCGGGTAGGGTTCGGGCTTAAGGTTTAGGGAGTTCGGAAGGCACCTTTCAAACAATGCTGCTCAAACACTCTACTATTACCGTACATGGGGCATAACCGCAAAGTGATGCAAAGTGGCGATGCCACTGCAGCATAGCCATCCATGTACAGAGTTAAGGAGTGCCTGAATTTTGGATACGGCTCACACGGGGATCTAGACTACAACCGCACAGTTCCGGACTTTTCTCGAATAGGCGGCTTATCAGCCTCGCTGAGGGATATTAGAGCTGAAGGTGTACCCTAAACCTCGTAAATCAAAAAACTACCCTAAATCCTATAAATGCTAAACCCTGAACTACACTAGGTTTGGTGCATCTCGTCAGCCCACGATCGCCTAAGCGCTTCACCTTTCAACATGAACTGAAACTTGCCTCGCGGCTGCAGTCCCTCTGAGGTTTTAACGAGCTTCCCTACGGGTCGAAAGACCCTCGAATTAGGCACTCAGGTTTAGGATGATAATACTGCAAAAAGGGTTGTATATATGATTGGGAGTATCTGAACGTTATGCACCTGGACTCTTAGGTTCTATGCTACGGCACCCGCAAGTGTAACGAGTGTAAGGAAAAAACAGCTTAAGCAACAACGGAAGCACACGGCAAAGCCTGGGTACACCATGGGTGGAACTTCGGCACCGTTCAGGGTTTAGGGCCTCTGACTCAGTGGGTAGACGTCCACAGCAAACAGCGCGGTATGGCCAGAAGGTGCTGAGGAGTCGTTGGATTATCGAGGGACCGAGCCAGCATGCAAGCGTGCTTTGAGCAGGTTTAATCAGTGCCCAGCCTTGACCAACGGTTTAGGATTTAGAGTTTAGGGTTTAGGGTTTCGGGTTTCGGGTTGGGAGGAGAACTCTTCCCACCCTGCGGCGGTTGCCTTGCATCTGCTTCAATGACAGCCGGGCGAAAGCACCCGACGCGAAGCGTGAACTAAACAGGCCCCATTTTTTTGGCATTGGGTATTTCGTGAAGGAGCCCAAGAGCACGAAACGGGAAAAAGGGCCCACTGGGAGACACAGTTTTTAGGGCCCTAAACATATCTAAATCCTAAACCCTAACCCACAAAACTCTAGCCCCAAGATCCTAAACATACCTAAACCCTAAACCCTAAACATACCTAAACCCTAAACCCTGAACCCCAAGACACTAACCCCAAGACCCCAAAAACCATGGAGAGCAAGCGGCTGCAGGCCGCAGGTTCGACCGGCTCCTCTGGTGAGTGGGCCTCGGAGGGAGAGAGACAGAGACCGACTGCTGAACAAGCACTAACTGTTAAATTTCAATATTACTGCCTTTAGAGGGGGATAAAAAAAATCTACTGGAATTAAGGTTTTGGCAATGGCTGCAAGCTGAGAAAGAAACCGATCAAGCACATGTGCGCTTCGGAATACTTTTCTCTTGTTGCCCGCATTTTGGTCGACGACCGGGTCCTCCATTTCAGGAGTAGTGTTCCTCTGCTAACTCTGCTATGCAGAGGCGTCTGGTGTCTGTGTGTCAGCACCACTGTTTGTAGGCTTTTTCAGCAGATTTAAAAAATCTTTTTCTTGTTTTTCAAAGTCTTTGTTTCAGCAGTTTTTTTAAATTAAAAAAAATATTTTTCACATTCTTCATTCCAGCAGATTTTTTTTATGAAAAACAAATATTTCTTTTATTTTTTCAAAGTCTTTATTTCAGCAGACTTTTTTTTATAAACTTTTTCCAAAAGTTTTCATTCCAGCAGATATTTTTTTTATAAAACTTTTTTTTTGGTTTTTTGTTTCAAAATCTTTGTTTCAGCAAATTGTTTGATAATTTTTTTTCAAAATCTGTATTTCAGCTATTTTTTTTTTTATAGAAAACATATTTTTTCAAAATCTGTATTTCAGCAGCTTTTTTTGTAAAAAAAAGTATTCTTTTTACGTTGTTTCAAGTTCTTCGTTCCAGTAGATTTTTTTAATAAACTATTTTTCTTATTTTTTCAAAATCTTTATTTCAGCAGATTTTTTTATATTTTTTAAATTTTTACCAAATTCTTCTTTCCAGCAATTTTTTTCATAAAAAAGACATTTTTTATTTTTTGTTTCAAAATCTTTATTTCCGCAGATTTTTTATTAAAAAAAAATATTTTTTTCTGCACAGACCTTTATTTCAGAAAAAAAAACAGCAATTTCAGATTTTTGTTTTATAATTTTTTTTATTTTTTCTGCACAGACCTTTATTTCAGCAAGAAAGCCGCAATTTCAGATGATTTTTTTATAAAAAAATCTTTTTTTTATTTTTTTCTGCACAGACCTTTATTTCAGCAAAAAAAACGGAATTTCGGAGGATTTTTTTTATAAAAAAAATCTTTTTTTTATTTTTTTCTGCACAGACCTTTATTTCAGCAAAAAAACCGTAATTTCAGAGGATTTTTTTTATAAAAAATATCCTCTGAAATTAAGGCCTTTTTGAAAAATTCACACTCTAAAAACAGTGCCAAAAACCCCAAAACACCTGAAATTCATTCAGAATCTAGAGTGCAGATAGCGAATCAGCACTCTATTTTCTGATACAAATTCAGGTTTTGCAGGTTTTCTGCATCAAGATTTAGAATGTGATTTTTTCAAAAAGGCCTTAATTTCAGAGGATTTTTTTTATAAAAAAAATCCTCTGAAATTACGGTTTTTTTGCTGAAATAAAGGTCTGTGCAGAAAAAAAAAAAATTATAAAAATAATCATCTGAAATTGCGGTTTTTTTGCTGAAAAACAGGTCTGTGCAGAAAAAATAAAAAAAAGGTTTTTTTATAAAAAAAAAATAAACTGAAATTACGGTTTTTTTGCTGAAATAAAGGTCTGTGCAGAAAAAAATAAAAAAAGATTTTTTTTTATAAAAAAAGTCCTCTGAAATTACGGTTTTTTTGCTGAAATAAAGGTCTGTGCAGAAAAAATAAAAAAAGATTTTTTTATAAAAAAAATCCTCTGAAATTACGTTTTTTTTGCTGAAATAAAGGTCTGTGAAGAAAAAAATAATAAAAAAATAAAGATTTTTTTTATAAAAAAAGCTGCTGAACTATTTTTTTCAAAAAAAAAACCAAAAATGCGTTTATAAACTGATCTGTTGAAACACAGATTTTCGAAAAATAAAAACAAAAAGTATTTAAAATAACTGCCAAAGTAAATGCGCAGCAAAAAAATCTTTCCCTTATAAAATGAATTGCTGGCACTGCTGTAATAAGAAATATCAGAAAAACATGAACATTATTTAAAAAAGGCTGCTAAGGTAAGTTAGAAAGACTATGTAAAATCTGCCAAAGTAAAGATTTCAATAGTTTTAGATTTAACAATAACATTTACCGTGACAAATCTTTCGTGTAAACAAAAAGATGCTTTCTATCAGACAACAAACTGTTTCTTTCACAAAATTCTGCCTCAGGAAATGTCTGCCGATAAAATGTATGTTGTCACATAGAATGACGAGTTTTCTGCTGAAGCATAGTTTTGATTCCGCTATGTTCCTCTGCAGAGAAGATTTCTCCTTATCTTGCAGGCAAGACAAACCGTGTTAAGCTTAAGGCAAAGGACTACGGTCCGGCATTCAGCTGTATGTAAAAACAAAGGCGAGCTTTTTTCTGTTTCAAGTCCTTTTTTCTTGACACACAATGAAGTCAGAAGGAATGTGGCAAGGGACTGCGTAGGAAAAATCAAGCACCAGTCGGGATGCTAAACAGCAGCAAGAAAGCATCACCGGGTATTCCAAGCAGAGGTTTATGATAGATCTGGGACAGCGCTACCTACCCGTGAAAGGACTCAACATGGATGATTGCCTTTAGACGTCAGCACTGTCCAACCAGGCACCTCGTACACAAGCAACCTTCGCAAGAAGCTTAATTTCAGCAGATTTTTTTTATGACCTGAATATTGAAATTTAACAGCACTAACAATATAATACAAACTGATACAACATGACATGATATCACTTATATATCACTAATATCATTAAAACCTGATGTAATACGCTTAAACATAATATAATATAACAGAATATCATATACCGGACTCTTTTTGAGAGTAGGACAGTAAGTGCTTCCAACTGAGCAGTCATGGGCAGACAGACAGACAGACAGCCAGGCAGGTAGACTCCTAAACTCTTATATAACCCTAAGAACCCTAAGACCCTAATAGCACTAAACCCTCAAACCCTGAATTCATTCCTGTCAAACCCCAAAAACCCTTAAAATAGCACATAGAACACCCACAAAAAAAAACTATGCCCCAAGCCCTGGGCCCGATGCCTCGGATAAAGCTCTGGGTCAACGCATCTTCAGCTGCATTCCGGGCCAAAGGCTCGTTTAGGGTTTAGGGTTTAGGGGGCCAAATGCTCACCTAAAAAAAAATCTGAGGCTAGGGGAGGTTTTAGACTAGCAGACGGTGGGTAGAAGGCGAAAGGTACTGACTCAAGTGTGGGGGTTTGTACCACGAATACAAGGACGGTAAGACTCTATGACACTTTGCGTTATTCAGGCCGGACCGTGATGGCAGCCGGGCCTACGTACACGACGACAATCGGTGAACCACCACACACAAAGTTCACGACGATCAGCAGCAGCTTTTCATCATGCAACATGCTTCTCGTTTTCATCGTTGTATGACTACCACCATCAGTGTAATCAGCGCGACGGTTTGACGACATCAACGATCGTCGACATCGCCAATGTCACAACGATGAGCATCACCATCATGATCATCATCGTCATCATCATCATCATCGCCATGACCATTGCACACCTCACTAACCAAGGGCGCGAGCAACATCATTAGCATTTTCAGCCTCGCCATCGCCGTCGTCATTGTCAGTCCGACCGGAGTTCGGATTGCTTCCTTTCGTGAACGGAAGTAATACTGAATGGGCAGCCTAAGGACCAAGCGTGGCATTCAGTTGCAAGCTGGCTATAGGGCCAACAGGAGATCGAGGACCTGGCGGCCGTTCTTCACCAGCATCCCCAACAGCATCCTCGAGCACGCTGCCGTTGTTAGGTCTGTTAGGTGGGGTGTCAAGATGATGTCCGTCTACTCACAAGTTGTGAACTTACGCTTAATAGGAAGACCTGCCCGGTTTGGACGTTTAGGATACAGGGGCCTTGCAGTGCTCTGCCCAACGGGTCCAAAGTACCTTCATAGTAGAATGTCGGGTTTCTATATCTACTCTTATGATTTGGGGAAGCAACCCCCATGACAGTACCTAGGACCCTTTTTTGCTAGCTAGAGCTCTACAGGTGGAACCCGGGAGGGCTTGCAGCTAAACGAGCTGAAGCCGCTCATGTGACTGAAGCCTTCAATCATATGGGTAGTTGTCAAAAGTATGGCCCCTTTTTGGGTACCCTAAATAAAAAGTGCCGTATCAGAATAAGGAGCCCAAATCAAAAAGGGACCCTATTTTTGACAACCACCCATATGTCCCGAAGGGCCCAAGTAACGGTCTAGTATATACTCTAGGGTATTATATAAGTACCTACAATAAGGGTACTTAATTGGACCCTTTGGGCAAATCGACATCCAGAAGCCAATGCCTTATGTAATCCGCAAAGCAAATGCGAGTTTCCGAAAATAGGAGACCCTAATGTAGTACCCTAAATAGTAGGATCCTTATTATGAGGGCCCCATGATAAGGTACCCCTCATTTTCGGAAGCTCCCAAATGGAAGACTTCCACTCAGCCCGTCCTGCAGAAGGTGCTTGTAGAGCCTCACGAACTCTTCTGGATCCTTGACAAGATCACAAGTGGCGAGGAACATGCAAAAGCAACTGAATGTCTTTGGTCGTGCCACTACATACACGCTGTGTAAGCATGCACCATCCTCTGAAACTTTATCTGCTCCTCCCTCATCCTACTCTGTCTCCCTGCTCCCCTCCTCTTCATCACATTCTCTTGATTTTTGTATATCATCTTCTCCCTCCTGAAACCCTAAACCCTAGACCCTGAACCCAAAGCCTTACAAAGCCGTCGTGAAAGGCTCCAGTCCGCCGCTGAAGTCGTCGTCGAATCTCGCCAGCTGCCGACCAAGGTCGATTTGATTCAGCAACTTCAAGCCGATCCTGTTTAGGGTTATAGGTTTAGGGTTAGGGTTTACGGTGGTTTAGGCTTAGTTTAGGGTTCAGGGAACGTTTTACAGCGACTATAATGCTTACCTTCACAATTTCTATAAAGGGCTAGTAAATTTAAAAGGGCTCTATAATTAGAAGGCATTTTGGTTTCAACAGGTTTAAGGGTTTAGGGTTGGGAAATGGGAGTGTGAAGGTGCTCAGAAGCCTTGATAAGGTGGTTTATATTGGGTTCGCCATGGCTTTAAGGGTTCAGGGCTTAATGTGACGTCTTGTTCAGGGCGGACCGGAGCTATCCTCGCATAAGCCAACATCGACCCACACAACGTCCCTACTTGAGGCCATCCTGGGTTTTGGAGTGTAGGGTTTAGTAACCTGATGAAGCCTCACCCCTTGAGGGCTTGGTACTCCGCTGTGAAGCTCCGCATTGCTTGAGAAGCTTTGCACTGGTCTACCTCAGACTCATTCAGATTTAAGTAGTTGTTTCCCTACCTTAGGGTCCAATTTTCGCTCCCCAAAAATAGTATGGCACGCTCATAAAAAGGCTTTTGGGAACCCTAGTTTGAAGAACTACCAAGTTCGAGCTTAGGGGATTCTCACAGAGATGCTTCACATTTGCCAGGTTTGGGTTAAGTCAAGGTTGCACCGCTTCTACTGCTCTTAGGGGGAAGCTGAACATGTCGCGAATTCGGATAGCTTCCTTGCCCCCAGCCAACATTGACTAAACGGCTTGTGATTTTCCTAAACGCCCCGGGTCTACAGTCTACCTAGTCTGGTGGTTTCTAAAAACAGTTAAAATACAAGAAACCCCTTAACCCTATTCTAGTTATGAAGGCCCCTACATTAGAGCACAGTGCTTGCAGGGCTACTTGTAGGACTTTTGAAACCAGCCACGCTGAGTTAAACTTCACTTCAGAAGCCAACGCACCGAATCAAAGACTACAAGCACTGAGCTCTTTACATTCCATATGCTAGATGCCGCCAGTGGCCTCTCATGCATGGACTCGCAAAGCATTTGAAGCTCATCGCGCTCGATCTGCCCTTAGATTCGACAACACGTTCGCGGCTTCATGTGTTTGTCAGATAGATACCGCTCACAAAGGAGGTAGCATACTTAATACTTATCTTAACAGCACATGCAGCAGCATTCCTGGATGCACACCATGCCACCATCGTCGCACAGCACAAGCCACTTGTGTAAACCACAGCAGATGCACGATGGGTGCAAGCAAAAACTAAGCCGACTGCCACTACCCACGACTAACACACAGACCTGGGCTCCACCGATAACACAAAACACGCCTGCTACTCTATGTTGTGTGGTACCGGCAAAAGGGCCGTTCTCAGTGCGTTAATGCTAATATTAGCACTTGTACAAGTAGGAGAAGAAGTAGTAGTAGGAGGCACGTAGATAGTACTCGTAGTCGTGGTGGTGGTAGTAGCAGTCGTCGTCGTAGTAGTCGTCGGAGTAGCAGTAGCAGCAAAGGTCGCGGCAGCTCGTAGCCTGAGGAACAGCAGCAGCAGCAGCAGCAGCGGCAGCAGCAGCAGTGGTAGTAGCAGTAGCGTCTTACTAGTAGTAGCAGTAGCATCAGCAGTAGTCGTAGGAACAGAAGCGCTGTAGGACTAGGAGCCGCAGCAGAAACACACACATTTCTTCTTACCCAAGCCCTAACCCTAGTGCTCCGGTTACCTAACTAGTAGGTTAATGGGGTACATATTATATGGTTAGCAACCTACTGTTTGGGTAACTGGAGTTTTAGGGTAACACACGAAACTTTTCAAGAATCCAAGCGTCCATTACGATTTAAAATAGTATAAACTCTAGGGTGTTAAGTACCTACTATAAGGGTACTTGGACCCTTTGGGTTTCAAGAATCCAAGCGTCCATTACGATTTAAGTCACATCGCTCGAAGACCGACTTCGCCTGGCGTAGTGGCACCGGCCAGAACTAAAGATGCAATGACGCACTGAACTAACTTGACTTGAGTAGATAAGGGGGCCAAAAAGCTTAGTTTTGAAAAACACATATGGGTGGTTGTCAAAATTAGCTCCATTTTTGGGCCCCTATTATAATACGGCACCTATTATTTAGGGTACCCAAAAAGGGACCCTAATTTTGAGAAACACATATCATGGATCCCTATGGCTAATGGGTGTCGGCTGCAGGCTTGTTCAGAGGCCAGCCCGGGCATTATGCGGCTGCGGCAGACTTGCTGCTTACGCGTTGGTGTTCACTTCCCCGTCCGCCCCCCCCAATCCGCCAGCCACCCACGCCTTCATCCGCCCACCGTTGTGAAACCCTTAACCGCAAACCCCAATGTAACCTCATACATTCTGCCTGGTTTGATCTAGGACGGGTAATCAACCAGCCTGGCACTTCAAGCTCAAGCGCTTTGGAGGTTGTAGGGCTTCAGGGCTTTAGGGCTTTTGGGTTTAGGGTTTGAGACTGCTCTTTCAGGGTGAAGGTTAACTGTTTTACTCACCTGGCATCAATCTCCGCCAGTGTTACGCGGACGGAAGTGTTTGCACGACTGTGCATATTGGCCTTAATTCCACCCAATGAAATTTCCACCCAATCCAATGTCCAATTCTGTCATTTCAGCAGGCTCTGCAAGACGTCACACAGAAGCATGCAAGCCACGCGGCGCCGTGGTAGGAGGCATTGGCTGGGTAAGGCACATGTTGGCCACAAAATTGCGCGTATTCAGACCCGACACTCCTGCAAACACATCAGAACCTCAAGAAATTATCACTCCGTCTCCCCCCACCGCCGCCACCCGCGCCCGCGAGTCAAAGACATGCAGTAATGACAAGTCACGGAGGAAACTGAAATCGACGGATCTTAATGTAGTTTAATAATTAAAATAGGGATTTGGGGCCCATTATACTATAATCATAGTAAGCAACCCCAAAATAGTATAGGCAATTATTAAGGCCCCTTTTGTTACTGTGGTTCCGAGCTTTAGTCCCAGGCTACGTGTCGTCACCTCAGGAATTGAAAACAAGACGTCGTTGTGTTCTACCATAGGCCCCAAAGTAGTTTCTTTTATGGGTTTACCTTAGAGGATTCTACATATGAACCCCCAAAAAGGAACTACTTTGGGGCCTTAGGGTAATCTCTACCTGTGGATCCAAAACCTACTGTTTTTGGGGTTAGACCCTCTAATTAAGGGGTCATAACCTACTATTTTGTAGGGTTTGGGGCTACAGGTAGGGCCAGGCTTTCAATGAGCCTGTGCCAAGGGCCAAGACCAAAGCTTCGCTAAGTGTCTTACCTTAGTCTAGGTGATCCATACGAAACGACAGCAGAAGCCCCAAACCCAACATAACCCTACACCCCAAGCCCTAAACCCTAAACCCCAAGCACTAAACCCCAAACCCTAAGCTCTAAACCGTAAACCCTAAACCCCAAACTCCAAGCCCTAAACCCCAAGCCCTAAACCCCAAACCCTAAACTCTAAACCGTAAACCCTCAACCCCCAAACTCTAAGCCCTAAGCCCCAAGGCCTAAACCTTAAAGAAGCGCCTGCTGCTTCAGGAGCTCTTCACTTTGGAGAAGGGCCTCGTCTGGCAGCAAAGTAGACATGGGGTCCTTAATAACTAGACCAGACGTGACCCTTTAAGGGGTCTACAAGGAATCCGTTGTAGGGTTCTATACTGTGGTAATAGGGTATACTATACTATAATCACAATAAGGAGCCCCACAACAGTATTGGTAATTATTTAGGTCCCTATAGTAGATGTCGGGTGTGCACCGTGAACTGCAAGCGCAATCTATGATTCTAATTATATTCAAGATCCAAAACAGGCTTCTTCCGTTCATCTTGGACAAATGCGCGGATCAGGTTTGATGATTAGTGTTTTATGGTCCAGCATTGTACGAATTGGGGCGGGTTAAATGGTAGCAGCTCAGATTCGCCGTTTCTGGGTCAGCACCTTGCTGCATTCAAACCACTTCTAAGAGTCTGTGACTCGGGTGTACGACTGCTGAGTGTGGCCGTAGACAATCACTCAAGCGACCAGCCACGACAGGGGTTTCCGGTTTAAAGCTTTCAGCATTTGGAAGTAAGCGGTTTCGGGTTGATGTTTATGCCTGTTTTGCTCCGTGTCTTTGCGGGTGGACGACCTCCAAGACGGTAGTACTCTTGCCAAGAGGAGGAACAGCAAGAACAATGATCGTTGTATCACTACTTGGAGAATCATGGGACTTACTAAGCTTATAAGTACATGAATTGGGGTTATAAGTAGCTATAAGTATAGTTAGCCAAAAATTATAAGCCTAGTTATTAAGCCCCATGATCCGTTAAGTAGTGGTGTTTGGACGCCTCGAAGCTCTGTCTAAGTGTCGTGAAGCTTGAACCGTAAGCCCGAGCCCCAATTCCAGAAGACAGGGGGTTAGGGTTTAGGGGTTTAGGGGTTTAGGGGTTTAGGGGTTCAGGGTTCAGGGTTTAGGGTTTTTTTTTTTTTTTTACACGTGCTAGACCTAGCCCTCCCACCAAGTCTCCCCACGCAGAGGCACGCGGTGAAACCATCGCCACGTATGGGCAATGTCATTAAGACCATGTGTACAGGTCTTTACAGCTCTCTCCACGAACTATAGTAACGCCCCTCACGGTCCAGAAAGTTTTGAAGCACTTCATCAACACTGAGGGAGTCTGGAACTGTCAATCCCTGAGGAAACGACTGTGCATCAAACTCACCCACCGGCTCCGGAATCTCGTTGGCCAACCCATCACCATCTTCATGAACTTCATCATCCTGCTGAATCTGCTGCTCAGGCGTGAGAAGGAAAACCGGGCTATGAAGCTCTGTAGAGAGATCATCCTCAGGGACCATTTCCTGCAGCTCCGTCTCCCCGGTCAGCAGGTCACCCGCAGCAAGCACAGTCCCCTGACTTGACTCCGCCGCCTCAAAGTCAGGGATTTGGGAGAGCTCATCAGTTTCCACTACACCATCTCCAATCTGGTCTTCTGGATCAGGGGCACCATCTCCAGGGACAATAACCCACACATAGTCACCTCCCAGATCAATATAGTCAGGCATAGAAGGAGTCGACGAAGTCACCTTTGTTGGAGAACGATGTGGACTGCGGGATCGGGGCCGAGCCAGTGAGGCGTGAACCTGACGACGAACTTCCCGTGCAACCATGTCCGATAGGGCTCTCGGTGACACCTCTATGCTGAAATCCTCATCCCACTCGCCAATGCCACCTTCCAGAACAGGTTCGTTCACCCCTGCAGCTGTAGGACCAGACGAGGCCGAGGAGGAAGCTGCAGGCAACTCACATACTGGTGCCGTGCTGGATGTGGTGGACGTAGTAGTAGTTGCCAGAACCCAAAACGAGGTGGTGGTCAAGGTCAAGTTCCAGGTCAAGGTCATACTCCAGAACGATGTGGATGAAGTCGAGGGTGAGCTGGAGGTCCAGGTGCACGAAGTCATCGAAGTAGTCGTCAGGGAAGTCCACTCCAAAGTCGCCGTAGTAGTGGAAGTGGAAGTGCCTGCGCTAGCATCTCCCTCTTCACCAGCAAGGAACTCATCCAGGTAGGAGGCGCTCACGTAACCACTGCTCTCAACATCAGGGAACGGGGTAACAGGTGCACCCGGTAGACGCACAGGCGCAGTGGGAATGATGGGCGTAGACGTCCCCGAGTGTAGAGGCTCCAGTGGAGTTTCTGGGGCTCCCGGCAGATGCACAGGCCGTGACGGAATGTGCTGTAGAGATTGTTCTGGGTCATCATCCGACGGAAGGTGTGGCGTGACGGGCGCTGCATCCCAGGACAAAGGCGACTCAGGGGCCATGCTAGGCAAGAGTCGAGGGACCCATCAGGCGTAGCGGGGTTGGACGGACTCCACCCCCTGGTAGCAGCAGCCCAGCTCTCAAGCGTGGGTAGTCGTGGAACATGTCCCCGAGGCCCGTGAAGTCCTTGAGGTCCTGGTGGAGGTCCTTGTTGATGTAGAGGAGGTCGCGAAGTGCGGCTCGGTGGTCTCGAAGGCGGTGGCATACTGCTGGATCCCTGTGTAGGCAAGGAAGTCGTCCCAGAAGAGAAGGAAGACGGTGAGGTTGGCGGTTGTTGCCATGAGGAACTCGCCCCACTGCTTCCTGCACCGAGTCCAGTACTCCTCCCAGGCGGACCCTCATCGTTCAGGTCGGAGAAGGTGCGCTTGAGAAAAGGCCGTGGGAAGACTCGGGCACCGGAGTTGGCGGGTGGGCCAGGCGGAGGGGTAAGAGGGCGCGCTTGCCATCGACGTCCCAGTTCTCGAAGGTCAGCAAGGCCACGATCGCGTGCTTCTTTAGCTTCTCTCTCTGCTTGTTCCCTTCGAGTGCGTTCCCCGTGCTCCGCCACCACTGCTGCGACCACCGTGTTGATATTGGGAGTGAAGGCCTCCGTCCACTCAAGCAGCGACCTCCTCTCCCCCGCAGAGCGCGGCGGGGCTGTGCGTGGCTCATTGTCCGGCACCGGGATCTGACGCAGCAAATTCTCCCTGTACGAAGTGAGGGCCTCCGCGACCAGTTGAACCAGCTGGAGGTGCCTGTACGCCCCCCAGCGGAGTCCAGGGCCGAAAGCGAAGTGAGCTTTGCTGCAGAGTTCACGGACAACCTCAGAAACAAGGGCCTGTAGAAGCTGTCTGACAGAGTTCACCCCGAAGCTCTCCAAGGACTGGGGGACCACGACCTCATTCATCTGGATGTCAACTTCCTCACTTGCCCCAGTTTGTAACTGAACGAGAAGGCTAGTGTTCTCTGGTTCAACGATCAGTGAGCTCAGAGGCAATGCTTCCGCAGGATCGGCTGGAACTTCACTGGTGGTAGAGGTAGTGAAAGACCCATGAGCAAGCAGAAGATCCAACAAATAGTCACCCCCTGAAATAGCCAAGGAGGTCGTGGTGGTAGTGGATGGCGGCATGTCCAAGGTCACGTAGGAGGTTGAAGTCGTCGTGGTCAGGCTTCGCAAAGAGCACGTGGGTGGCAGACCAATGTGAAAAGTCGAGGTCGTAGAGCTTGTCGAACAGGTAGAAGTCCACTCCAGGGAGTACGCCCCACCAGAGAAAGTGAAAGCCGAGGCAGCCACAGGCAAGGACCACGTACTCCACAGCTGGCAGGACAACGTCGTTAGCGTCGAAGTAGAGAGCGGCATCCAGAAGATGGAAAGAGTCATCCCAAGGAAGTGAAAGCTCAGGAGGTACACAAGGAGCCCCAGGAGGAGTCGCCCAAGCGCAGCGAGGACCATGACAAAGCACCAAGCGAAGGCAGGGGCGGGGCAGTGGTTCACAAGAGAAGCAGCTGCGACGGACAAGAAGCAAGAGCAAGTTTCCGCAGGGAAGCGTCATTAGTGTTCCAGCTCATCGTCATGTCGTGTAGAAAGGAGAACAGCAAGAAAGTCATCCCAAGGATTAGTATTTCAGCGACAGTTGCCGTCCCCTGCACCACTTAATGTCCCACTGTTGAATCCACTGTTGTTGCATGCTAGCCCACTGCACACGATCTTGAGCAAGTTGTTGCCATTTGGTACCAAAGGTAGTAGCAAGTTCTCTCTCGAGCCCACACGGATAAAAGGACCCTGGATGTCGAATACCTGTATGAATGGAGAGCGCTTGTTGGTCTCTCCACCAGTGCATACCTTTCCAAGTCAGGAGCTGAGACACAATCCCTGCCTGCGGATAAACAGTAAGACCGCTGTCTTGGGTCTGACGAGCCCAGTGTCCAGCAAGTGTGTACTGCAGTCGGCGCACTCTAGTGCTCCAGCGATCCAGGCCCTGTTGGGCAAGCCATGCACGGACAAACCTGGAGGTCCGCGCATTCCACTGTACCCAGTTTTCCCCACCCTGGCGCCCCAAGAGAAAAGCATCCCGGAGGATGTGAGTCTGCACTGTATTGAGAAGAGCCAAGTCATCGGGTGCCCAGAAAACCGCCCCAGCCACCCAAGTGAACGATGATTCAACCAGTGAGCGTATCAGCCGAATTTTACTCATCCAACCACCGCGCGATCGTAAGATAGGTCGACAGCTCGCATATGCAGCTCTGGCACGGGCAATCAAGTCACGGCTTTGCCGACTCGCATTGCCTTCGAAAGAGAAATCAAGGCCAAGGACCCGGATGGTGGCCGAGGCAGGAAGGACGGAGACAACCTCATCCCTAATAGTCATCATGCGAGGCCCAACGTAGTGCTCCGTGGCAATGACGGCTGTTTTACTCATGGCAAGTTCAAGCCCTACCCCCTCAAGCGCCAGGTTGATCAGGGAAATCTTGGTCGCCAAGAAGTCCGTGGACGTCTCGTAGAGGAAGATGTCATCCTGGTACTGGAGCATGTCAACATCGGAGTCCTCCAAGGGCTTTGGCAAGGAGGACCAAGATGGGTGTCGTCGAACATCCTGAAGTACATCCTCAAGAATGATCCCGAAGAGCTCGGCCGACTCTGGTGATCCTTGTTTGATCCCAATGTCACATTCAATACAAAGAGAATTCCCCCCAGGCACCGTGCCGTGCAAATAGTTGGGACGTAGTTGAAGGAGCAAAAAGCGAAGTTCGCGGCCAACCCCTTGCATTTGCAACCTCTGAACCAGGAAGGAGGCCACCCTGGAGCGAGATATTCGATCGAAGGCACCCTTCACGTCCAGTTTAGCTACCAAAAGTCCCAGTTTCCATTCCCTTGCAACATCACGGACACGCGTCATCGCCCCGACCAAATCAGCCGGTTGCCTCCCTGGCCCACAGCACGAGATATCAGAACCTCTCCGAAGTAAGGGGAAAGTACGTAACATCACAAGCCTCGTGGTCAGTTTCATAAGGGAGCTGGACATAGCAATTGGTCGCAAGTCACCCGGCGAGGCCGGCTCAACGACTTTAGGAAGCAGCGCAAGAAAAGCGTCATACCAGTTCGCATTAGGGTTTAGGGTTTAGGGTTTAGGGTATAGTAGTAGGATCCCTGACATAAGGACCCGCCATTTAAGGCATCCCAGATCCCAAAACCTTAAACCCTCCCCCTCAGTCCCCCTCCCTCTACTGTGGCTTCAGGAAGGTCTAGTTTAAGGGTTGGCCTTCCCTTTGTGAAGGATTGAATCTTTCTCCTCCCTTCGCAGATCTCATCCATGAGAGAGCCGGGCTGCACGAGGGGTCCAGTTTCAGCACTCCGCAATACTACGGTTCCATACCAAAGAACACCGAAGGAGACCCTGCTAGTGTGCAGCAAGCCCATCTTCTTTGTTCAGCCGTTTCGGCTGGCAGGATTTCACAACTTGTTCGCAGCTCGGTGGACCGGGTCACAGGCTGAATTAGCAGCCGGATTAGGGTTGGGAGAGTAGGGCCTTTTAGGCTTTGGGGTGCTTAGGGTTCAGAGTTCAGGGTTTTGAGAGTTTCAGAAGTCTAAGGGCGCCGTAGTTTGCGTGAGACTGAGATCGCAAAATAAAGGGTCACACTTCGGTCAAAAGCTTCAGCCTCAGGGCCTTCCCTACGCCTGGCGGTGACCCCCTTCCCTAAGGCTCCATGTGCCCATATGGTATATACTTAGGCCTTAAAGTACCTATATAGGGACTCCTTTAAGGCTTCAGTATCTACTATTATGGTACATGGAGCCTTTGTGGTATATGCTTAGGCCTTGAAGTACCTATACAGGGACCCCTTTAAGGCTTAAGTATCTACTGTTATGGTACATGGAGCCTTTGTGGTATGTATATATATATATATATATATATGTATATATATATATATATACACTTAGGCCTTAAAGTACCTATATAGGGACCCCTTTAAGGCCTAAGCATCTACTATTATAGTACATGGAGCCTTTGGGCTCTTCATCCCCGTCAACGCCCCGAAACCCGAACCTGTGAGCTTATGCCCTGACTGATTCATATAGGGGCCTAAATCACTAGAATAGAGGTTCCTTTAAAAGTGCTTCCTTTATAGGGGTCTATAAGGGATCTATAGTAGGGTTCTATGATATAGGGGCCTAAATAATCAGAATAGGGTTTTGGGGGCCCAGTATACTATAGTTATTAAGAAGGTACCCTGCCAAATAGCATGGGTATTTATCTAGGCCCCTATATTACTTACTGCCACCGATGCTTACCAACCTGTCGCCCAAGCCTCGCAAAACGGGAGGTCACGACTCATTCATTGCACGAAATTTCCCCTAAACCCTAAACCCTAAATATCCCTTTGCATACCAGGTATCCGGAGACACAAAATCATCCTCCAGTCCCTTTTTGCTCTATATATGATTCTTCCTCGACTCACTGACTTACGGTCGCATCCTTGCTGCTTTCCAAGCCATGAAATCCCAATTTCTGGGACATCCTCCGCAGGTTCCGTGCTCCACAACTCGAAACGTCACCACAATCAGGGCAACTATAGCCCAAAGGGCCCAAGTAATCCTGCATATACTTTTGCGGCCCATATACCTACCATATTGGGGCCTTAATAATTGGAATAGGGTTTTGGGGCTCCGTATTACAATTATAGTATCATGTACCCCAAACCCTGTTCTAATTTTCAAGGCCCCTACATTGCTTGGCGTAAGGATTGCTACAAGGGTTTGGGGGTTTAAGGCTTTGGGGTTTAGCATTTGCTGGGTTGAAAGAGCGGCGAGGCTTCTTTCATAGGGCTTGTAGGGGTTTCAGGGGTTTGGGGTTTAGAGGTTTGGGGTTTAGAGGTTTAGGGATGAGGGATTTAGGGGTTTGGGGGTTTGGGCCCCTGGATTTCCTGAAGCTCGGGTAGGAAGTTCAGGGCCTCTTGGATTTATGCACTTTACGAGCTTACTGGGCCGCTGTAGCGCTGTCAGGGTTAAGTTAGCTTTGGGTTTCGTGGCTGTGTGCGTTTCGGGTTTGGGGCTTGAAGTTTTAGGGTGTTCGAAGATCTGGGTCCCTTATAGATCCCTTATAGACCCCTTATAGTAGCCCTTTTAGACCCCTTTACAGGAACCCTAATCATTATAGTTCCAGGGGTTCCCTAAACCCTATAAACCCTAAACCCCAAAACCCCAATTAGGGGGGTTTGGGGTTTCGGGTTTGGGGGAGATTAGGGTTTATAGAGTCTCGGGTTTAATGAAACTAAAGGGAACCCCAGAAAGTTGGAATATGGATTAATGGTAGGATGCCCTATAATTTACCTTAAAGGGGTTACGATAATTTATATTCCAACTTTTTGGCTTCTACTGTAATGCAGTAGACTTCTCAGCTCTCAGCGTCCTATTCCGGTCAAGAGCTGGTTTCCTAAGGTTCCCTGTGCCCATATGGTATATCTTATAGACTTAGGCCTCACAAGTAGTGCCTATATAGGGGTACATGGACCCTCAAAGTTGTGAGCCCACGGTAACCCGGCTGGATGCTCTCACTGGTGGTGGCGGGTCTTTTCCGTGTCGGTTTGTCGCAAGGAGCCCTTACTCATGTTTCAGAAAACCTCATCGTAACTGCCATCGAGGTGTCGTCGTCGTTGTAGTTGTAATGGTAGCGGTAGTGATAATGTTAGTGGTACAAGTAGTGGTCGTGGTGGTGCACGAGGACGAGGTCGTCATCGGTTTTATTCTTCTTTGCTACTGCTACCAGAACAAATGCCTTGTACCGCGGCAGCAACGATGACGACAGCCACCGCTGCCATTCCGAACAGACATGAAACAGGTACCGGGGACTGTCAACCAGTGAAAAAGCAGTCGGAGACTAAAACTCACACCTACCTACACCTGGCACACCGAATCGGAATACATAACCTCAACTTTGATCGTTTGGCAGAACCGACAAGGTTTGACTGCGATGCTCCACCGATGGTACACTGGAAGCATCAGTGTCGTCAAGCTGGAACTGGGGCCACTTGTGGACCAGAAACGTTGCTTGCTTGGGTAGCTACAACTTCGCTGTGAGGCTTGCAGTGGCGGGGCGGAGAATGTTTGACCATGGGGCTTAGGGTTTAGGATTCTCCCGTCCCAACATGAGCTTCCACATGTCCCTGACAACATATTCCATACTTTCGGCTTGGTGCGCAGATCCGTGGTCTGTGTTCTTTTAAGGCCAGTCTCCAGACCTCTTCTAAGTACAATCCATGAAGCAGGTTGGCTAAAGGGAGCAACTGTTTGGCAATTGGAAGTTAGGCCATTTGTACCCGCCTTTGCACGCCATCTCCATACCATGCTCTCTCTCTCTCTCTCTGTCCCTCTACCTCTCAGTCTCGCCGTCAATACAGCCTTTCCGACACGATGTTCGTGCCCCCTCACTCCGCCTCCTCACCCAGCCGAGTCTTCAGCACCTGTTGTCTTGGCTTCTGCTTCTCCGTGCAGGGTTGAAGGTTCAGGGCAGCTTGTGGTTGCGTGTGTGGTGGTCGGATCCCTGTGGGGCTAGGTCGTAAGACTCCCGACAACAGTAGAATCTGGCGCAGAACTTCGCGTCATGAACAGCATCGTTTCGGGGTTGCTGACGCCAAGGTCATCATCAATGTAACAAAGAACGTTACTGCTCATAGCTAACACTGCAAAAACTACGGACTGCCCTTTCTTCAGCTCATGGCGACACATGCTCCTGAGTTCGATCCTGCCGACATATGGACGGGACGTCCTGGCAGGCTTTAGAGGTTCATGGTTCAGGGTTTAGGCCACGGGACCCATGCACAACGACAACGCCGGACAAGAACTCCAAGAAGACTCGCACAAAGCGACACAAAAACAAATCCACAACTCTAACCAAACCCTACCATGGTAAATCTCCAGCCCCTTAGTTAAGGGATATTCATTAAATCATACTATAAGGGTCCTACTATAATTTAAGGTATATTCCTTTTTTAAGGGATATTGGAATCTCTGGGAGTATCAACCAGGACCTAAATCCTTTTAGGATACCACATCGGCGAAACCAAAGCCTTAATACCATGAGCCCTAAACCATGTATCATCTGATACCCCAAGACCCGGAGCCCTACCTAGAGTAACCAAGGTGCCTTGAACAAGCCGGTAGACGTGCCGTTTGTCGGGCCACATACCCTTTTTGCAAGGTACAAAGCTACACTGGTTACTCTCACTGGCCCAAAACCCAAGGAAATAAAAGTTGCACTTTCAGAATCCACTACCTTATAAGAACCCCAAGACTTGAACAGTTGAGTTTACATTAAAAAAAACTCCTTGGAAGGCCCTACGACCCCGAAACCGACGGAAGCACCACCTCGCGACCCCAACCCTAAACCCTCAACCCTTCCCCAAAGGGTCCAAGGTACCTATGTAGTAGAATGCAGGGTTTCTATATCAGGTTATTATGGTTTGGGGAAAGTTGGGAAAGTTATCCCCATGACGGTACCTGGCATCCTCTAATAGCGTTTAGGGTTTTGGGCCCTAAACCCTAAACCGACCCTTTGGGTTCTGACAGAAGGACCACCTCGAGCTGGCCCAGGTGACGGCATGCAGTTTCTACCAGCCTCGGCTTTTCGGGGCTTTGGGGTTCAGGGCTTTAGGGCTTAGGGTTTTAGGGTTTTTTGCGGATATGGGTGTTTTTTGGGGTTTAGGGCTTTAGGGTTTTTCGGGGGAGTTGTTCTTTTTTTGAGGGGTGGTCTTAGAGCTTTTGGGGTTAGGGGTTGCAGGGGTTAGGGTTTTAGGGGTTTTGGATTTTTTTGGTGGTTTGGGGTTTAGGGTTTAAGGGACTATAATACGGATTTCGGGGTTAAGGGTTTTGATGAATATCTGGTTTATAGGCTTTAGGGTGTTTCTTGAGAGTTCTGGGATTGTTTAACTGGCCTTTGCAGGCATTCACCGAGTTGTTACAGGGTTTATACGTGCTGTAAAGATGTCACTACATGTTCGTAGTCTTCTCTCAATTTGCTGGATTGTTTCTTACACTTAGGACTAACAGATATTGAGGATGCTCTATTGAAGCAAAATGCTTGGCCCATCATTTCCCCCAAATTTGGAGTGTCGGTTTGGGAATATGGGCTGAGACTCTTGAAGGAGTTTAGCTTTGGGGCTGGAGGGATGTGGTGCAGATTTGTGTACATGCTTGCGTCTAGGCTGGCAAGTGGCATCCACCCTAAACCTTAAACCCTAAACCACTAAACCCTAAAACCCTAAACCGATCTGATTCTACGGCCTTTCAGGATTCCCGGATCGGATATTCTCCTGATTGCTAACCCCTTGAACCTCAGGAGCCCGGAGACTCCAATATCCTTCAATTACGGAATTTACCTTAAGTCATATAAGGGATCCTACTAAATTTAAGGTATATTCCTTAATTAAGGGGTATTGGAGTCTCTGGGAACTAAACAAACCCCCGAAGCACAGGTCAGAAGGCTGGAATCCCACCTCCTAAGCCCCCATGTCCAGAAGATTGAATCCGAAGACGAGATGGGGGTTTCCGAAAATAGGGGACCCTTATTTTGGGGTCCTTATAACAAGGCTCCTATTATTTAGGGTACTGTATTAGGGTCCCCCCCCCCCATTTTTCGGAAACTCCAGATCTAAGGAAGCACCCCAAAAAAAACAAACGTAATCCGAGGAACGCATCGAAGAGGTCTTCCCCGTCGTCCTGAGAAGATTGTGACCGGTTCTCACCTAAACCCTAAACCCTAAACCTTAACCTTGATGCGGCTTTCATGCTTAGGGTTTAGGGTTTAGGGTAACACGAATCAACATATCTGTTTAATCGAGCTGGTAGAGAGACAGTCAAACGGAAATGCAACGGCATAATAACTGACAGCAGAAGAAGCGTATGTTTAGCCACCTCTCGAAAGGTTCGAGCTGGCTATCACCCTGCATCAGGGGTCTCTACTACAAAAGGGTTGCTATTGGGAGGTCTGGGGCTATTGAAAAATCCGAAGTCTCGTGAAGCATCAAGCTTGCCTGGGCCGTTGTTTAAGTCCCCAGATCCCTAAACCCCTAAACCCTAAACCCCTAAACCCTAAACACCTAAACCCCCAAACCCCTAAACCCCTAAACCCTAAACACAGAAACTGGTAACTAAGGCCTTGATCAGAGATAGCGACCCCGACCCAAACCCACGCTCCAACGCTCAAGCCGAACGCTTCCGAAGGCGTCCTCCTGCTTGATGGACCGGTAGGTCTCTTGCAGAAGAACCCATATCCTGAGGTCGGCAAGCTTGAGACTGATATTCTAGGGGCCGTAGTAGTTATATAGAATAGGGTTTTGGAGCCCATGATACTATATGTAAATATAATAAGGAGCCCCCAAAATGGTATAGGTTCTTATTCAGGCCCCTATATTAGTATTAGAGCTTCGGACCCCGGGCTGCGCAAAAGCCGAGCAGCAGAAATCAGCACCGGCAGGGTATAAGTTATTAGGGTTAACCAAAAGGGCTCTTTAAGGGATCTATAGAGTTTCTTAAAGGGATCTATGGGGTTTGGGGTTTAGGGATTACTTAAAGGATCATGGGACTTAATAACTAGGGTTATAATTAGGGTAACTATACTTATAACCACTTATAACCCCAATTAAGGTACTTATAAGCTTACTTACTAAGTCCCATGATACTCCAAGCAGGGCAACCAGGCAAAAGTCATGCAGCTCAGACGCTGATTACGAAGAATCCTAACCAACGGACACGACAACCAAAACAAAACTACTAGCAGCAGCGGCTGCACCCAAAGCCCTAAACCGTAAACCCCCTTGTAGATCCCCTTATAGAACCCTGATAGGTCCCTTTCAAAGGAACCGTAAACCCTCATCAAACCCGAAACCAGTTCTCTGAAAGACCCCGGTCAAGGATCTCCGGATCGTCGCTGTGCAGGCGCAATGGACTGAGAATCTCCAAGATGTTGCCTTGAAGGAGAGGTAAGAGCTAGGGCTTGGGGCTTAGGGCTGAGGGCTTAGGGCTTGTGTGTTTTTTTTCTTTGAAGGCCTTTTCGGTGACTGACGCTGCCTCCAGCTTATGAGGCAGGCTTATAAGGGTTTATAGGGTTTTAGGGCAATAGCTACTGCCAAGCAGCAGGTCTGAAGTTAAGGCGTGCAAGCAAATTAGAAGAGAAGCGAACTCGTGCTTCTGCTGCCTGTTCTGGTTTTTGCTTCATCGTGTTTTGAAGCATCGGTGATTCACATCTAGCGGCTCTAGCGAGTACCGGTAGTGTAGGCCTGGCTCGGGTGCTTCATGAGGCAGGGCCCCTACCGGCATCCGCTCCGGATTTACTTGGGGTTTAGGGCCGAGTTTAGGGTTTAGGGCGGTTTAGTTCTTTACGGTTTAAGGGTTTAGGGCTTTTGCAGGTTTGGTTTCGCCGACTTGAACCTTAAGAGAGTTCAGTTTATGGTGTGTGCTTTCATTAAAGATGAAGCCCTAACAGGAAGGGATTAAACACACACCTCATCATCTTCAGAATATTTCCTAAGAAACTTGCCGTATGCAGCAAGTAGTACAATATGCTCATGCAAAAACCCGTAGGAGAATGTACCATGGGAGGGTCGGCACAGAAGAGCCGAGCGAAGTCCAAAACCCTAAACCCTTCAACAAATCAACCCTAAACTTTTACCCTAAGGCTCCGTAGGTTCCTTTTTGGGATTCCCTTATAGGATTCGAAACATGAACCCCAAAAAGGAACTGCTATGGAGCCTTAGGGAATAAACTCCGGACTCCGAACCACAAACCTCAAAGAGCGCCGACAGGCCGGGTAGCTTCGGTCAAGCATCGAGACGAGAAGCTCGCCACAAGCTTTCCGCAAACCTGCGCTGCCACTATGACGACTCCATGGCCGTGGCTGTTTGGTGTGCCGGGCTGCAGATCTTACAGGGAACTCCAGAAAGTTGGAATATGGTTTCATGGCAGGATACCCTATAATTAATTTACCATAGAAGGGTTAGGATAATCATATTCCAATTTTCTTGCTTTTACCTTAAGAGGTTTAGCATTTAAAGTCCAGGCTTCGGGTTTAGGGCGGCGAGTTTGGGGTATCGGGGTTAGGTTGTTTGGTGTAGGACTGTTAGGTTGGTCCACCTTGGTCTCTCAGCTACCAACTGCTCAACGCACCCCCTTCCTCCTCTACTCTTCTTCTCTCATTGCGTGTCATTACTACACGTGCTATTGGCCAGTGTCGGAGCACTCAGCTAGCTGACGATTCAGTCTCGAGTCTAGAGCATCCTTGGCCACCCATTCGTGTAAGCTTTATGTACTGCAGGCTCTGCAGGCTGCCTTACGGGTTCTAAGTGCGATGACAACAATGACAACAATGGGCACTCCCAAAAGACATCATCGTGAACGGAAAGTACTAACAAGCAGCCATATCATAACCATTGGGTTCAAAAATGGAGCATGCTTGAGACCACACCGACCACACAAACACTCGTCTTTCAATGGAAGGCCTTTCTTGTCAAGATGAAATCGACAAACTTTACGTCTGAAACCCTGAACTTCCCAGCTCCAAACCCTATCTTGCATCTGAAGCCCTGAACTTCATGTTAATGTACCGTACTCTCATCGCTGTGGAGCTGCCTGGGACGTCGTACATCCGTGCCAGGTGCATCACCTGATGACTCGAGTTTTGAGAGTAACTCTAGTACTGCTACCGCTGCTACTGCTACTTCATACTCCTGATATAGGGGCCTTAGCAGTTAGAATCGGGTTTGGGGCCCACTGTACTATACTTAGTATAATCAGGATCCCCCACAATAGTATATACTCCTACTCCTGCTGCAGCCCCTACACTACACTACCACCCACCACTACCACTGCCACTACCACCACGAATACCAAGACCAGCACCAGCACCAGCACCAGCACCACCAACCCAAACCACCACCACTACCACGACGACGACCACTGCCACTGCTGCTGGTGCTGCTACCACTACTAAGACTAATTACAACCATGAGTACTAGGAGAAGTAGTAACAGAAGCAGCAGTAAAAGCACTAGCAGCAGATCAGCATGAGCAGCAGTATGGGTAACAGTAACGCTAGCAGTAGGCAACACCACACAGCAAGCGAGCCGAGCGGGGACGTGCAAAGACGAAACCAAAAGGTGCGAGCTTAGCCTCCTTGCCCAGTCCTGTCCACACGTTTGAACGTGTGGCTGATCCCTGTGTTTACTTGCAGATATTTGGGTGGTTGTCAAAATTAGGATCCCTTTTTGGGTACCCTAAATATTAGGTGCCGTATTATAATAAGGACACAAAAAGCGACCATAATTTCGACAACCGCCCGAGTAGTGCAAAGCTGAATATGGACCAACCTCAATGCAGGATCCTCGAGAGCGAACAATAGGAACCCAAAGTCCGATTTTCCGTTCAAATGCCACATCCCTAAGGCTCCAGCTACCTAAATAAGTAAGTTCCTAGACATCTGTCATATACCCAGTAGAAGCCAGAAAGTTGGAACATCAGTATCCACATTCCTTACTTAGAGGTTCACGGGACTTAGTAACTAGGGTTATAATTAAGGTAACTATACTTATAATTATAACCCCAATTAAGGTACTTATATCTGTACTTACTAAGTCCCAAGAACCTCCAAGTAAGGCAAACCAGTTGAGATCCTAGCACCAATCCTCCTAAACCCATGTTCCAACTTCCGGTGGTTCACCGGACGATTTAGGTAACTGGGAGTTTCCGAAAATCAGGGACCCTAATATGGTACTCTAAATAGTAGGATCCTTATTATAAGGTCCCCCCAAAATAAGGTACCCCTAATTTCGGCAACTCCCAACTGGAGCCCAGGGCATGAAAGCTCCGTAACAAGTCTGTCTAATCATAGCCGACTCTCTCAGCTGATGTTTCCAAGGGTTTAGGGGGTTTAGGGTTTAGGGGTTTAGGGTGGTTTCCAGACAAGTTTAGGGCTTAGGCTTCAGGGTTCAGGGTTGAGGTTTCAGGGCTCAGGGTTTAGCGCGTAGGGTTTGGGGTTCCCACCGAGACCGAAACAAAAATCCTAGCCACCAACAGAAAAAGTCGACAACCCCAACTCTACCCTAAACCCTTTATAGAACCCTTATAGATCCCTTTAAGGAACCCTTGTGGATCCCTTTAAAGGTACCCCACCTAAAGCCCGCAACCCACCCCCCAGAACCCGTAATCCCCGGAGCTGAGCCTGCTCCATCTGCCTGGGTCTCATCTCCTCCACACTCGTCGCGTAGGGCTTGCTTGTATATCTTCAGGCGTAATGTAGGGGCCTTCAAATAATTAGAATAGGCTTTCATGGGGGCCCATTATACTATACGTATACAAAGGAACTCCCTAATAGTAATTATCGGTAATTATTTAGGCCCCTGTATTATCTTCAACCCAGGATACCAGCTTATACCACACCACTTAGGATTCATTCTGCGGACTACAGGTCAGGCTGGTGTCCCTGAGATTTGGGACAGGGGACCTCGTGGTGTTTGGCGAGATCCCGGCTAAGGGGATTGATGACGTCAGGCGCCATTGCTTGGGGTTCAGGGTTCCAGCCCTAACCCCTGACCCCCGGTAGTAGCCGAAAGCCTATAGAGTTACTTCAAGTTACTTCGGGTTCAGGATTGGGGCTTGGTGCGACTTTGGGCTTAGGGCGTAGGGCCGTAGGGCTTCTAGGACTTAAGGTCTGTATAAACTTTCACCCGCACGGTGCAACTCTATTCGCAGAAGTTGCAAGTACAGGGAACCAAGAAGCACGACATGCAACCCGCAACCCCAAACCCTACTATCCTAAACCCTAGAACCTAACCTCGAAGCGATGCCCGAAAGCCATCCTGGGCAGATGCCGGCATCTCCGAAGTATAGATGAACTCGAGAAAGACGGAGAGAGCCTGTTCCCGTGGTAATATCGTGTTTCGGGCTTGGCTGGAACAGGGTCTAACAGGTGTAAGCCTAGATTTATACCAGGGCCTGCATGATTTCGACAGGGTTATGTGTGAGGGGGTATAGCTATATTCTACGATATAACATCGTACCCACTGTACTTGCCGAAGGTGTATACCTGCATATTGTTTATGACGATTCAAAGACCTAGAATCTAGTGGAAACTATCGGGTTTAAGTAGGGATCCTTTCCTGGCTTGAGACCTAAACTACACGGATCTGTTGTAGAATCCAAGATCGTGAGAACCAAAGCGCTGATGGCTGAAACTATGGACACCAAACTGACACAGCTTTACCCTGCTTTGAACCCCAACTAACCCACCTTTTTTCGGGTCCTTATTATGACTCCTTTATATAAGTCCTTGAAACGGTAGGCTGTTTGCGGTTTAGGTAGCCCTCCAGTAGTAAGTTCTTACCCATATGGGTGGTTGTCGAAATTATGGCCCCTGTTTGGGTAGGTGCCGTATTAGAATGGGGACCCAACAAGGGACCATAATTTTGACAACCACCCATATAGTATGTAACCCAGTAGCCCATTACAGAGAGTGCTCCAAAGTGTCAAGTTGTGCTGGACATTGAAGTGAAGCGGGAAAGGTCGCGACTGAACGTGCTTCATCGTGGCAAAGTCCAACCACTTGGAGGTTCATGGGACTTAGTAAGTACAGTTATGAGTACCTTAATTGGGGTTATAAGTAATTATAAGTATAGTTACCTTAATTAGAACCCTAGTTACTAAGTCCCATGAACCTCTAAGCAGTTGCCGGGTGCCTCCTCGGCCAGCTTTTTCTCCCTCAGAAAGAGATGCTCGACGCCCCACCTGCGCCTCATGGTAAAGCCGCATCTTGCGCACGCCCTGTGCGATCTCGCGCTTGCTTGATTTGTAGATTTCAAGCAAATTGCATTTCTACATTTGACACACAATTTTGTGCCGGAGTCCCCCTTTATGGACAGACAGTACTTCTGTGCGGCACCGTCTTGGACCAGGACCTTGAAGGAACTTGTAGTATAGCCGCACAGGCACACACGTTGCCTTGGCAAGCTCCGACTCAGTCATGAGGCTGAGAGGCCTAGGGTTCGCCTTCGAAAAATCCATGGGCGCATCAGTAAAGCTATGGGCGCATCAGGAAACAAGGGGTCAAATCAGGAAGGTGGAATTGCATGCTAGGATCCTTGACTATGAATGACCGCAACTCGGGACCAATGGCTTAAGAACCACCTCTTTCATGGCTAGCATCCAGTTGCCCTAAAACGGCAGCACGTTGCCCAAAAACCGTGAACCCAAAATCCTAAACCTCTCCACGCTAAACCCATGAAACCGTGAAGTGCTGAACCTCCTTGGATCCTAAAACTAGGCCCAAGAGTAACCTAGGAATAAAAAGGGTGCCCTTTTTGGTTTAAAGGGGCTTATAAGGGAACCTGATCCCTTAAAAAGGGAATAAGGGCCTACTCTGGGTCCTAGAAAAGCCTAGAGTCCGAAAGCCCTAGAACCCGCAAGGTCCAAAGCTTTCAAGTCCTAGCCGGGATACTCCTACAAGGTCGTCTGCTTCACGGTTCAGGGGGTTTCAACAGGTTTGGGATTTAGGGTTTCAGGGTTTAGGGCTTATAGGGCTTGGGATTAAGGTTTAGAGTGTACAGTTTCGGGATTTATGGCTTCGCCTCAGGGTTAGGGGGTTTAGGGTTTCGGGTTGCATGCAGGGTCCAGCAGTATAGGGGCCACGCCATGTACATCATCCATATGTGGAAAAGCCTAGACCCTGAATCCTAAACTCTAAACCCTCAACCCATAAACCCTAATAATTACACAAGTCTGAGTCGATTTTTCGGACTTTTGTAAGGAAATCACAGAACTTAGTCCTAAAAAGGAGGGTGTATTTGTGGGTCCATGTGCAGCCCACTAATGTTCCACCGGACAGAACTCAGATAAATGAGCCTCGCTGGAGGCGTCGGGGAAAGTAATCTGCTTCTCCTGTTGGCGATGTATTTCTGCCACAGAGGCTCCAATATTGTCTGGTGCTTAGTAGGGAACGGGGGGAATGGATCCATACAGTAGTCCCTATGTATACTCCCCAATAGTAGTCTCCATAATCCGTGCTCCCATTCCCTACTAAGAACCAGGCAGAATACCAACCAGAAGCCTTCGAGAGCACCACCAGCTCCAAACTACTATGCACTAGTCTCTAGGACTCTAGGCTGCATGAGCCGGAGTTCCTCCCTGAGCCCTGAACCCTAAACCACTAAATCCTGAACCCCTCAACCCTAAACCCCTCAAACCTAACACCTCAAACCACAAAGACTGGAACCAGTGGACTCCTCAACCCTCAGCCCTAAAACCCTAAACCCCAAAAAATCCTAACACCTCAAACCAACCAGTGGACTCCTGAGCCTCCTTCATGCCAGTTTGAAGCATCGAATTCCTCAGCTTCGGGCCTAGAGCTTTGATTTTCCTCAGGGCTTTTAGGGCTCAGGGCTTATAGGCGTTGAGTGTTTAGGGTTTAGGGCTTATTGGGGCTGAGGGGGTTTAGGGTTTAGGGGTTATAGGGGTTGAGGGGGTTTAGGGCTTATAGGGGTTGAGGGTTCAGGGCTTACAGGGGTTGAGAGATTGGGGTTTAGGGCTTATAGGTTTCGAGGTTTAGGGTTTGAAACCCTCCACCCCTAAGCCCTCCACCCCTCATAGTCTCGCTTGAGGAACCTCAGATCAAGGCTGATGCGAGCTCCCCAATGTCCAGCGATTTGGGTGGCTGTCAAAATTGGGGTCCCTTTTTGGGGTACCAGAAATTATGAAGTGCCGTATTATAATAGGTACCCAAAAAAGGGACTATTAGGTGCCGTATTATAATAGGTACCCAAAAAGGGACCATAATTTTGACCACCACCCATTTGATATTGTGTAGAATGTCTGGACTGAGCCATCAGGGGTTTGGCTTTGGGTTAGGGCTCAAAGGCCTTTGAGTTGATTTCAATGCTAAAACCCAAGAGCCCAGCTTTCTGCCCGAGAGCCATCCAAGGGTTTTGGGTATGCTTTTCTCTAACAGCCCTAAACTTTACTCCGCGATCTTAAAGCCCCAAGTTCAAAAGCCCATAACCTAAAGCCTTCAAGCTTTAACCGTGTAGCTTTGAAGAGGTATGTTTCAGGGTTTACAGGGCAATAGAAGGAACATAAGATCCCTCAAGGCTGGAGGGTGCTAGGAGACTAGTAAAGAAAGCCCCGGAGAGCAAGAGGAGAAATGCATGCGATGTCACGGCCCCCTAAACCCTAAACCCTACACATTACGACAAAGCCTCATAAAACCCGAACCCTACGGAAGACCACGCAGCACAGGGTCAGTGCTTCCGAGCAGGTGGCGAGCACCTGCATGCAACATGCCAAGGAAGAAGGAATATCGGGCCGGTTGGATAACATAGGGGCCTAGACTAATTAGCGCAGGATTTTGGGGTAGATTATACTATAACTAACATAAGGAACCCCAAAACCCTAAACCCTAAAGCGCTGCCGCAGCCCTTGGAGGGTTCTGAGCAATTCGTGCAGAGGCTGCTGGCCGTATGCAAACGAGCTCTCTTCCATCTAATCCTTCCAAGTAATCTCTGAAGTGAAACTACTTAGAGGATCTTGGGGCTGAGTAACTGGGGTTAGATTTAAGGCAACTATACTTATTACTTAACCCCCCCCCCGCTTAACGTACTTATGATCATACTTACTAAGTCCCATGATCCTACCATTATAGACCCCTTATAGACCCCATTAAGGAACCCTATTATAGTACCCTAAAAGGAACCCTAAACCCTACTTACTAAGTCCCATGATCCTCCAAATCCAAACTAAACCCTATAGATCCCTTTAAGGAACCCTATAGATCCCTTTAAGGGGTCCTATCCTCCCATTATAGACCCCTTATCCCTTTAAGGAACCCTATTATAGAACCCTATAGTACCCTAAACAGGAACCCTAACCCCCCCCCCCCCATTGAGGTAAAAAAATGTCTCGACACAGCCAAGGCACGGCCCGATGGCACGGCAAGGCGCAAGCAGCATCCAGGCCGGAAACCACAGACATGTCTGCAAAGCGCCTGAGGAAAATTAGGGTTTAGGGTTTAGGGGTTAGGGACGGTTAGGGTTTAGGTTAAGGGTTTACGGGTTAGGGTTTAGGGTTTAGGGATTTAGGGTTTAGGGTTTAGGGTTGCATGTCTCGAAGGTTCCTGCTGTAGTGGAGAGCACGCAAATCTGCAACATTCCACGTCCTAGTTGCAGCCGCCGTTTGGCATTGCAGCGGCAGTAGTACTGCAATGACCAGTGAAACGTAGGTGAAGACTCACCCACCCCAGCTGGACTGGCTGCTAAGCCCAGGGGTCCTTATTCAGGGTCCGCCCTTTTACTTTTGGACCTAAGCACTGATGTAATTTCTAAGGGGCGACAGCTTATATAGTCATCGCCGCAGAGTTGGAGCATCAGTATCCTCGTGGCGTAACTGTGGCTTACAGCTGCTGAGGCGCTTCCCCAAACCAAAACCCCAAACCCTAAGCCCTAACCCCTAAACCCTAACCCCTAAATCCCTAAACCCTAACCACTAAACCCCAAACCCTAACCCCTAAACCCTAACCCCTAAATCCCTAATTAAACCCTAACCCCTAAACCGTAAACCTAACCCCTAAACCCCTAAACCCCAAGCCTAAACCCTCAAACCCCTAAACCCTAAAGCCTCACTTGAGAGCTTAGGTTTTGCAGGTGATCCTGCATCCGATATCGACCCTGGGATCAGTTAACGCGTGCGCGACCCAAGGGTCCATTCGACCCTGCTCTCCTGACCCAGAGACTCCAATATCCCTTAACTAAGGAATATACCTTAAATCATATAAGGGATCCTACTATAATTTAAGGTCTATTCCTTAATTAAGGGATATTGGAGTCTCCAAGGACCCCTGCGATTTAAGGTTTAGGGTTTAGGGCCTGCTACTAGAGCTACTGGAAGCTCCTGCCGAGCTAGGAGCCTTGATGCTTCGACGAGGTTGTAATTGTGGTATATTGCTTATGAATAACAGGAAGCCTAAGGCAATAGCATTGGTACTTATTCTAGCCAATACATTCGACCCTGAACCGCGCGGAACTACCAGAAACTTGAAACCCTCAGCCCCCGAATGCTCCCCAAACCCTATACCCTAAAACCAGAGGCGCATGTGCTCCCACATCTTCTTTCCCTGATGCATCTGGCAGGAGCCACCTGAACTCAAGGGCTTCTGGGCGTTTCGGGTTTAGGGCTTAGGGTTTGGGGGTTTAGGGTTTTAGAGTTCAGGGTTTAGGGTTTGGCCCTAAACTAGTCCTTTTTGAATACTTTGTGGCCAAAGTATATGCCATGCGGGCAGATGGACCCTTAGGGTAAGAGACTCTATCTTGAGCGTTTAGCTCTCTTACCTTGAGGGTTTCGAGGGTCTATCTTGAGGGTTTAGGGTGTGTCGTTTATTTTTCGAGTTTGGGGGTGCCCGAAAATGCTAGCCGTGAAGTAATTAAGTACAATGAAAGGGTAGGACCTTGATGGTATGGTGTATAGTCGTACCGTAGTACACTTGCTGCTGCAGTGTTTCTTGGTCTGAGGCATTCCCGAACATTCGCGCGCTTGCAGAGCAAGGCTCTGCCGAAGTTGTTATCTAGTCCATGGTTGGGATAGGGTTAAAAGTATACATTTTTATTCCTTATTGGGTTTAAGTACGCATAAAAATGTAAAATGTTATCCAACTATGACAAAGTTATACTTTATACTGCACAACCGTACGGAAGGACTCTGTGGCTTCGAAACATGCTCGCAACCCGAAGCCCTACCCTAACCCGCAAACAACCTACTTTTTTAAAGGACTTACATATAAGGAAGTCATAGTAAGCAACCCTACACAAGTGGCTTGTACAGGGTTTACTTATCCGGCTTGTCATGTTCGCCCGATGCTGGACCAAGAAGGACAGCATGCCGTTGACATTGTTTCATTGGAACTAAGGTTCTGGGACACGGGCTTGGGGCTGAAGGTTTAAACACTTGCTGCTGTTAAGTTATATCAGATCTAGAGACCTGTACAGGGTGCTTCGGGTTTCTGTACCCTGGCGCCGGATATCGGCATCATGTAAACTTCGATGCCTGATACAGTGATACACCCAAAACCCTGTTTAAGTTATGAAGGCCCCTATATTGCGCCCAAATGGCTTTAGCCCTGCAATACTTCCTGGTACATCCCAGCCGCATGTGATGGAGTGGGGCAGCCACAAGCGCAGAGTGCAGCGCATCCAGGGCGCGGTCCAGTCCTGCTATCAAGACGCCTGTTTCGATGGGTTCTGGAGGGTTCTGTAAAGGTTTACAACCCCTAGCTGCAAAGATCGACCGTCCCCTGTGCTCAGGCTCTGCTTGCGAGAGCGAGAATGCGCAAGATGAACTAACAAAGAATTAGAGGACGTTCCGAGAACCTCCAGCTCAGAATCAACCAGTATCCTGTGTCCTGCAAGCGACTGTGGACAACAAGCATGCGCTGTATTTTTTCAAGTTCCTGATAGAAGCATGATATTCACTAAACATCTACCTTCGGGTAGGATCTATTCAGCGAGCTTCGCTCCAAAACACAGACTGCAAGCTCCCCTAGACACTAAAACATTTAAGCGCTCATGCAAAGGATCCCACCCAGACCCCGGACTGCACAATCTCTTGCTGGGATGACTTATCTTGCCGCTCGGGTCCTATAACAAGGAAATAGAGGAAGCCCCCAAACCTGAAGATACTGAAAGGTCTGGTAAGTATAGGGCCTTTCATGGTTAGAATTGTGTCTCGGGCATATTGCACTATAACATGATGAAAAGCAACCCTATGGAGCCCTGTTGGTGACTATCCGGGCTTCTACCTTAACATAGTAGGTCGTATAGAACCCTCATAGCACCCCTATAGAAACCCGTACGAACGCCTCATAAACCCTAAACCCTCATGGAACGAAACGGTGTAGGATGGTCTAGACAGACTTGCACCGCAGGGCAAGTGTCCGAGTGAGGGAAAAGGTCAGGAAAGCCGCGCTTCGCTGTGAACTCGTCGTTCACCTTAAAGTCGTGGGTTTAGGGATGTCTCGGATTTAGGGTGGCGATTTGCAGATGCGAGTCTCGGGATTAAAGCCAAGCTCGAAACTCTCACAGGGCTTGTATTTAAGGTGTCGGGGTTTAGGGGACGGGAGGATATTAGGAACATTACGTCAGAATTCAAGGGTTTCCAACTGAATGAACACCATTGGAGTTGATACATGGGTGGTTGTCAAGATTATGATCCCTTTTTGGGTACCCGAAATACTAGGTGCCGTATTATAATAGGGACCCTAAAAGGGACCCCAATTTTGACAACCACCCACAAGCTTAGGACGTGCTACTGGGCATCTGGCACATCGGACTCCTCTCTCTATGGAACTCATGCCGCCCCATGCCCAAGACATCCGATGAGAGGACCCTGATGCACTAAACATACCCCTGGGTTTTAGGGTTTAGGGGTTCAGGGTAGAGGTTTAGGGGTTTAGGGTTTAGGGTTAAGGGTTCGAATCGTGCAATTCGTCGGGAGCTCTGAGTAGCGGCTGGAGAACACTCTGACATCCCGGAACCAGTACATCTCGCAAACACACGTCTTCTCCATCCATACCTGAAGCTCTGCAAACCCGACACGGAATCTGAGAATCCCTGTGCCCAGAATTCCCATACATCCATGAAGCGCTGCATTCCCTTTTGCCCTAAAGCCCCGGATTGAGCCCGAAACTGCAAACTTATGCCTAAACCCCAAACTCTATACCCCTAAACTCTGCATAAGCTCTCTCAGCGGAGATATAAACCTGTGTAACCTCTCTCAAGAGAGTTGGAAGCTTGGAATGTGGGAGTTTCCGAAAACAAAGACCCTAGTATAGTAATTACCCTAAATAGTCGGATCCGTATTAGGGTTCATAGGGTTTAGGGTTTAGGGATTATGTAAGGACCCCAAATGAAGGTTTATAGGGTTTAAGGGCTTAGGGTACTCCCACGTGGACGTCGGAGACTTAGCTCGGCGCCTCGACCACTCCTCCTGCAGAGCTTTCTGTCGCATTGAGCTTTGGCTCAGTTTCAGTACCGTAGCCCTAGAGACCCAAAGGGTGCAAGTACCAATATGGGTGGTCGTCAAAATTAGGGTCCCTTATTGGGTGCCGACAACCACCCATATAGAAGGCTTTTAGTAGATATTTGGGCCCAGAAAATATGTACCGTGCTATTGCTTGGACTCTTTGGGAGAGCTTGTCATAGGTTGCTGACACTTACCCCGGGGACCAACCCCGGCTCTCCTCAATAAATGAGCGATAAATGATCGTTAAAATGGCACTAAAAATGTATTATGTGAGCATTATGGGAGCAATAAGTGAGCAATAAACGAACACTAGTGAGAGACGATGTCTGCCCTCCCCCCCTGCCCTGCCTGCCCTGCCCCCCTGCCACCCTCTGCACTTCCCTGCTTTTGCTGCCCTGCCCTGCCTGCGCTGCACCACCCCCCACCCCACCCCACATCCCACCACCCCCCGCCCCACCCCCCACCCCACCCCGCACCCCACACCCCACCCCAGCCCACCCCAAACCAGCTCTAGTTGCGTTTGCAAGAACCAACCCCGCATCAGAGCATTAAATGAGCATTAAATGAGCGTTAAATGAGCGTTAAATGAGCATTAAATGAGCGTTAAATGAGCATTACATGAGGAGGTGGTGATAAGCGGGGTTACTCGCTCTACCACCCCCCGCCCCGCCCACCCCACCCGCCCCGCCCGCCCCGCCCTGCCCCGCGCCGCGCCCCACCCCGCCCCACCCCCGCAACTCACAGTGGGCAGCTGCACCAAGGTAGATGGTGGGCCGCCATATAAAGCTCATTTAATAGGCATTTATCCTAGATTGCGGGGTAGGGTCTAGGGGTAGGTGTGGGCAGCCCATGAGCTTGGGTGTTAGGGTGTCAAGGGATTTAGGGGCTAGCCGCTCCGTACTGTTCGACCCATTCCTGGTACTCCTAGATATCTGCTTCTGCAGAAAGAGAGAGAGAGAGAGAGAGAGAGAGAGAGAGACAGAAATGCTGGCAGATACACATACTACCATGTAGGGATAGACATGTTGCGCATAGTTTGCATATGTGTAGCTATGCGTATGGGCATATAGTTAACATACACATACCCTGATACCTGCGTGCACTGAGTTCTCATATTCGGTCTAAAATTTGCTACACACGTATGCACAGATGCCATAGTATACAACACATGGCATGACAAGCATAGCACAAAATAACACAACATATTATAGCATAGCATGGCATACCTATACAACGTATAAACAGGCTGGGACGACACGACACTGTAAACAAAATATCTTGCATGTATGTATGTATGCATGAAGACAGGCAGGCTCGCAGGCAGGTAGACAGACAAAAAAAACATAAACCCATGCATACATGCATGCGCACAGACATGTATGTACCCACATATGCACAACCACACACATACACACATACCCTACCTGCGTACGTACCCTTCCTACCTACCTACCTCCACGCATGCATGCCTCCATACAGGCATGCACAGTGCTGTGTCGCTTGCTGTCCCGAGCCCCACCCTGCAAGCCAGCTTGACCCATGCCATACAGTAGAAGCCCAAGAGTTGGAAACCCCATAGCCTCAATGCTTAAGGTATAGGGAATCCCAGCGCTATTTGGCTTTAATCAGGTTTCCAACTTTATGAGGTTTACTATACCCTCTGAGCCCCTTCGGGCTCTCACCAAAAAAGTCTTTGAATACCTCCCTGGGCTCGTGTTGCTACAGAACGAAAGGTTGCTAAGGACCTCCCAGTACCGGATCTTAATTACCCCTACGGAGACTCAAGTGACTCAAGTCCATAAATCTCTACACCCTGAACTCTGAATCCTGAAGCCTTAACTAAAGCCGAAAACCTCCAAACCTTTAACCCGAAAACTTTGCCCGGAAACCAAACCCTTAACCCTAAACTGAATCTTGGAAATCCTAAATCCCCCTAAGACCCTGAACCCTTAACCCTAATCCGAATCTGGGATACCCCGAACCCCCCAAGCCCTACAGCCTAAGACCCTAAACTGCCCTAAATCCTTGATCCTAAACCGAATCTGGGAAACCCTAAACCCCTACTTAGAGGATCATGGGGCTTAGTAACTAGGGTTCTAGTTCGGGTAAAACATACTTATAAGTCCTTATAATCCCACTTAAGGTACCCCAAACCCCCTAAGATCCTCAACCCTGAACCGAATCTGCAAAAACCCTAAACCCTCAGACCGGGAATCCCGAAAACCCTCAGACAGGAACCCATGAAGTCCCATGATCCTTTAATTGGGGTTATAGGTATGGTTATAAGTATAGTTGCCCTAAATATAACCATAGTTATGAAGTCCCATGATCCTTTAAGTAGGGTAAGCCAGAGGTCCCAAAGTCCCTGGATCCTAAAGCCTAGACCCCCTTTTTAGGAACCCTTATAGATCCCTTTAAAGGAACCCCCCCTACAGCAGAAGCTGGAAAGTTGGAACATCATGATCCTCATGCCCTTAAAGTAGAAGGAATCCCAGCATTTCTCATCGTAAATCCATGTTCCAACTTGAAAGGGCTCACTGTAAGACCTCAACCCGCTAAACCCCAAACCCCAAAAAAACTATTCCGCCGAATCTAAGAAACCCTAAACCCTAACACCCAAACCCTAAGACCCAGAACCCAAAAACCAGACCCCTAAGACCTTAGATACCCCAAACCCCTGAACCCCAAAGCCTGCTTAAAGGATCATGGGACTTAGTAACTAGGGTTATAACTAGGGTAACTATACTTATTATAACTACTGATAACCCCAATTAAGGGTACGTATAACCATACTTGCTAAGTCCCATGATCCTCCAATATAGACCCCTTTATAGATCCCTTTAAGGAACCCTACGATAGTGCCCTAAAAAGGAACCCTAAACCCTAAACCCCTCCAAGTACGCCCGAAGCCGGGGTCCTTTGGACTTTCCTGTGCCTTTGCCCCACCAGCCCTTCCCTTTCCCGGGGCAGAGGCTGCATCGCTCCTCTGGTGGACATCTAGCATTTCTTTGAGCTTAGTGCGGTTTAGGGTTAAGGGTATAGGTCTTATTGTTTAAGTTGGGGAGGGTTTAGGGTTTATGGGGTGGGGTAGGATTTAGGGGGTTTAGGGTTCACCTATAGTCTCCATTGCAGCTGTTTTGTTTGGTTCAACCGGCCTCAAAGTTAGATACTGAGGACCGAATGAATAAGGCAACCCCAAAAGGAACTACAATGGAGACTGCAGGGAGGGAGTCAGGACTCTAGGTCGTGGATTTTGGAGGGGTTGCAGTAGAAGCCAGAGAGTTGGAACATCAATATCCTCATGGCCTTAAAAGTAAAGTAGAGGGGATCCCAGCACTAATCATCCTAAATCCATGTTCCGACTTTCGGGGGTTCACTATAAACCCTAAACCCTACACCCCTAAAACACATGTGGGTGGTTGTCAACATTATGGCCCCCTTTTTGGGGCACCCTAAATATTAGGTGCCGCATTGTATTAGACCCCCAAAAAGAGACGGTTAGGGATGGGGCTTCTGGAGCATGGTCAGAAAAATCATGGAGCCGACCCGCAGCTTCGACACGTGGGGAGTTCCCAGGGTTCGGGGTGGTTAGGGTTTAGGGTTTGGATACGACGGTTGATGATATAAGTCCTGCATTAACCATAATGAGGAATATGCCATAGTTCCCAAAGTTTAGGGTCCTTAAGGTAATGCAGGATTTATATCATCAACCGTAGCATTTTCTCACTGGCCCAAAACCCAAGGAAACAAAAGTTGAAACTTTCAGAATCGACTACCTTATAAGAACCCCGAAAGTCGAAAAGTTGAGATTCCACAATAAGCGATTCTGATTCTAGCGGCTCTTGTTGTTTGTTGTTTTTAGTATTTACTACTGTTTTTATTGCGGGATTCATGATCTGCACCCCTCGAGTTCAGGCCCACCAGCTTATTGATTCATGCTAGAGGATTGCTATTGGTAGGCAGGGATGCTGCAATGCAGAGTCTCTACCTAGACCTACTAAACCCTTCCTCCTACATTATAAACCCCAATATGGGATTTATAGGGACCCCACAAAAAGGTAGGGGTTCTGGGAGGCTAAGGTAGATTCCTGAAAGCTGCAAGTCCCGCAATCTGGAGGTTTGGCACTACTCGGGTCCTCAACACCCGCTCCCTAAACCCTAAACTGGCTCGGGGCGTAGGTGAACCCGTAGCTCAAGGCCCTCGGTTATCTCACTCCACACACACACACACAAAGCCCTAATTCTTGCAATTATAGCAACCCTGAAACCCCTAAACCCGAAACCCCACATCCTAAAGCCCAAACCCTGCACCCTAAAAACCACTAAACACAAAATCTCCAAACCTCACTGAACCCGAAACCGTAGACAAAATAAACCCCACACCCTAAACCCCTAAACCCTACTACACCTTCAACCGCCAAACACTTTTATAGAAGCCTTATAGATCTCTTATAGGAAGCCTCATAGAACCCCATCCCCTGCACCCTAAGCCACCAAGCCCTACCTTAAACCCTAAACCCTACACCTCAAAGCCCTAAACCCCAAACCCCACCTGAAAACCGCCAAACCCCAAAGCCCTAAACCCCAAACCCCACCTCAAAACCGCCAACCCCTCTGTAGGACCCCATCCCTAAACCCGCTTCGAAAATAGACCCTTTCGAGGATCCCTAGCCCCCCCTTAAACCTACTTGTCGGGTATCATGGGGAAACCTTTTTGGTTATATAGGGATTATAGAGGGACTATACTACCCAAAAAAGGCTAAAGCGCGACGTGGAATAAGCTGCGTCCCCAGCGAAAGGCTACTACTAGGGAACTTTAAGGATCTATCCCTGCTAAACCAGGACCCCTTTAACGAATTATTCCCGGGCGCCTCCTTTCGGCAGCGAACTCTCGAGCCGCAGGCGGCCTTCCAGAGCTTGGAAAGGGGAAATAAGAAGGGAATTAGGGAGTAGAGCTTCAGATGTCATTATGAGAAACAGGGTTTCGGGGAAAAAGAAAGGAATCAGGTTTGGGTTTTAGGGGTTTTCTAATTAGGGAGTAGAGCGGCGGATAAGACAGGAATTAGAGAGTAACTAGAGTGGCCAAGGTATTTTCCAAAAGTAGATGTATCAATGCTTAGAATCAAATGCTTTTGAAGACTTGCATTGGTTACTCCGAGTAGTTGGGTTCAGCGACTTGAAAATTTCGCCAGGATTGGGGTGTAAGGGTTTCAGGGTTCAGACATTCGGGGATTGGGGTTTAGAGTGTATAGGGTGTTGACTTGCGGGATTAAGGCCTTGAGGGCTGACAGGGTCTAGTTTATACCGGGCATACTATTGAGAATTAGCCGGCCCCTATATCAACCCCCAGAGTTTGACCCTAGTCCCCAAAGCCCGAAACCCTACTTATTAGAGTTTCTACGATTACAGGGAGACGGGAATAATTATAGAATCCCTATAGAGCCCTTTGAAGGGATCCTTAAAGGAGCCCTTATAACTACCCATGAACCTCCAAGCTATAAGAAAGTGCCTCGATCAGGAAAGTGAGTTCCAGGCTCCAGTAAGGATCGTCGGCGCCTGTTCGCTCAAAGGGTTCTAGAACGGCTCCTACAAGGGTTCTACGTGGATGGTTGTCAAAATTAGGGTCCCTTTTGGGTATCCTAAATAATAGGTGCCGTAATATAATAAGGACTCAAAGAGGGCGGTAATTTTCACGACCATCTACATGAGGGTTTATGGTTTAACGGGTTCTACATGAGCTCTAAACATATTCGGGGTTAATGGCTTACCCTTTGGACATTCAGGTTTTTTGGGTTGCCTCTGGGCTTCTATACGAGTTTCTGTACGGATGTCAATAAGAGATTCTCAAAGTGTTCTTCAAGGATTTCTGCGAGGTGGACAGGGCACCAGGGTCATTGGAGAGCTTAGTCAGCTGAGGTGGTTTAGCGCTGACAGGACTTGCGGACCCTAAGCCCTAAACCCTTTAGTGAGTGAGCGAGCCATTGAGTGTCGACCTGGGGCGCTCTCGGGGCCATGGCGGGAGGCTGTGAGGGGTTGTGGAGTGAACATAGACAGCACCCGCAGCAAGACCCAACAAATTTTAGCTAATGCCCTTGTAGCTGCTTAGACCGTGTGGGGCAATGAAGTATGGTGGGCCTGTCGCTGCATCACCAAGACAGCTAGTAGAGGCGGGAAGTATTTTGGCAGTATTCCCACCAGCATAGATGGGGAAGCCGTGTTGTCGTGCGTGTTTTGGCCGTGGCATCATGGTGTTTTCTTTTGGTTTCCTGATGGTCTCCTACTGGTCTTTGCATGGATGCCTGGGGTCTCCTGCTGGTTTCCTGCCTGTGTCCCGGTGATTTACTGCCGGTATTTTGGTGGTCTGTGTGGTCTTCTGGGTCGTTGATCGTTTTTGGTCGTCTCTTGGTCTCCTGGCGGTGGTGGCCGTGGTCGTCGTGGTTGTTGTGGTCGTCCTGGTGGCCCTGATGGTTCCGGTTTTCGTGGTCGCCATGGTCGTCGTAGTGCTCTATCACGGATTGGGTTCGAGGGTGTACGATGGCATAATGCGACACTTGCTTGTTTCGGTATCTACGGCTGGACGTACTATGCGCACATGATTTATTGGAACATGTCCACAGTGTATGATATGCATGCACTGGCCCATGTTCCTTGCAATGTGTCCGCAGGCACGACAGCGAGCTTCAACATGCACGCAAGGGTGTTTGTGCGTGAGTGTTAGAAAACTGTATGTACTTACGTACATGGGCTTGCACTGAAGGTTTGCATGCATGTGCAATAACACATCCAAGGTAGACAGACAAGAGATGCCGCAACACAATCAATCTCACCATAGACTGCCAAGTACACTGGTGCCAGCTCCCACCCGCTCAAATCCAGAAACAACAATCCTAAGTCCATGAGTTGCTGGCCCCCGTGCGGAAGGATAAATAAATAGGAAGGGCGCCGAATGGACACATACTCTCAATGAGCCGCAGTGGTATAGTTGTAAACGCAAGGATACAGAAGCGGCCCTTCCAGACAGTTACAGTATGCATATACACCACTGGATGCTGTAGCACTTACATAGACATCTGACATTCATTCGTGGCAGAAACAGAAGGAAGCACAGACAACGCGGATCCCATGTGCGTGCCTGATGTGGGGGAAGACATCCCAAGGAAGGCGGCGACCATGTTGGAGGACTCGTCATGACCCTGCGGGAAAACCTGCATCTCAGATTTCGGGAGAATCTGCAATTTGGGGTCCTTATAATGAGGATCCTACTGTTTAGGGTTCTAGATTAGGGTCCCCTTTTCTCTGAATTCGGGTCGAGCACTTCAGTGTCGCCCCGTGCAAGTTTTTGCAAGCTGGAATGACTTCTTGCCAACTCCTTGGCTGCCAGACATGAACTTGCTGCCTGATTGCAGGTTTACGACATAGCGGCCAGCATTGCAATGACAAGCAGAAAAGAAGGTTAAAGAGACTAAATACCTGCATTAGCATTATATAATAGATAGAGTACCCTGGACATGGGCAATTGTAGAAGTAGCAAACGCCGATGCCAATAGAGCTTGCCTTCGAGACAATTGGTCGACCGAAAAATCTGATTGCAACAAACAGCTGATAGCATAGGGACCTAAATAATTCCCAATACTATTTCGGGGGTTCCTGACTATAACTATTGTATGATTGGCTCCAAAAGCCTATTCCAATTATTAAGGGCCCTATACTAACTAGAATGGCTGGATAAACTGATCATCCGTTGCCATACGAAAGCGCTGAACCCTAAACCCTTAACCTGTATATCGTAAGCGTGCGTGCCTGATCATCCGTGAAGGTTGACTGGGTGGGAGAAAGCTATGTGAAACGGTACCCACCATGACGCTAGAACTCCCGAAGGGTCCATGTACTCATATAGTATATACTTAGGCCTTAAAGTAATTAGTCTTTAAATATAACGTGTGCAACAAGCGCAGCCACAGCCGCAGTCAGCATGCGATGCGGAAACGGTAGTGCAAGCCTGGCAGCTTCAAAAGAGGCCTTCCGAATCTTCAAGGTACCAGGCCGGCTATTGGAATCCTTGAGTAAAACGTCCAAACAAGAAAGCAAAACAAACAAACCTGTTAGCACCCTCAACGCGAAGCCTTCAACCCGAAAACATTCCCTCTGAACACCAACACCCAAACTTCGAAAACTCAAATTTAATCCTGAACCTGTGTAAAAGGGGTAGGAACAAACCACAAATCAATCCACGGCAGTTGGCCTCTAACCAGAAGGCATACTCGCCAATCATGACCACATGGCTCTTCCTTCACCATCGGCTGAAGGCATGGGATGCATGGTTGCGAAGGTTGAGTGAACATCTTGGTGCTGGAACACATGCAAGAAGTAATCACGGAAGCAACAAACTCAAGGGCATACGGCGCCTAGCATAGGGCGGCTAGCTACCTAGCTAAACAGCAGAACGCTCCTGAAACAAAAACACCTGCTAAAGACCAAGTCACCTCGAATTTCTTCGACTTCGATGAACGACGAGGTACGAAACTCGTACTTGCAAAACTGAAGGTTTGTCACCCAGACGCACACAACCTTTCAAGTTTTCCCGCTCATGGTCTCACGTACCCAGATCCAAAAGCACAACCCTAGAAACACGGGTGTCCTACGCTCCATATGATACAGGTCGGTAGGGGCCTTAGTCCATTAGTAATATAGCGGCCTTAACAATTCGAAGAAGGACTTGGGGCTCCTCTTGATTTAATTCTAACAAGGAACCTCTGCAAAGTAGTAGTAGGTGATTATTTAGGCCCCTATAGTATGCGAGTAAATTTGGAGCAAGCAGCGCCGGGGAGCAAGCTGTGCATTTCCCAGGCTTCTATTACTAGGCTCAAAACGCTGAACCCTCATAGAAGCCGACCGCGCGTGTTGCCCGAAGGGTCCCCATAACAATACTGCAGCTACGTAGATATTTGGGCCCCAGAAAGTTGATACACATCTATACCATTACTTGGACAATCCATATTTGGACCCCAAAAGTGTATACTTTACCATACTCTTGCTTGGACAACAAATGTTCGCAGTCCTTCTGAGAGTTTCTCGCTTGGCGCACTTCGGCACGCTGACTGAAATCGTCAGCGAAGGAGAGGCCTGGAACTGGGGGGAGGGGGGTTAGGGCTTCCCTAGTTCATGGGTAGTTATAAGGGCTCCTTTAAGGGTCCGTTTAAAGGGATCTATAGGGATTCTATAAGGGTTTAGGGTTTAGGGCTACTTGTTTAGGGCTTCCCGTAAACCCAATAAGCCCTGCATTGAATAATTCACCAAGGTACCTCAAAAAGAGCGAAGGTCCCATTTTTGTGGGTCATACCCCTTCTTGAAGATACTTGGCAGAGTTTAGGTGTTTCGGGTTTAGGGCTTATAACGGTTAGGGTTTCGGGCTCCCTCAAAAAGGCTAAAGGACACTACTCTACTACTGACTAAGAATGCTTCTGGCTGCAAGGAATGCGGCTTGTGGTTTCTTGCGGGCTTTCGGGTTTTAGGATTCTTGAGGGCTGTAGGGTTCAGGGTTCTAACTGGCTGGAGCTTTGCGGTTTCGGGCATTACCTGATACTCAATTAATTACTGCTGGTTAAACATTTGAATATACTGACGACAGGTTGCCATTGCTGACTGCTGCCAGTGCCATAATATACATATGTATATATATATATATATATATATATATACATACATATGTATATATACACATGTAGGAAGTAAGACTGCGACGTCACGGGTGTGGACACTACCCTTCAACTTCTCAGTGACAGCATCGATACTTCTTTCTGTCTGACCTCGTGCCTGCCACTATTACATTGCAACCATAATATGTTGAGTACGGATGTTCGCGTCTACGACAGTTCGACGAATCATATCGATATGATTGATCCTAGTATGCATGCACCCATTAACTAAGATTTGACATCATAAAACTCAAGTGGCAGCGCTAGCAGACCAAATCGGTGGTCGCGGCTGGTGTAGTAGTAGTAGTAGTAGTAGTAGTAGTAGTAGTAGTAGTAGTAGTAGTAGTAGTAGTAGTAGTAGGAGTAGGAGTAGGAGTAGGACTAGGAGTAGGAGTAGGAGTAGGAGCAGGAGCAGGAGCAGGAGTAGAAGTAGGAGTAGTAGGAGTAGTAGTAGTAGTAGTAGTAGTAGTAGTAGTAGTAGTAGTAGTAGTAGGAGTAGGAGTAGGAGTAGGAGTAGGAGTAGGAGTAGGAGTAGGAGCAGGAGCAGGAGCAGGAGTAGGAGTAGGAGTAGGAGTAGTAGTAGTAGTAGTAGTAGTAGTAGTAGTAGTAGTAGTAGTAGTAGTAGTAGTAGTAGTAGCACTAGTAGTAACAGTAGAACAGTAGCAGTCTTCTTTTGGCAGTAGTAGCAGGAGCAGCAGTAGCGGTGGCAGCAGCAAATCAGACAACAGTCTTAGTAGTCCTAGTGGCGGTGCTGGAGGTGGCAGCAATGGCTGCCTGTATTGCCATTGCCTTTGCAATTGCTTTGGGAGTCGGTTGTCGCGGCAAACCCCTGTGCAAGAGGGAACCGGCTTGCTTCTGAAAAGGCGCCGATCTCCGAACACAAGGTTTTCACTGGATTGTTATGACCATCATGCCTCGTCGATGCTCGGGGAGGTCGGTGGCGGGCTGCCCCCGGCGGAGTCCGTACGCTGTATCCGCCCACGGGGCGAGGAGGCAAGCTGGTAGGTGGTGTAGCTGGACCACCTAGGGGCTTCGGTAGAAGCTAAAAACTTTGGGGACATGTTTCAATATTCTTTGCTACAAGTGTACGAAGCAATGCTAAGCAAGAGTTTATTAACTATTCAGGGCCGTATGTAAGACAAACGTCGTCCTGTTTTCGCGGGGCAGTTGATGCGATTATTGCAACAGCCAGACTGTCGAAACAAGAACCCAGAACATCTGTACGGGAGGGGCTTTCATAATTTCAATAGGATCCGGGGGTATACTATACTATAATCATCATGGGGCGCCCAGAAGGAATAATATGGGTAATCATGCCCTAGGGCTCCAGTTACCTGAATTGTAGGTTCGTGGGGTATACAATATTTTTGGGTGGTTGTCAAAATTAGGGTCCCTTTTTGGGTACCGGAAATAAGAGGTGCCGTATTGTATTAAGGACCCGAAAAGGGACCCTCATTTTGACAACCGCCCATTTAGGTATCTGGAGGGTTAGGGATTCAGGCTCTACAGTAGAAGCCCAAAAGTTGGAAACCCAATAGCCTCAATCCTTAAGAGTAATGTATGGGTAATCCCAGCACTATTTGGCCTTAACCCGGTTTCCAGCTTTTTGGGGTTTACTATAAATCGTAGGTTAGTGAGGTATAAAATATTTGGTCAGTAACCTATATATATATATATATATATATATATATATATATATGTTTCGGTATCTGGAGGGTTAGGGATTTCAGGCTCTATATTAAGCCAGGCAGCGGGTCGTTTCCGAGGCCCCATGGGTCAGGGGAGGCTTGTCGGGGCGGATTGCCCAACATGGCTGCCCCCTAAGAGCCCAATATCCTTGAACTGCTAGGGTTGAAGGGTTTAATGGCTTCAGGGTTTAGGGTTTTGGTGTTTGGGGGATCCCTGAAAATGACGATACGAGAATTCGAAGTGCAGCAGGCCTGCCTAAAGCCTGACCTATCTTAAACCCGACTCCCGAGTTCACCCGACCTGTCTAGAACTCCGTCAATAGGCCCCAAGACCTAAACCTGTAAACCCTATATCCATCTAACCCTATATCCTTTTTCTCTGAATATTGGGCTCTTCGGGTGGACCAAGCCGGCGTCCAGATGCGACCTGAGCCAAAGCTGGTCAGATGTGTCGGAAGTCAAGCCTAAGCTCTAAACCCTAAACCGAGGTTCCCTAAGGATTTCTTGAGGGTTGCATAACTCTGTAGGGTTTGTGTTGAAGGTAGAACGGTTTTCCTAAAAGTTCTACAACTCGGTAAGGGGTGCTTGAAGGGCGGTAGAAGGGTTGGTCCAAGGGCTCTATAACTCCTTAAGTCTTCGTGATAGAAGGGGTCCTCTAGGGCTTCTGCAAGGGTTGTAAAGTTCCCCTAAGGGTGATAGACGGGCTGCGTTAAGGGTTCTATAACTCTGCAAGGGGGGGGGTCCGGTAAGGAATCTACAAGGGTTATATTAGGTCTCCATACGACGGTTGTATGGGGTTCAGGGTTAAGGTAACCCTAAACTCTGAACCCACGGTTTAGGGTTTAGCATTCCTTCGAAAGCAAATCAGCAGATCGGTTAACATTTTACGGTTCCAGGTTTCGGCTGATGGCTGCCCGGCTGAAAATTGAAATTTTCGATGTACGATGCCAGAACTCGTCAGACCATAAGAGATCTGGATTTGTGTGTAGAAATGCTTATGGTTCGAATAAACCAATACTGCAGAACCCGCGGGCTCCGGCGTGTTTCTGCGCCCTCCTTTGCGTTACGTGGACTAGTGATTCATTCCCAGGTTTCAGTGGCAGATGCAACGAAGCCAGGTGTTGCACTCGGTATTCACTCAGGCACACCTGCAACCCAACATCCATGGTTGCTGACAGAACCTGAACTACAAGTACACCCCCGAGCTGCTCGTTCACCCTCGAAATCTCACACTTCCTGATACGCAAGACCAGTAATCGGCTCAATGTAACCTCGACTTTCAAACCCTACATGCATAGCCCTGAAGAGACAAGACTAATATAGGGGCCTTAATAATTAGAATGGGGTTTTGGGGCCCTTTGTACTACATCTATACTATAATCAAGTAACCCCCAAAATAATATGGGTAACTATTCAAGCCCCTGTAGTACCGCGCCCACACCCAAGGATCGATGCTCACTCGATGCAACCCAGCAGCCGCAGTACTCGGCAGGCCTTCTTTGGGCCCGCCGGATGAGACAAGCTGGCACAAAGCTTCCCTTCGACTCCGAAAAAGGATTAGGCTTGCTAGTTACACGATTTTACCCATGAGCAGGTGCTGAGGTTTGGGCCCTAGGGTTCTTGCCAATGAGGGCAATGAACCTGCAAGGGCTACACCCTGAACCCTAAACCGTCATCGGTGCTGTGCCCATGTTCAGTTTGTCTGATATCACTGGCACCGCTGCCATGGTGGCTCGAGCCAACACGCGCAATAAAGTGTGTAAGTGACGAGAAAATCAAAACGCCTTCAGTTGGCGAAACTTGCATTGAAGCTCACCCTGGGGTGGCAGTAACAAGGGGGTTTCCGTCTCAGGTCCGCAAACGGCTCGGCATCTTCAACAAAAAAACTCCCAGTATAGTTCAGGGCGATAAGATACATTGAGAACAGACACACACACACAGACACGCCGTATGTTGCAGGCTTAACTTTGACTCGTTCTCACAACTTCGTCGACGGACAAGGGCCAGCGTACTAAGGAAGAGGCGTCTACGACATCAACCTCCCGATGCCACAGAACGAACAGAAATGTCCCCTGCAATTGCGCCAGAGCTATGTAGAGACTTCGTCAACCAGTTCTGACAGGATCGCCCCCAAACCCTCAGCCCCAAACTCCCTTAGCCCTAAACCTTCGAAGCACTGAAACCTAAGCTCTGAGCCCTCAATCTTAAACCATTGACCCCAAAGCCTTGAAGCATGAGCACTGATCCCCTAACTACACCCGAAACCCCTAAACCAAACCCTAAACCCCCAAAACCCTCAGCCCTAAACACCAAAAAAACCCACAACCCCAAAAACCCAAACCCTAAACCCCTGAACCCCTAAACCCTCACATACCGGGCTCTCGAGCCCGCACGAAGCGTGCGTCTGCCGGCAACTCTGGGATGCAAGCGACCATGGCTGCGAATGAAAAAAGGGTTTAGGGCTTAGGGGATAGGTACACTAGGGTCCCTTGAAAGGGCTATGGGTTCTAGAGGGCCTTAAAAATAGGGGCGTTGATCAAGGGGCCTTTATCAATCAATGGATCGGGTTTGGGGGGCATGTTGTACTATAAACGTCACAGGAACCATGAGAGCCAAAGGGATAACATCGGCAAAGTGTTCGGCTTGCCTTGCTGAGGACCTTGTAGGGATTTGTTAGACTTAGTGCGGCAGCTTGTTGAGGGTCCTTGTTGTACTGCGATCCAACTGAGAATCCCATGTAGGGTCATGCGAATGGTAATACTTTTGCATGACCCGTAAACCCAAAACCTGCGTGCTGCCATAGCAACCCTTACAACCACTGGTCATGCAAGTACTTACCTTTGGTTAGTAGGGAATGAAGGAATGGGTACTATTATACTATATATTACTATCATTCCTTCATTCCTTACTAACCAAAGGTAAGAGTATGCTTCTTGAGGCTTCCTCGCGCCTTACCTGCGTGAGGCTCCTCTCCAACTTTCAGCTTGGACAGGAGGGCAGACCTCAGGACTAAAAGCTTAAGAACTTAACGCAGGAGTAACAGTGCTCCCTTTGTGGAGTCTGGCGCACCCTCCGGCTGGCATACATCCTTGCTGTCACTCGACGGTGAACGTTGAAGACAAACATGCCCACTGCCACGAGTTCTGCAAGAGAGAGAGAGAGAGAGAGACAGAGAGAGAGAGAGAGAGAGAGAGAGAGAGAGAGAGAGTGAGAGAGTGAGAGAGGGACCGGCAACGGTGACCTAGACCCTGAAGATAGAATCAACCTTCATCACCAGAACTTCGGATGTGTTGCAAATCTTGACGCTCGTGTTTAGGCTTAGCCTTTGTGGCTAACAGACTGCCACAGAAAAAAGAACAAGCTCCGAAAGCCCTGTCGAAGACTGACGAGCCTAGCACCCCCAGGCAAACACCCAGCCTCAAACCCCAAACCTCAAACTTAAACCCAAAACCGTCTCATCCTCGGCCAAGCTGTTCGGGCCCAACATTGAAATCGGGGCGTGCCTGGGACCGTCCGCAGCATTTTGTGCTGTTGGAGACCCTAAACCTGCAAACCCGAGTATCAAAAAACCTGTAATGTAGTTGATGAAAAAACATATTACAGTTTAGTATAAATGATGTAACATAAGGAAGCTTCAAAATGATACAAGGTAGTGTTCTCAATCATGATATAACAATGTAACAGAATGTTATTGTAAAGTGACATATAAGATTCTCAAGCATGATGCAGCACCTGATGCCCTGACACCCGAACTCCTGGCCTTCGGGCTCCACGGATTTAGAGGCGTCCTGTATGTGGGTGGTTGTCAAAATTAGGGTCCCCTTTTGGGTACTTAATACCCTAGAGTATATACTAGACCGGCACTTAAACCCTTCGGGACATATGGGTGGTTGTCAAAATTAGGGTCCCTGTTTGGGGTCCTTACTATAACACGGCACCTAAGATTTAGGGTAACCACGAAGGGAGCCTAATTTTGACAACTACCCATGTCTTTGTTGTTGGGACTGCATGCGCTTCCAAATAATAGCCGTTTTATAATAGGGACCCAAAAAGGGACCGTAGTTTCGACAACCACCCATATACAGCTTACGATGAAGCAAGACAGAAACATCGGGCCATCCCCGAAGCCGTTCTTCTGCTTCGGTTGAAGCTGGTATGCGCCAACAACAAGAGGCTTGCACTAAACGACACATCCTGACAAGTTCTGCTTCTCCTCTTCCCTACCCCTAAACCCTAAACCCTAAACCCTAAACCCCTAAACCTGGGGGCTCGGCATTTCGCTGCCAGAGGTTTGTCGAGCTGAGAACTGTCGCCTTGTGCGGCTTTAACCAGCTTAGGGCCGACAGGCCTGAATCGGGGTGTAGGGTTTGGGCCTTATGGGCATGCCACTGTGTCGGATGGCCGTTGTGGTAGTCGTCGTCATAGTCGTAGTAGCAGTGGTAGTCGTGGTATTCGTGCTAGCGGTGGTGCTGGTGGTGGTGGTGATCGTGGTGGCGGCGGTGGTGGCAGTACTGGTGATGGCAGCGGTGGCAGTAGTAGTAGTAGTAGCAGTAGTAGCAGGAGTGGTAGTAGTAGTAGTAGTACTAGTAGTAGTAGTAGTAGTAGCATACCACAGCAGCAGCAGCAGCAGCAGCAGCAGTATGAGACCAAATTCCCTGAAATGCAACAGCCCTAGCGTCTGAAAGCCCTCAACCCAAAACACAAGCCCGGATCCTTGGTCTGTATGTCTGAACTCACACGGTTTCAAGGCTTTGTGAAAGATGCTCCATATGAAGTACATGCTTGAAGTCTGGAGCCACCTCCATTCCAAACTGCTGACCCTACTGCCAAAAAGCCTACATGCAATGCAATGTGCAGCCAACGACGGCCGTCACTGCGCTGGAAATCCTGCCTAAACACCCGGAAGCATCGAAGGCCTGCTTTTCAAGACCCTAAACCCTAAACCCCTAAACCCTAGACCCCCCAAGCCCCTAAACCCCTAAACCCCTAAACCCTTAAACCCCTAAACCCCTAAACTCCCAAACCCCCAAACCCCTAAACCCTAAACCCCAAAACCCTAAACTTTCTGGGCCCCTATGCCCCTTCGAAGCCCGAGGCTCGGGAACCCCAATTCTGAAACCTTCTAAAAACCTGAAGAGCCCTTGAACCCGACTTGTGGTTTTTTTTTAGTACCTTCTGGCGACTGCTGACGTCCTTGCCACCCGTCACAAGACCTAACGAATTGTGGTTTAGAGTTTGGGGTTCAGGCTGTAGGGAAGGCTCGGAACATGGAAGCTTAAACTGTAGTCTCTAGACCAGCAGCTAAACTTCTGGCCTACAAAAGACCATCAACTCCTGTAACACTGTAGTGTAAGCACCAATGCACACCGCAAGCTCTGAATGGGTTGAGCTTCGCACGTCGGCGCTGGCTCCGAACACTGGCAATAGGATTTGGGACTCAGCTTAGGGTTCAGGGTTTCGGCTCATATATTATACGTTGGAGGGTTTAGGATCAAGGAAAAAGACTCATGGTTGAGGATTTTCGGTTTAGGATGTGGGATCCGAGTAAGTAATAAATTTTAGAATGTACGATAAAGATTTGCAGGGTTCAGGATTGCCGACTGTTCAGGGCTCCTTCTCAGGGTTTTAGCTTGCGGGCTTCCGAGGATTCAACACAAGCAAGGTGCAATGCAGGGTTCTCCGTTGGTCGAGATGATAATATATAATAACCGGTAACCCGAACGCACTTTGAACGCCCATTTGGGGTCCATTCTACGGTCCCCAAGTCTCTGAAACTCACGAACCCCGGAAATCATAACGGCTCCTATACCAGGCTCGGAAAGGTTGGGGTTCGACGTTCCCCTTCATCGGGCTGGAAATACTGCTCCTGCTTAATCCACTCCAAAACCCGATGGGGTTTAGAGACATAGGCGAGGGGTGCCGACGGTCGGGAGCTTTGGGTGGGGCAGTGCTGAAGAGTCTGTATCGCAGTCTTGCGCCTGAAGCTCAACACCAATGTACACTTACTGACCCGCTGAACCCCCAATGTAGTAACCCTTTTAAGGAAACCTCCTACAAGTCGAACCCGATGACGGATCTCCCCGGTCAGCCTGTCGCTTTTTCATCATCATCTCCGCCTAAACGCGCGGGAGATGCGAGGCGCAACACGGGGGTCTGTGTCATCAGCAATCGTGCCACTTCTTGTGCCGAGAGTCGTATAGTATACTACACCCGAAATTCTGTTCTGCCTATGGAGGTCTGTACTTAGAATAATTCGCAAAGCTTCTACTGCATTTTGAAGCCTGGGACCTGTCTTTACGGTCTTTAGGGCTATCAGAGTTTAGGGTGCAGAGGTTGTTGGGATCTTGCGAGGGTTGCAGAGGCATGATTTGGGATTCAAGATTTTGGAGCAATGGGTCGGGCATAAAGTGAATCGGCAAAAGAGCAACAGCTCTTGCAGCAAAGCACCCATGTTTTCGCGTTGTGCTCATGGCAGAAGAAGGGAACTCGCTTTGACTGGCTGAGACGACTTCAACAGAAGCCTTTATCCTAGATCCTGCCTAGATCCTGAAGAACCCACCGTTTTCGGGTGCCTTGTTATGCTTTCCTTGCATACATCCATGAAAAGTAGGTTATCTTAAGTTGTTTTGCGGTTCAGGTATGCCCCCGAGCCTGAAAACTCCAAGCTTATCAGGGTTCAGACTTCCAGCATTCTGAGCTTTGAAGAAAACCCTCTGTCGATCCCAGGAACCTCGACACTCATGAACCCTTCAGCCCTGAAGTCTATTCGGGGTTTAGGGGTTTAGGGTTTAGGGTTTGGGGCAGTGTCTGTTCATCCCGCCACTCCGAACCGCTGCAGGAACCGAAGTGGGAACACTCGACATCCGTGCTGCGGGACTTGAGGGCGGCGTAGGGTTCAGGTTCTTGGATTGGAGGCTTCAGATTTGAGGAGTTTGCGGTTGTCATGGTTGCTGCCGAGGACTTTCACCAAACGACTCGACGCTCTGTAGCTGCAAGGGAATCACACACACACACACAGATACACAAAGAGCAGAGAGCCTAGATATACTACAGCAACATCTGGCAGGGCATAATATAGTACCCTGTGGAACCCCGTTCAACCGGAGTAAGCGCATCAACCTTGTGAACTGTGGGGATAATCAAGGAAGCAAAGATGGCAACCTCGTCGATTCGAATCCTTACCCAAAGGCCGCACGTACCAACATAGTAGGTACCTACTAGATGTATGGGCCGCAGTTACTTGGACACTTTGGGTTCGCTGGGAAACCAGCCGCCGCTCCGACGGTGTCATCGTAGTCGTCATCGTCCACAAAGTCAGGCCGGACATCTATGAAAGTGTTTTTCACCTGGCTGCTTTCGAGTCTGGGATCGGAACATATTAGCAGGCAAAGCAAACCGCGGCTAAGATGCAAGGTGCCTGGCTCTCCACCGCGACCAAACAATGAACTGTCAACAACCTACAGCAGCCAAAAACCAAAAACCCAACAACCAGCTTCCAAGCCCTCATCCCTTGCAGAATTACTGCAGGTCCCTCATCATACTGTAGAAGGGGCCTCAATAATTCCCAATACTATTTTGGAGTTTCCTGACAGTTTCCTGATTATAGCTATAGCTTACTATACCCCGAAACCCCTTTTCGAATTATTACGGCCACTAATATTACAGTTCCGTCAACCTCAGAAGTTCTTCAGTCCTTACTTGGTGGATTAGCGCATGGATGGCCTGGGTCTGGCCTACAGCTCGGGCTTAAAGGGAACTCCAGAAAGTTGGAATATGGTTTCAGGGTAGGATACCTTATAATTTACCATAAAGGGCTTGCGATGATGGTATTCCAACTTTCTGGCTTCTACTGTATGAGCATACAGCCAGTATGAGTAGAATAGGCTTTGTGTTGGTGATAGATTTTGATGTCATACAGTCATACAATATACTTATATCAGGAACCCCTAGGGAACAGCACTGGTAATGATTCAGGCTGCTAATATAACCGTAAGAGGCAAAAGAGCTTCTGTGAGATGTGGGTGTAAAGGCCACAGGCTTCGACATATCCAAACGGCTTCCTTCACCAGTTCCTTTCACATAGTAAAGGTTCTATGTAAGGGTCATACTCGGATAAGGGTATTAGGCTTTGGGGTAACGAGACAGGCTGCTTGGGACAGGAGTAGACGGCTCGAGAAGCCCAGCGAAAATCAAGCAAAAAAAACCTGGGGAAGGCAGGCATCCCATGCTGACGCTCACGGCTTGGGATTGTGGCTGCTTTGGAGTTTTTGACTGCGTGAGCACATACAGCTTGCAGAGCCGCACCTGCCACCACTCTTCACAATAGACAGAAACGTTTGCGATACCCCGTTCCAGAAGCCATTCGGAGCACTACTGCAGTCAGCCTGCAAGAAACCAAACGCTACTCGCCGAAGCCTCGTTGATGTACCCGGAACAACCCCGCGCGCCTGCAACCTTAAACCCTGGTAATTCCCATATAGACCTCGTTTTGGAACCCTTTCAGATCCTATCATAGGAACCCTTAAAGATCCCGTATAGGTACCCTTATGGGTCCCTTAAAGGAAAGCCAATTCAAAAGGTCCCGGCCTTCAGACTTGCCGGCAAGGCCTTGCCATTCATGGCACCTGACCTGACAAGCATATGGATTTGCGATTTGGGGTTTAGGGTGTAGGGTTTGGGGTTTAGCGTTTGGGGATATACAGTAGAAGCCAGGCAGTTGGAACGTCAGTATCCTCATGCCCTGAAGGTAAAATGTAATGAATCCCAGCATTAGTCATCCTAAATCCATGGTCCAACTTTCTGGGATTCACTATAGGGATATACGGGCTTCGGGGTTCAGGATCTAGGGCTCTGGATGCTTTGGGCTCAGGGTTGAGGGCGTCGACAAGTTTGGGTTGAGGGTTTAGGAGTGCTGGAGCGCATTTCGTAGGATGTAGTAGTGGCAGTGGTAGATGTTCCGAGGTTGGCAGCATAGAGGTGCAGGTGTCCGGAGGCCGTGACAAGATAATGAAACAGATAAGCCTGAAACAACATGACTCAAAGCTAACCAAAGGCACACAGAGCCACAGATGTGCAGACGAATAGACGGACAAACAAAGAGAGCGAGAGAGACAGAGAGGGGGAGAGACAGAGCCAATAGTCAAGTTCAGGCAGGAACTCAGAGCTGGGAACCAGCATCCGAAACGACTGGCCGGCACAGAAGCAGGTGCGGACACAGATGCAGACGCACTCAGCCGAGGCCACTCACACGCACACGCACGCTCACCAACACACACACACACACATCAACAAACACACACACACACGCCAACGCACCAACACACCGACAAACCAACACACCGACACACCGACACACTGACACACCAACACAGACAGAGACACAACCACAGAGCGAGAGCGCAAGAGCACGGCAGAGAGCGAGAGAGAGAGAGAGAGAGAGCAAGTACACTTGCACAATTGCCAAGAAATGCACCTACAAACACACAAGCAGACACACACACACACACACAAAACAATCAAAACGCACACACACACACACACACACACAGGTGTGGGCTTTCACACGCGCGGCATCATGCACGTCAGGCACCGCCAACAGCAGGCATCTCCGTCACACAGCACTTGCCTCCTGCAGAAGTTGTTCCGCGCCTGAAGACAGGGTGGGGGGGGCGTCAGAGGTCAAAAACTGTGTGAGCTCGCGGCTTTGCATAATAATAATAGTAATAGTAATGCAAATAAAAATAAGAAGAAGACAAAGAAGAATAATGTTAATACAAGTAACAGTAATAACAATGATAATAATAATAATAGTAATAATAGTAATAATAGTAATCATAGTAATCATAGTAATAATAATAATAGTAATAATAGTAATAGTAATAATAGTAATAATAGTAATAATAGTAATAATAGTAATAATAGTAATAATAGTAATAATAGTAATAATAGTAATAATAGTAATAATAGTAGTAATAATAATAATAATTAATAATAATAGTAATAATAATAATAACAATACAAAAAATCCGGATACGGGGAGACCACGCCAAGTTGTGTGTCGCAGCTGGTATGCCCACTACCAGTGACCAGTGTCAGAGCAATAGTTACAGCCATAGTCACAGCAAGTGCGATGTTGAAACGGCCCTGGTGCATTCTGAGATTGCGGCCCGGAAAATTGAAGATGAAAATTGCACCGCAGACGGTTCAGAGACCTTGTGGGCTGCCTGCTATTTGTTTGAGCTGCCTGTCCCACCCAGCTTTTTTTACGAAGCGCTATTAGGTGTGCCTGGTGCCATGGTCTGACACACTGACTATATACTACAAGTCGAAAGAGCATCACTTAGTGCGGAGTGTAAAGCCGTGGCAAGCTGTTGCGCCCGATGGAGAGCTGCGCATGGTGCAGAGCTTCGATTCCCGACGGCCTGAACTTCGAGCCCCAAATTGCGAGCAGAGCACGCCCTGACTGAATCACTGACCCTAGGGCTGCAGTTACCTACATAGTAGGTTACTAACCACGTAACAAGTAACCCAGTACGTAACTCGTTATTTCGGTAACTGGAGCCACATAGGGTGACACACACACACACACGTAGACAGACGGGCACAACGAAGCTTCTAGCAGCGGGATGCCAGGCTGTCTGCGCTGCTTCTCATGCATCGATGCACTGAAGAGGGTGGGCTCGGAGCCATAGCAAAGCCCAGGCCCTTTCAGTAACCTGATAGTATCCTTTTCCAATCATATAGTAACCTTATGTCAACTTCTTGTAACCTTACACTAGGGCTCCAATTACCTAACTAGTAGGTTACTAACCCTATATCATGTATCCCAGTAACCTATATACTGTTTAGGCAACCGGAGCCCTTGGGTTCTAGTCTTGGGACACCGGTGCTTGGAGGATCACGGGACTTAGTAAGTATGGTTTTAAGTACCTGAATTGGGGTTATAAGTAGCTATAAGTCTAAGTAGCCTAATTATGACCCTAGTTATTAAGTCCCAGGATCCTCTAAGTAGTCTTGGGACACCGGTGGCTCCATCTGATTCCGCTGCAAGATGTCGAGTCTCAGGGTTTAGGGCTTAGGTTACGGTTTAGGGTTTAGGGATTAGGTTTTAGGGTTTCGGCGTAGGTTGGCAGCTCCTTTCAGTTGAGGCGGCTTAAGTTGTATGGAGGAGCGGGCTCTAAAAGCCTATACCCGAAACCTGAAAGCCCCAAGCCCTAAACCCCAAAAACACTCCAAGACCCAAAAGGGTCCTTCAACCCTAAACCCTAAAAAATCTCAAAGCCCAAAACGGTCCCTTTTTCTGACTGCGACGAGTCGGATCTGGAAGCTGCTTTTTCAGAACCGAGGATGCGATCCAACACGGCAAACCCATCATAGCCAGTTCCGGAGTATTGTTATACAAGTAACGTTTTTTAGACCGATGGGGTAAACCTTAATCGAATAGAGCAGAGCTATGGCTTGCCAAAACCTTTCCCCTGCGACTGTGATAAAGCCCTGCAAGTCAAAGAGTGAAACTTCATTCAATTCAACTATTCAGGCTCCCCAGTAGCACTCAAGAATGAGGGTGGTATATTACAGCACACGTTCCCAGGCGAAACTCTGAAAACTGCACAGCTGCGAAGTAAAAACATACTTACTGCCCTGTTCCGAAAAAGCCTGCCGGGAGAACACCTCAGGTGTGTGGTAGTACCTAAAACTGTGACGAAAGCAGCAGGCGGATTGCCGCGTGCTTCTGCTTACCTTGGGTTAGTCGGGAATGGAGGAATGGGGTACAATTATAACTACTATTCCTACCATTCTTCCATTCCCTGCTAACCAAAGGTAAGCCTGCCCGTGTTGGGCAATTATGTTGATCCACAGGGCTCCAGGAATCTGTCAGCGATGGTTTCTGAGCTTCGAGGCTGGGCTTCTACGTGTCTGTACCTGTGTATACGTGTATATACACATATGTATATATATATATATACATATGCATATATATATATATATATATACATACGTAAGTTTTGCCATTCATTTATGTACTGTTATGCTTACTGATTTATCTGTTTATGCGCATGGTTATTCTCGATAGATGATTTCACATAGGTGCTGTGCATACTTATATATGCACATGCAAAAAGTGTGTATGTGTACCTTTGTACGAAAAGATGCATATACAAAAATACGTATGTGTGTGTTTGTTCACTAATGATGTGCACATATGCCGTGATCCTTCTAGGAGCATTGAGCTGTAAGGTTACCTGGACAAAAACAGCTCGATTATCACAGGGGGGCTATGGACAGACAGACGCGTGTCTACAAGTTTGCGAGTCCATGAGACTGTCTTTCTGCTATGTGCACGCATAATCTCTGTTATTTGTGTAAACTCAAAACCTCAAATCCCGAATATGTCGGTAGAGGCTTGACGAGAGACACAAAGAGTAAACCACTTCGGCTCACCACTCCCTGATAGCAACCAGCAGGTTGGACCAAAATACAGAAACCCGACCTGTACGTGCTATTGCTATTTCTCACCATGGGTACTATGAAAAACGCCATATTGTTTATTCATTATTGCCATCAGTTGCACTCATGATATATAACATATCCAAATAGCAGCAGCAATTTTTATAGTAGCAATAGCAGTAGCACTAGACGTAGTAGAAATCAGGGACTTGACTGGTGTTCAAGCTTAATTGGTTTTGGGTTCAGCATTGCGAGTCTAGGTCTTCGGTTGCAGAGTTGAGGTCGAAGGGTTTAGGGTTTAGAGTTTAGCAAGTTGGTGCTTTTCGGCAAATTCGGGTCAGACTGCTGGGCTTGGCTTAGTTTAGGGTTTAGGGTTTCTCAATGACATTGGGATTCAGGTCGTAATTCAAGCTTGAGGGCCGGGAATTTCCCGGCTAAGGCTTTGGAAGTCAAGAGTAGGGTTTAGAACCTAGCAGTCAGCACTCAGGATTTATGAATTGTACAAGTCTGCGGGTCGGTTCGTTGTGCGTGAGATTGCAATCCAGAGGCTCAGATGCTGTGACGCACGATGTTTGAAAACTCTGCTTTCGAGTTATGCTAATGCAGGGGCTTAATAATGAGAATAGGATTTTGGAGGTTCGTTATGATTTTCTTTACCCCCCAAACCCTATTCTGCTTATTGAGGCCACTACATTTGGGTTGAACCAGTTACGAACAACATAATGAACGCTAAATCTCACCCGACGAACAGAGAGCTTCGCGTGCAAGACTTTCGATTTCTTAGGCCTTTGGAGCTTCACCTCAGCCCTAAACTCTACACCCTAAACTCTAAACTAACTCTACATCCTATGCCCTCAACTCTGTACTTTCAACCCTAAGCTCTAAATCCTGAGCCCTCAACTCTTCACCCTAAACCCCAAGCTCGAAATCCTTAGCCCTCAACTCTTCACCCTAAACCCCAAGCTCCACATCATAAGTAAACTCTGTACCGTAAACCCCAAACTCAGAATCCTCAGCCCTCAACCCTGTAGCCTAAACCCTGAACTCTACACCGTCACTAGACCCAAGAGTAACCTAGGAATAAAAAGGGTGCCCTTTTTTGTTTAAAGGGGCTTATAAGGGAACCTAAGCCTCAAAAAAGGGAATAAGGGCCTACTCTGGGTCCTAGACACCGTCACAACATGGCATGACAGCTCCCGGAGCGATCAAATAATTCGACGGCCTCTCAACGGGCGAATTACCCACCGAGCGGACGGGGCCTAGAGTTTAGAATTTAGGGTTTGGTATTTAGGGCTTGGGGTGGTGAGCTTCGCAAGTGAGAACACTTCGAGGGTTTGGGCTTACGGATTAGGGATTGGGTCTTGGGAATCCATGAACCGTTAGCTGTTGAATGCCAAGTCTTGCGCCCTCTCAACATCTCAAAACAGCTCTGAGCCCTAAATGCTCAGAAATCACCATGTTCCATACATACAACTTGTTACTCATGAGCCCGGTATACCCTTATCATTCACCATGTATTGTCAACCCGGTATACCCCTACGAACCATTACAAACTATACATCCTCTATACACCAATCAACCAGTATCAATGTAGAACATAAACATAAGGAGCCCTGAACAGTCAGGCTAGGCTTTATAGTATAGGGTTCAGTCAGGTAGAGTCATCCAGGACTCGAAAACCCCAGGATTGAACAGCCGGAAAGCCGAAGCCATCCAAAGCACCCAAAGAATGAGACTGATAATTGATCACCCTAGTATATGCTACAGTTCTCAAGTATGGATATCGAAGTGTTTAGAACCGTGTGATAACCCTAAACCCTAAAGTCTGATCCTCTAAGCCCAAATCTTTAGCCCTAAACCCCAAGGCCCAAACCTCTACACCCAAGTCCTTAACCCTAACCCCTAAAGCCAAAACGCTCTAAACCCTAAACCCTCAAACCCTAAACTCCTAAAGCCTAAACCCGCTAAACCCTCAACCCATAAACCCTAAACTGCTAAGGCCTAAAGCCTAAACCATCAAACCCCTAAAGCCTAAACTCCTAAGCCCTAAAAGCCTAAACCCTCTAAACCCTAAACCCTCAAACCCATAAACCCTAAACTCCTAAGCCCTAAAGCCTAAACCCTCGAACCCCCGAGGCGAACACCAGGCGGATCTTCAGAGGTTCAGACGCCGGTCCTTGGCATGTCCATGAGTTCAGCTCTCCGTGGCCTACAAACCTACCCTTGGGGTTCCTCTTTATGCTAGGGTTTAGCGTTTGGGGTTCAGGGATTTAGAGGTTAGGGATTAGGAGTTTGGCTTTAGAGTTTAGGGTTCCTCTTTCCTAAGGGTCCATGCACCCAGATAGTTCATACCTTGGCCCTAAAGTACCTATATACGGACTACTTAAAGGCCAATGTATATACCATAGGAGTACATGGACCCTCAGGGCTTTATGATGACTTCCTTTCTTAAATCCTTGAAACGGTATGTTATCGAGGGTGCAGGCAAGTTCTAAACACTGACGTGCACCAGCATTCCGAAACCTATGTCTGATACTAGATGCAGGGGCCAAAGTCATCAGAATAGGGTTTTGGGAAAGACTTTGGCATGATTAGACAAACGAACTTCATGGAATTATGTTGGTAATGACTCAAATCCTTTTCTTACGTGGCGGGGCAAGTTTATGGCGTGTTTGGGGTCGTGGTTTTAGAGCTCTGTGTCTTGGAAACTCGGAGCAAGTCTGTATCTTCGGAGCATCGGACTGTGTAGCTTCCGTTGTGTGGCTTTTTACTGATTGCGGCATAGGGTTTAGAGCTCAGAATGTATGGATTAGGATTTAGGGGCCTGAGTGCCCCAGGCGTGGAGTGGCAGTGTGCATATGATAGTGGTGAGCTTCGAGTAGAAGGCATCGAAGTCCGAAGGCATCAATGCACAGAAAGGCACACCCTGAAAACGCGCTAAACCGTACAGATCACTGCGAACCCTAAATACTTAACACCCAAATAATGATAAATTCAGTACTATGCTTGAAGCTCTAAACTCTGAATTTCTACGATATTACAATATATGTTGAGTCCCGAGCCTTCAGCTCTGAATGCGGTATAAACTCTAAAAATATGCATAATGCAGAGGCCTTAACAATTACAATAGGGTTTTCGAGCCCACTATACTAAAAGCTATACTAAGGAGCCCTAAAATAGTATTTGTCACCATTTCGGCCCTATATTACTACACTCCCAAGCCTTGCACGCCAAATCCAGCACGAAAGAGTAGCTCGCTTTCGTGAGTAGGGGCTGAGGGCTCCGAGCCTAGGGCTTAGGGTCAACAGTGAAAGCTCTGGGAGGGGCGAGTGCGGAAACCGACTCCAATCATCCGTATTGAAAGGATCCCGTTTCAGAGACACTTAAAGCAAGCTTGCGGATTCTGAGGATGCTACCGGGTTTACACTAGTTACTCACTATAGTTGCTCTTGCTTTCTGAAGCTACCGACGCTTAGAGCAACCAAGGTACCTAAAAACTGCAAAAACAGTTTGAAAGGTACTTTGGCTTCTCTGTTCCTTTAAGGGTTCTACAAGGGATCTGTGTAGGGACCTGAATAGCGAGAATTGGGTTCCTTTAAAGGAGTCTGCAAGGGCCAGGTGTACCCAAGGAGCGATAGGCGAACGTTTCGACGACTGGCGACGAAGCCCCCACTTTGAGGTGATGACGCCCTTGGATGGGATCGGGGCTTCTGAGGCGCCTAGAGGGATTCAAAAGCAAAAGGATAATATAGGGGTCTTAACAATTTAAATACTTTCTTATTCCATATAAACTATGATTCCTTTAATGAGGAACCCCCAAAATGTGAGATAGGTAACTTTTCAGGCCCCTAGAATACAGATTTTGCGGCGAGGATTTAGATTTTGGGGTCGTTTAGCTTCACGGGTACGCTTAGAGCTTTCATCACCATCAATGCAAACCTTAAACCCTAAATCTTAAGTTCTAAACCCAAGAAGACTAGACCCGAAAGCGCAACGTTCTAGTAACATTAACGACTTGCTAATTCATTGATCGTAATCATCGTTTTAATATAAATTGGGGGCACTAGTGTACTTACATTATTTCTACACCCTAAACCCTAAACCCGTAAATCCCAAACCCTGAACCCCTAAACCCTAAACCCACCTCAGATTCCCTATGGACGAAGAGAAGCCCTAAGCCCTACTCCGAGGGGCACCGGCTCTAAGCACTAAGCTGCCAGTATCACACATGATCGGAACACGGGCGCGGCTAAAATGGTTCTACAAGGTTTAAGGTTTAGGGCTTAGGGTCTCCAAAGACAGAAAGAGCTCCTATAAGGAAAGTGGGCGCTGCTAAAAGGGTTCTACAAGGGGTCTCTGAAGTCATAAAACGGGTTAGGGTTTAGGGTTTAGGGGTTTAGGGTTTAGGGATAATTAGGAAGAGCTCCTATAAGGATAATATGCAATTTCTGTAGGGTCGGCGTCGGCGACATGAGGCAGTGGTAAACGTTCGGGCTGGTGTCCACAGTACAGAAGGGAAGATCCTCGCAGGTCCTCGTAAGTGTTCTCCCGGTCAAGTCATGTAGCAAGGGTTTTGCGTCGGCAGAAGCAGCCAAGATGCGATTATTCCACGACAGAAGAGGTAACCTGTCTTCCTACTCACAGACAGACAGACCGGACCTAAACAAACACGAGTCTGACGGCTGATCGAAATCACTTTGAACGGCCCTACATCTAGCAACCCAGGAGTGCTTCGAGCACACCCTAACCTGCACAATCCTGTGAGACCCCAATAAATGTGGTAGCTTGAATTGGCCCCCTGGGTCTATACCATAATAGCAAAAAAAGATATAAGCATGACTCCCAAAAACATCTGGCCAAACGCTTCAGCCGCCACTCAATATGATGCAGACATCTGGGAACAGTGATCTACCGGTTTCTACTTTCATTGCACCGAACAAAATGAGCGTCACCAAGAGCTGCTTGGTAAGTATACTCATCAAATAATCAATTCCCCGGTAGAAACCCAACCTAACGAAAGGGCAGCCGTTGGGTCTAGCCGCTCTGAGACTTCATCACCATGTATGCCTTTAAGAACTCGCCTCCTAACTCGCCTGCAATCAACAGTATCCTGGACCGAGGTGCGCAGATACTGGAGCTTACCCTAAGGGTCCATGTACCTAACGAGTATATACAGTGGCCCCAATGTACCTATATAGGGACTGCTTTGCGGGGCCAAAGTCTGTACTATTTGGGCACATGGAACCGTAGGGCTATATAAGAAATCCCTACGCTGAAGCCCAAAAGTGTGCAAACCCTGAACATTTACAGGCCAAGCCCTCCATCATCCCTAACCCTGGGACTCCAAGGGTTATACAAATAATGCAGAAATCAATACATAAAAACTCATAAATAAATACATAAATAAACACATATGTATATATATATATATATATATAGACATACGTGTGTGTATGCCTGCCCGCCTGCCTGCCTGCCTGGAGGGAGGGAGGGAGGGAGGGAGGATGGAAGTATGCATGTATGCATGTAACTAAATAAGTCAGTACGTACGTATGTATGTGCACGGCTAGTATATGTATATATACATACATATACATATATCTATGCATACATGCATACACACACACATATATATATATATATATGTGTGTGTGTACGCATGTACGTCATGTATGCATACATATATATATATATATATAGAGAGAGAGAGAGAGAGATGTATGTCTGTGTGTGTACATGACGAGTGATCAGAGGCACAGGCGTTGATGTCAACGGGCTTCCGAGGTTCGGCAGGTTGATACTTGGCCAGTACCTGCTATAGGGCTTATGGGGCTTATGGGGTTTACAGGGTTTAGGGTTCGGGGTGTCGGGTTTGGGGTTTGAGGTGTAGGATGCGGGGCTTAAGGTTCGAAGGGTTAGGGTTTTAAGGATTCACAGGGTCTAAGTCTAGGTTTTGGCTTGGAGGCTTTAGGGTTTGAGGTGAAGGGTTGAGGGACAATAAAGATCAGAGTACTTCTGCCTGTGTATTGATAACCGCCGCAGTTGCTTTCTGTGTTTTGCTTAATGCATTCTCTTTTCGGGTACAGGGCGTTTGACGTCCTGGGCAGGGAATCGTGGGTGAACCCCTGCAAGTACTTAGCCCCAAATCACACCCTGAACCCTTCAACAGAGCTGTTATTGGAGCCCTTTACAACATGTGGGTTTCGCTCCTGGGTGAGAACCCACTGTACAAGAACACTGAAATCATGTTCTGGGATTCCAGGGCTGCATAGAAAGCCTAGGCCGCACCAACATTCCTGTTGAGACTCTCGAAGTGACCCCCAGCCCCATAATGAAGGGTTTATGGGTTTAGGATTTAGGGTACAGCCAAATGCGAAAGCCCTAATCACCCTAATCGCTGAAGCCTTCAACCCATTAACCCTAATCCTGAACACCCCAAGCCCAAAACCACAGACCCTACACAACAAACAACACAAAATGCCCAACAACAACAAAAAACAACCAGCAACCTCATAATTTCATATACGGAGCCTCGAAGATCCTGTATAAGCTCATGAAACCCTAAATCCCAAAACTGATATGTAGGGAAGCTTAACGGGAACCTGCTGGAGGCGCTCCATCTTCCGATCTGACTCACGCCGCCTTGGTTTTAGGGATCAAGGGGTTTAGGGTTTAGAGTTTTACTAGGATACCCAGTAACCTAAGAATAAAAAGGCCTCTCTTTTTTGGTATTGGGTAACTTTATAAGGAACCTAGGACTGGGCATCCTAGTTTAGGGTTTAGGGGTATAGGGTTTAAGGGTTTAGGGGGTTCAGGTTTTAGGGCTCAGGGGGTAAAGAGATGGCTTCAGGAGGAAGTTAGCAGCTAAGGGTTATAGACGGCAAACTTCGAAGTATTCGGGATTTCGGACATATAGCCTCTAATGAAGCCTTAAACCCCTCAACCCTAACCCCTAATAAACCCTAAACCCTAAACTAGAAACCCTGGACCCTAACCCCTAAACCCCTAAACCCGGAATAGACTTCAGGGCTGAAGGGTTCCTACGTTTTGGGCTTCGGGGGCTTACGGGGTTTGAGGCCTTTAACTGGGTTCTTCTTAAGGAATTTCTTTGAAGTTACCATATGGGTGGTTGTCAAAATTAAGGTCCCTTCTTGGGGACCCTAAATACTAGGTGCCGTATTACAATACGGAGCCCAAAAGGGAGCATAATTTTGACAACCACCCGTATGATAAAGAAACCATGCAATTTAAACCTGCCAAACACCCATGCATACGAGGGCTTCGGCTTCAGCGAGAAATCACCCAGAGAGCGAGGACAGACAAGACCTCCCCCTCAAAGCCGACAACGGAACAACACGTTACATTGTGCAGGGAGCTGGCGGTCTTCAGAGTCGAAGCGGGAAGAACTGAATATACATGTATGTACATTCAAGCTTATCAGTTTGTGCGTAATGTCTGCATATGTGTCGCACTCTGGCTTATCATTATACGCGCATGACCTTCTACTATACATACACAGTCAACAGCTGTTCGGGGTAACTCTGCAGACCGAGCTAGACATAAGACTAGCAGCAAGCAGGAGCAAACCAACACTTGAAAAGCAAGTACAGCTTGAATACAAAACGAAAGCCCCGGTACATACATGTACATGCTGTACCCATCTAAACTGTTATCAACCTCCTTCGCTGAAGCAGCTGTTGCTGTAATACCAGCAAGCCCACTCCCACAGCCCCCCCGAGGTTAGTGAGCCATGCACGCTGCACCAGTGTGGGTTCAGAAGTAGTAACGAAAAGACAAGAAGAACGACGAAACCAAGCCTGCTCAACAAGTAAGTACAAGACCCCTAAGACCTAAACCCCCAAACCCGCCACAGTATCTAAGCTTTGCGCGTGTCCAACACTTGCTCCAAGGCCCGGCGTGCCTGTCACTTCCTATACTTCAGGGTATGCGATATCCTGCATGCCCCTCCGTAAAAGTCCATGCGCTCATATACCTAGTACATACTACTGTAATACTATGCCCTGAAGTACCTATGTTGCGACTACTTTAACTTCAAGGCCTAAGTAAAGTCGATAGTTGTACTTGGTGCATGTTGTAAAGGTTTAGATACATACCAGCTGCCTTGTCAACATCCTTGACTTTTGGTTTTACAACTCTTCGCCAGGCTGGTCAACTTAAAGGCGGCGCCCGGTTGTACAAACCTGCAAAACATCCCTCAAATGAAACGTAAGCTGCAGACTGCAACAATGACGAAGCAAGACTGATGTCTCGCAAGATTCTGATCGCGGGATTTGGGTGGAAATGCTGCAGTCTGTCGTACTCCGTCAGCCGACGATTGAGACCAAGTTGCGCTTACATGTCTGAGGGTCATGGCTTCAGGTAAAGACAGGTGTAGAAACAAATCTAGAGATGATCATGCCACGATGATAATCAACACTGTGACGATGAAGAGCTTTTGAGTTCTGCGGGGAAGCTCGAGCGGCGTCAAAACATGGGGCTACCTGCATGTCTCCATCTACAGCAGAAAGCATTCAAGCTGCTGAATGTTACCTGCAGTCTCCAAGACGATAAGGCAGCTGTAGTAGTAGTAGTAGTAGTAGTAGTAGTAGTAGTAGTAGTAGTAGCAGCAGCAGCAGCAGTAGCAATAGTGGCGGTGCAATAAGGAGCCGTGCTCGTGATGGCGGCGGCGGTGGTGGTGGTGGTGGTTCAATGGTGTCGCAGAAACAAGCAGTACGTAGTGGGACTTGGTAGTCTTGGTAGGAATTATTAGTAATCGTCGTCGTCGTGGTTCTGGTGGCGGTGGCCCCAACCAACCGCGAACACCACAGGCACCACCCTCCAAGGGAGGGGGGAGACAAAAATGCAGTGAGACCAGGAACCCACGCAAGAACCGAAGGGGGGACCGAGGATACCATGAGGTTAGGGGTTGGTGGTGTCGGTGATGGCTCTAGCAGTGCAAGTAGTTCTAATCTCATGGTACGTATCCCGTACAGTACCATTGAAACAGACTTCTTCTACCATAAACCCTACACCCCTAAACCCCTAAAACCCTAAGCCCTAAACCATAACCCTAAAACCCAAAACCCTAAACCCCTAAAAACCCTAAACCCTAAACCCCTAAACCCCTAAAACCCTAACCCCAAAACCCTAAAACCTTGGTGTCTGCGGCTTCTGATTGCGGCCTTGGTCAGCTCGTTGCGCTGCCGGCTCATCAACTGAAGAGCCTCGGCAGCCTCACCTGCTTTCGGGATCCAAAAAGGAACTTAATACAGAAGTTGGCTCCTCTAAAGGATTCCTTTTAAAGGGGTCTATAAGGGACCTGCTTTAGAAGCAATAATAAGGGCCTTAATACTTCAAACAGGGCTCCTGTAAATGGGTCTATAAGGGTTCTATAAGGGATCTATAGTAGGATTCTATACTATAGGGGGCCTAAACAGCCCCATCTGCTTTTAGAAGTAGAATAGAGTTCCCATTAAAGGGTTCTTTTTAAAGGGGTCTATAGAAGTAATAAGAGTAGGGTTACCTTTAAAGAAATCTTTAAAGGGATCTGTGGGTTCTATGAAGGGATCTATAAGAGGGTTTAGGGTTGAAGAAGTGATAAGAGTAGGGCTCCTGGAAGGGATCCTTAAAAATGGGTCTGTAAGGATTACTATAAGGGCTACTATAAGGGTTTATAGAATAGGTGCATTCAGAACTAGAATAGGGTTCCCTTTAAAGGGATCTTTAAAGGCATCTACAAGCGTTCTATAAAGGGATCTATAAGAGGGCTTGGGGCTAATATAGGTGCTAGGTGCCTAAACAATTCTCAAAGGCTCCAAAGCACTTTTATAGTAGAATGTAGGGCTTCTACATCAGGAATTACTATTGTGATTTGGGACGTATCCCCCATAACAGTACCCAGGACCCTTCTTTAGAAGTAATACAGGGGCCTAAACAATTCGAATCAGGTTTTGAAGCCCATTATACTATAAGTATAATACCGAACCCACCAAAAAGTGGTATAGGCAATCATTAAGGCCCCTGTATTAGGGATTATGATTGAGATTTGGGGTTTAGGAATCAGTGTTTCGGGTTTAGGAAATTAGGGTGTAAGGCTTAGGGTTGAATTGGGGTTTAATCCCAAAACTCTAAACCCTAGGCCCTAAACCTAATTGGCAAAGGGCTTGCTTCAGGGCTTGGGTGAAGGGTGCGCCACACCGGAGAACCGTTTAGTTCCGTAGACGTGTTTAGGGTTTAGGGGTTTAAGGGTGCACGGCTTTAGGGTTTGAGGGTTTATGGTTTCTTCAACTGCTGGGGCTCTCGATGTTTTGCCCGGTACTGTAAACACACTGAGGAAACACTACGGTTCAAGGTCGAGGTTGCGACCCCCCTAAACTTTAAACTCAGCCAGGGATCACGAGAGCGGAAAGCCTACCCTCAAGCCCGAACTTGTTTTCCTTACCCTAAACCCGGAAAGCACCCCAAACCCAGAATTCCACACCCTGGTCCGGCACTCTTTGTTCAGGAATTCGGCTGGTGTAGGGCTTATGGGGCTTATAGCCCATATAATTACAACCCCACAAAGCCACGAAAACTGGACATGTTGAGTGGCCGACGATCGAAAAACACTGAAGCAGCAGGGAAAGCAAACAGAGTCTGTGAAGTCTTAATTTAACCGTACGTGGATCCTGAAAAACCTGCCTTTTGGGGTGCGCTTTTATATCTTTTGGTTTCCTTGCATACATCCTTAAAATTGTAGGCTGTTCGGGGTCCAGGTACACCCTGAACCCGAAACTATCACGGAACTGCACGCCCAAAGGTTTGGGGGACCAGGCTTGATGGATTAGCAATGAGGTTGAGGGCTTATACAGCTGAGGGTTAAAGGTTTGGGTTTAGGCTTTAGGATTGTGCTGCTAGTGTTTATGTTTTGGGACTGAAGCTTTAGGGGTTAACGTCTAGGGCTTTAGACCTTCAGGGATTCAGGACTCACTTGCTTCTTGGAATTTAGGGTTTACTATAGGGGCCTCAATAACTAGAATAGGGTTTGGGGGTCTATTATATTAACTATACTAAGGAAACCACCAAAATTGTATTGGTACTTATTGTATACGGCCCCTGTACTTATTGTTTTTGTATGTTTAGGGTTCATGCATTATGTGAGTGGCCGCCTTGGATCGGCTTCCGTTCTGGCGACGCCTTGGAAGGGTTCGGAGATGGAGGGCCTTCTGTTAAGCTAACTGCAAAAGCGGAGGAACAAATTGAGCTTATGGGGTGCAGGAAACCTCTAATCCTACAAGCCCAAGACCATCCAAAACCCTAAGGCTTAGGGTTCAAACTTGTGAGATTTTACAAGGACTCCTTTCAGGGCCTCGGCTTGGGGGGGGGGGCTTCTCAGTTCGGGCTTGGGTACAACAGGGATCTTCGATCAAAGTCGGATCTAAGGCCTTGAGATGCTGTAAAGGCAGGCGAGTGATCCTGTGGCAGATCCCTAAACCGTGGCTCTGGATCTCTTTTCAACATTACAGGGTACATCCAGGCACAGGAGAACGAGGCACGATAAGGATACTATAGGGCCCTAATGATTAGCATATATGATTTCTAGAAACGGTTCTTTGATTTGGTATATATGCACAGTGTGTTTCTGGTTGTTCGGGCTATGCTGTTCAGACTAGGTTTTCAGAGTATATGGGAGCTTCCGGAAATTACGGGCACCTTGTTTGGGGTCATTAAAAAACAGATCCTACTATTTAGGGTATTATATTAGGGTCCCCTGTTTTCGGTAACTCCCATATTAAACTAAGTATTTGCACTGGGAGCCATCAGCGTTCATGTAGGAAGAACCCACCCCAATGTGAGCCGATCTGCCGCCATGCCATCTTTGACGAGGCCACCTTATACCTGCCCTTCTGGCCCGAAACTGAAGCTGCACTGCCCATCCCCCATAACGAAAACCTCTAAGCCCCCTTGAATCTGAAGCATGGCTAGTCTTGCTGTGTGACGCGGACACTGCCTGAATCCCGTATGAACCACGAACCCTCATACAGCAAAGAGGAACCTAAAGCCCAAACCCTTAACCCTAAACCCGATTCACTGGCGGACCAGTGTGGGTGCCTTCTCTCGCCGTGCCTTTCGGGATGATGCCAAGGAGTCATCACCAAATAGGCGGGTGGACTCCTTCGGCAGGGATTCCCGGTTGCTTAGAGGGTTGGTGAGGTCTGAATTAATGCTTAAAGCATGTGGATCTATGCATCCCAAAACTATGGCTTCAGGTTCAGTGTTCCGCACATGCAATGCTGAAGACTGATCTTCTGCCCTAGCAGGGAAGCTAGGACCTATTCATAGCATTTAGGGCTTGGGAAGGTTTCGCGGTTGGAGCTTAGGGATTATAGTGCTTGAAGTTCAGGGTTGAATGATAGTATCGTCCCTGACAAAACAGGCCCCGGTTATGAACAGCAGAAGCGAAGAAGCAGCTAATCGGCTAAGCTACACACATCCCAAAGTCCAAAACCCAAAGGGTCCCAGTACCAACAAAGTGGGTACTTGGCAGGTATTTGGATCCCAAAAGTATCTACTATACTAGTGCTTGGACCCGAAAAGTATCTACCATACTAGTACTTGGGACCATAAGAGTATCCACTAGACTAGTACTTGGGACCATAAGAGTATCTACTAGACTAGAACTTGGGTCTCTTTCGGGAAAAAAAGCAACTCACATCTTTCGCGTGCCCTGCGCGGGCCTCCGGAGAGTCCGCACGCTGGCCTGGTGGCCTGGCCAGGACACCCCAAAATAGAGGGGCCTTAAACAGGGTCTAGAGGCAGAGTATAAGATTATATGTTACAGTGGTTTAGGGTTTAGGGTCTAGTGCATATTAGGCGTCATATTAAGGGCTCTTTTTCAAAAAACATGTTATAGTTATAGTACATATTGCCCTACCGTTACAGAGTGCTTGCAGTATACGGATTATGTGAGTTTTTGATGCTCATGAGTAGTACTATGCTGTTGATAGTCCCTCTAGGGTTTTACTATAACATGCCCCAAAGCCCGCTCTCATGATTGATTCAGCTTGGTAATTTAGGGAACCGACTGTGTGGGGTTCCTTGGTTAGTGGTTACAAAACCCTAAGCCCCCTTAGGGTTTAGGGCTTGGGGTACCCCAAGCTCTTAACCTCAGGGTGTTCTGGGATTCCGGTGTCTACATGTTCATACCTTGAGGAATGAACCCGTGACTTAGGAGAAGATCCTGTGGACAATAGTTTCAAAGTCAGTGTTATAGCCCACAACCCGGAATGTCTACGGGGAGTTCGGGTCGACGGCGAGGGACAGAAATGATCCGAAGAGCAACTCCCCTTGGTGCTCACGCGTTTCGGCTTTGAATAACCTACCTTCTTAGGGTTCCTTATTACCAGTTCCTGATATAAGTCCTTAAAACGGTAGGTTATTCCGGGTTAAGTTATGGTAGGGTTTCGGACTCCGGCTTCGACCCCATGGCCCTTAATGATAAAACTTGGGTTCTGGGCTCCTTTGTAGCATAGCTACGGTCAGGAGTCCTACTAGGTTCTACTGATTTCATACAGGGGCCTTGACTGCCTGAATAATTCGAACAGGGTGTTGGGCGCTCTTTTATAGTGCACTTCTAGTACGGAGCCCTAAGGAATGTTACTGGTAAATATTTAGGCACCCTCTTGTTTTTATTAGCCCTGAACCTGCTGCCCCATGAAGAGCAATGTCGAAGCTCTCTGCACACCCTTTTTATAATTGACGCACGCAACCACCCACACACACACACACACACACACACACACGCACTACTCACACACACTCTCTCTCTCTATCTCTCTCTCTCTCTCTCTCTCTCTCTCTCTCTCTCTCTCCCTCTCTCAAATGCCTTACTTGAAACGAAAGTCAAACCAAGGATCCTGACGAAGCGCCAGGCCCCCTAAAGCCTTAGAGTGCACAACCCTAATAACGACACCTCGAAACCCAGAGACTCCCAAATCCCTTAATTAAGGAATATACCTTGATTTATAGCAGGATTCCTGATATGATTTAAAGGTTTTTTCTTTGTTTAAGGGCTATTGGAGTCTCTGGAAACCTATTCAAATTTTGAGGCGCCAAAGCCCACACCCTCCGACCGCAAAACCCCCAAATACTAGACATCGGAAAACCCTAAAACCATACGGGTGGTTGTCCAAATTATGGTCCCTTTTTGGGTACCCTAAATATTCGGTGCCGTATGATAACAAGGATCCCAAAAGGGACCCTAATATTGACAACCACCCATACAAAAAAATCTCCCAACCCTAAACCCTAAACCCTAAAAAATCTCCCAAACCGAAGACCTGGCCTGGGTTGTTCTGTAGGTGGCGGCTTGGGCATGGAAGCAGCCATTTCCTTCGGAACTTCCCCAGCACCAAAGCCCACAAAAGAAAGCTCCGAAGCATAGATCCTACACTAAACCGTGAAACTTGAAACCCAAGCACCCAAGCCATGGGAAACTAATGTCGCGGCAATAATAATTAAAATCGGGTTTTGGTGCCCATTACTATACCGAAAACAAGATTAAGGTCCGTATATTACAAACCGAAGCATGAAGCTCGGAGACCAGGCTTTGCAGAAACGAAGGGCGCAAGGTTTTGGGGCTTTGGGGTCTCGACGCAAGGGTTTTGCGTGCAGAATTCTAGGATCTAGAGCAGAGGGTTAAGTAGCTTACTGATTCATCCTACCACTATGTCGCACCGATCATGTAAAGGGAAGTCTGCACCCAGAACGCTAAAGCCCCGAACCCCATAATCTTAAATTGGCCCTAAACCCTAAACCTTGAACCCTAAACCATCCTAAACCCCATATTCCTAAATGGAACCCAAGGAATTCGGAGGCAGCCGGCATGAGCAGCTAGGAATTTTAGGCCAAAGGATTCGAGTCCTGGGCTGCTGTGCAGCGATTTATAGAAGACACGAAGCTCAACGGACGAGTACGACTAAGTACCGGTTTAGGGTTCAGGGCTTAGGGTTTAGGGCATAGGGTTCAGGGTGTATAGGCCTACTAAGTACCAACTAAACTGCTGCGCTACAATCTTCATGTTCAGAGGTTGCTTCAGCGAGTAGGAAGCCTTTTAGGTTGAGGCTATTTAGGGCCCCGAAAAATCACATAAGCAAACATAAGGTTGGGATATCCCATAAAAACCCTTGAAAGGAAGCCCAATAAGGTAGGGATATCACCATAAAATGCTTATGCTCATGTGCTTTTGGGGTCCCCCATGATTGCTAGCTCTCGAAGTTCGGGTCCCTCCAAAGGTCCGGTTTTACCAGGAGAGGCCGTACTATTTTGAGGATCCAAAAAAGGATCCTCACTTAGAGGACTACCCATGATACAATTGAAGCAGAAAGTTTAAACCCTACCATTCGTTAGCAGGATGCAGGTAGGACTTGAGGTCACGTGTGCATCCTAAAACCTATCAAGTCCTAACAGTGAACGCTCCACAAAACCCAATGAAGCCTGTGAAACTCTGAAAAGACCCTTGCAGAGCTGAAACGAACCTGCAACCGGAACATCGAACCCTAGACGCTTGTTCGACCTTCGAAAGCCCGAAACCTTACCCTCAGGCACCAAGTGCTCTTGCCCTTAGGCACCACTATACAGATCATGGAGCCGCAACCTCAAGCCCCCAGCATCCGTCATGCTATCTGCCGTCCAGTGTCATATCCCTTTGCAGTATCCCCAGAAATTCCGAGTAGCTAATACTCTCCCAAATATGAACCTACATAACTACGATCCCAAACCCAAGCACCTTGTTGCTGGGTCCTTTAGACCCTTACCCTTACCCTAAACCCTAAACCGAGTACCTAATTATTGGGTCCTTTGGACCCTCGGATCCCTTGGGGTTCCCCTTGGGGGTACGGTAAGAGCCCTGCCTTCTTCACCCGCTGGAGCTGGCCCGTGCGCAGCAAGTCGCGCAAGCGCTCCTTGCAAGCTGCTGCCGGAAAGATGTATACCCACATACATACATATATATATATATATATATACACATACATACATATCTATATATGTATCTATATATATATATAATCTACAATATATGCACTGTTTTTAGGGGCTTTCTGCGGGTGCTGTCGGGTTTCTGTTGGGTTTCTTTGCCGGGGCTTTGCAAGGGTCTAATTAGAGGCATGTATCAGGTTTTGCACAATGTAAGATTTTTCTGTGAAAGTAACGACGAACGGGGAATTCAAACTCTGGAAACCTTAGCAAACCCTAAACCCAACCCCTAAACCCTAAACCGTATGGTAGGATCCCTGCATTGCGGGCCCCTCAGCTGTTAGAAAAGAGCTCAGAGCAGCTGCAGGACCCCACTCCAACCATGAACCAAACACCAAGCCTTAGGGTTTAAGGGTTAAGGGTTTAGGGTTTAGGGTTTAGGGTTTAGGGTTTAGGGTTTGAGTAACCAGTGCATCCCTAAAACCGGATATGACCTTCCGAAACTGGTCCATTGACTTTGTTAAAAGGTGGTTTGGTTTCACTAGGGAAGCCCCCATCCCTACAATCCGACTGTCCTAGCACCCCAGATCTGAAACACTGGACTTTAGGGTTTAAGCTTTTAGGGTCTGGGGGTTTGGGTGTTTCAGGGTTTAGGGTTTAGCGGTATCGGATTTAGGATTCAATTATTCTTAGGGTTCTAAGTCAGACCCTCATTAGCAAAGCTTCGAATCCTAAGTAGCTTGCCCTTCTTCGTCAAAAATCCCAACTTCCTTCTGCATCACGTCATATTCCTTGAACTGAGGTCCTGAAACTAATATTTCGGAAGCCGTATTTAGTAACGAACTGTTCGCAGTGCATGCGCAGGCAAGCCTGATTACTTAGAGGTTCACGGGTAGAAAGGGCTCTATAGGGATTCTAGAAGGGTATAGGGTTTAGGAGGTTCAAGGGTAGTTATAATAAGTGGGGTTGTGAGTAGGGCAACGATAAGTATAACCCATATTAGGGGACTTATAACTCCACTTACAACTACCCATGAACCTCCAAGTAGAACAGCCCCGCGCAGGACTTGCTTGAACCAAACAACTCCCACACATCGAACAGTAGTTCAGACCTGTACCCTAACCCTCCCGTCTTGAAGCGCCCCTACTTGCATCCACAAAAATGTATGTCACTTCTCTATATGAAGGACCCCACCATAGGGCCCTGATTCAGAGCAGGCCCCTTGGTAATCGTTCACATATGGGAGTTTCCGAAAATAGGGACCCTAATAGAGTGCCCTAAATAGAGTACCCTAAATCGTAGGATCCTTATTATGAGGACCCTCAAATAAGGTACCCCCGAAATTTCGGAAACCCCCATATACATTCAAGGACTGATCGACATCAAGGCCGAGCTCTGCGCGTAGTGAGAAGGCCAGCATTAGAGCCCCGTCGGAAAAGTCGCAAACAGCATATCTCCCAAAGGGTCCAAGTACCATTATAGCAGGTACTTAAAACCCTAAAGTATATACTATATGGTTACTTGGACAGCATATCTTGGATCCAGCGATGTGGCAACCGCACCACACGACACCCGCAGGCTCTGCTTGGCGAAAGTAGGAATCATCAGTCACGGCCGCCTGTATTTCCGCATCGACGGTCGGATGATCCTTTGTATCTGCTGCAGATTCGCCTTGTCAGCCGGGGGATCTTCACCCTGTAGTTTGCGATCCTTCTCCGCCTCCTGTGCCTGCCCCGGAGCCCAGTGAGAACCCCAATTTGATGCGTTTTGTGCCTTCTGCAGTAGGTCCCTACCTCGGGGGGTAAGACTTAAACCCAAGTTCCCCACAAACCCTACATACCTCCAAACTCTATTCTGCCTGTTGTCCGGGCACTCTATATTTTATAGTCCATATGTCAATTCTGGACCCAAATACCTATCGGTTGGACCTATGTGAGGAAGTCCTGAGAAGGAACCATAAACAGGCAGCCAGGATGCCCAGTAACCTAAGAATAAAAAGGCCTCTCTTTTTTGTATTGGGTAACTGTATAAGGAACCTAGGACTGCAAAAAGGGAATAAGGGTACTACTGGGCATCCTAGGCAGGTACACGGACATCATGGCTTCGAGGTCGCAGCTGTCCTTGCTTTTCAGCTGCACCTCGAGGTGGAGTGCTGCACTGGCCTGAGCATCAGATTTAGGGGTGTTGGTGAAGCTGTCATAGGGTCGTTGAGAACTTCAATAACGTTTTACAGTGTTTAATAGCATTACGGCTTCGGGTGGGTTCTTAGAAGGGTTCCTTATGATGGTTTGTTCTGAAGGGCTCCTGATTCTTGAGGGTTGAATGTTCTGGGATGTTCTGGGGTTCAGAGGGTCGCTGTGACTTTGTGCTGCAGCAGTAAGTTGTGCCACATGATCCAACCGGGATCCTGATTAAGCTCGGGCTTTGGACGCAGCCGTTTACTGGTGCAGCTTGGAGCCCACCCACTGAGCAACAGCAAGCCCGGCCTTCTATGAGACTAAACAAACTCACAGACGTCAATGAATAGTTAGAACAGGATTTGGTGCCAATCTACAGTATGACCTTTTCCAACCATTGATACCCTAAGCCCCTAGTGTCCCTGCAGCAATCCGAACAGCAGTCGGGAACACTCACGCCGGCGCGCACAGTCTAGTTGTTGAGGCAATAGGGGATGCTAATATAGGCCCGCCATTCGTAGAGGATCGTTACAAAGAGGACAGAAGGACTCAATGCATCGCACGGACCCCCACCCACGTCCCCACGGGCACACTCTCGAGACGAGAATCTTGAGCATGCGCCCAGATTCTTGATACGGTATTGAGGCTGTTCCCCAACGAGGCTTTCTAGCACACTCTTCGCTGCTCTTGTGCTTCTCCTCGCACGCCCAAATCGGTGATGTCGGGAAGTGCGACCGGCGACTCAATGCTGACCCTGTCCCTTGTGGTCTCGGCTCAGTGTGCTGGTGGCGGAGTGGAGGACCGTCAGATGAGAGCAGGATTGACTTTCAACACCATGGCAGTAATAAGGTGGTACCTGTGAGCAGCCTAATGTTGCACAAAAGACTATGCTTGGTTTCTAGCTGATACGCGCACACTCCCAAGAAGTGGCAGAGAAGGTTGGTAATGAGCGGTAGCAGCGTGGCATATCCTCCACATTTCGATGGTCGACACCGAACCCTAAACACTCTTACACAGGCGTTCTACTCATTCTCCCAGCCCGCAGTACCACCCTTTGTTCAAGTGTCTGGACTTTTTGAGTAGCTGTCAAGTACATTGTCCCTTCTGATAGCATCGCAAATGCACCTAACTCTACATCCTAAACCCTCAAGAATGCATTCGAACATCGGAATTACCATCCGCAACCACTCAACAAAACATGAACCTTAATCCATAGTCTTTAAGAAATCCTAACGCCTTTTTAACCCTCGACCCTAAACCCTTCAAACCGCTATCCCCCAACCCCTAAACCCCTAACCCCCCAATCCCTAAACCCTACGTAATGCCGCCGTCCTAAACCCTTAAACCTCCTGCCTCGGGGGAGTCTGCAGACCGTCGTGCCAAAGCCTTCCGCCTCTCCGGTCTGGGAATCCGGTACGGTATAGCATAGGTTTAGAAGCTGCCCCCACCCTGTAATAGTGACTATAAGGATTATATAGGATTATATTAGGGCCCTATTATATTCCTATTCTATCACTATTACAGCGTGGGGGCAGCTTCTAAAGTATAGGATTGAACCCTACTGTAAGGCTCCCATGTCATGTACCCTTCAGGGTTCGTTTAAGGGTTGTATAAGAGGATTTAGGGTTTAGGGGTTAAACGCTCAATGTATCCACAAAGTATATACTTAGTTAGGCCCTATGAAGTGTGTCTATAGCGACTTCTTTAGGGCTCTGTATATACTAGACAGGTAGATGGAGCCTCAGTTGTATGGCTTAGGTTTCAAGTTCAGGATTTAAGCTCCAGGCTTACTGTCAAACCTAACCCCGCACTTCAACAACTGAACTAGAGCTCTGGCTCTAAACTTTCACCCTACAATCCCTGGGCAACTCAAGTGCAAACCGAAAAGCACGCGAAACCACAAAGTTAGAGCTTAGGCCCCAAACCATAAAAACTAATGCTCCGGAAATCTCTTGCAAGCCTAACCTTGAACCCTAAACCCGTCGACCCTACACCTCAAACCCGCCCAAACCCTAAATCCTTATGACCTCATGACCCCCAAACACCTACACCCAAACCTCTTCAATCCCTCAAGCACCTGCCTCCAAACCGCGAAACCCTACTGCATGAACCCCTACGCCCCTATGGAACCCTTAAAGGAGCTCCTTCCGGGAGCCCTTAAAGGAACACCCTCAAAGGAACCTCTTTCAACGAGCCCCTTAATGGACTCCACAACCCTAAATCCCAAAACCCTAAACCACATAAACCCTCAACCCTCAACAGGACCCTAAATCCCAGAAGCCCTGTAAGCCCTCACCGGAACCCTTTTTAAAGGAACCCTAAATTCCCAGCTTCCCTTCGAGAAGGCCTCTGGATGGCAGCTTCCACGCGCCAACCTTGGTTTCTTTAGGGTTTTCGGGTTTCCTTTACAAGCTACTTTCAGGGCGCCATCAGGGGTTTAGAGTTTGGAGGTTGAGGGTTTAGGGTTTAGGGGTCGGGGTTAGGGTTGAGGCATTCGGTCGTTTTGCAGCAGAATCCTTGAATTTGTGCTTTGGCGAGCGCCTTTACGGATTCGTAGTGGGAGGGTTTCAGAATTTGGAAAGAACGTGGGATTTTAGGGCTTGGGGCTATGATGAGTGTGGAAAACCAATAGCACGTTCATATACGGGCCTCAATAATTAGAATTGGGTTTTGGGTCCCATTCTGCTATAATTATAGTAAGGAACCACCAAAATAGTATAGGTCATTAATGAGGTCCCTGTATTACATAAAGGCGATGATAACGATGACATCCTGTGCTTCCCAAAGAGCTGCGCGCGGGTGACTTGGGCATGCTCTCCCCGTGCTTCCGAGGAGAGGCCCTCTTCGGTGGCGGAGTTGGCGCCGAGATCTCCTGGAATTTGGCGCGCAGAGTGGATGCAGGATGCTCATTATGGTTACAATCAAACAACAGCAGCCGCAACAACAACAACCACTACTGTTCACAGTGTTAAACGTAATATCAACATGCGTAGTACTGCCACTGATGCTACTGCTACTGCTCTGCTATGGCTGCTGCTATGGCTATATTGTATTGCTATAGCTACTGCTACTGCTACCGCCACTGCTGCGACGACGACTACTACTGAGTTACTACTGCGACCCCGGCGGCTCCGCGGCGGCTCCTATTACGAAACCGACTACCAATACTACGACTGCGACGGCTTCAGTTCCGCAATCATCGATCTGGTTGTCGTGAGATCTTTCGCAACTGGTCTACCTACTGCTGTTAATAAGAGCCATCGTGACCATGACCATGAACATCGCTGCTATGACGGCCTAACGATGATGATGCTGATGGTGCCAGAAATTGCGGTAATCCCCCCAGTGCGGAACGGAACACTCCCTAAACCCTAAATCTCCTCTCGCCATGCGGGTAGGCCGACTTCCGGATGGGGTGTGGCGTCGTACTCCTAAACATGGCAGGTGTTTAGGGTTTGGGGTTTAGGGTTTTGGGGTTTAGGGTTTAGGGTTTCCCAAAAGTATGTAGAATAATAGCCTTTTATGGGCATTTGGCGATTCTTTTTCCTACTTTGGGAGGTTTGGGTAGGGTCAGCTTGCTTCTTGAGGGCCTTATTTTTCCGATCCGAAGAAAAGCATAACGAAAGGCCACAGGGGGCGGGCAGATCACCATCGGTGGTTTAGGGTTTGGGGTGATGTCCGTAGGGTCTTGTATGTTGTTGTTTTGGGTTCAGGGGCTCTTGAAAGGAGGCCAGACACGTTGCTGCGACATGACCCTAAGCCCTCCATGACATGCATCGGCTGAGGAATCAGGTCTGAGGGCTTGGAGCTGCGAGGTTTCGGCATCGGTGCTGCGCAGACCCAGAAAACAACTAAAACCACTCACCAACGCAGCGCTCAGCACCAAACGCATGCGGAACAGACTCAGGCTTGAAGAATCCCAAAACCTAAACCCCAAACCCTAAACTAAACCCTAAACCCCTAAACCCCTAAACCCCTAAAGGCCTAAACCCAAAACCCCTAAACCCCAAACCCCTCTTCTGAAGTTCGTCGAACCATTGCGGAAAAGTGGCCAGGGCGCCAGGCTGCGCTTGCTAACCGAGATACTCAAAGCTTTAATCCCAAACCCTACTTGCAGGAGACTTAGTAAGGGCTCTTGAAGGGCTCCTTGAAGGGATCTATAGGGTTCCTTAAAGGCGTCTATGGGGTTTAGGGTTTAGGGTCTACTTGGAGGGGCAGGGGACTTAGTAAGTAGGTTATAGGTACGGTTATAATTGGGGTAACTCCATGCAGGGTACTTATAACTCTACTTATAACCATGCTTACTAAGTCCCCTGCCCCTCTAAGTACCAGCCCAATATAGGGGCCTGAAGAACTAGAATAGAGTTCCTTTGGAGGGTCCTATAAGGGGCCTAAAAGGAATCTATAGTGGGGTTCTATCGTATAGGGGCCTTAATGACTTGAATATGGTTTCGGGGCCATTGTACTGTAGTTACAATAAGAACCCCCCCAAAAAAAATAAAGCATTAGTAATTGCACACGTAAGACCATGAGATCTGTGCCGTGCAAGAAAGGATTCGACAACAAAAGCCCCAAGTCTCAAAACTTCTTGCACTCAACACGGCTGAGACGATGTCATTACAGCCGAAACCACAAGACGAACAGTAAGACCATTGGTGCATACTCGTGCTAACCGCAATGAGAGCAATGTGGGAAAGTACTGCTTCATCATGTTGAGGACCAGCAGCACCACCATCATCTTCATGACATATCACTATAATCAAGGTCGTGTTGCGAACAAGAACCCTCAGAAGCTAACACGCTTAAACCATCACAGAACCATAACAGCTAACAACAGCAACAACAACAACAACAACAACAACAACAACGACAACGCAGTTTTCAAAAGGCTCTTTGAGGAAGATAAAAGTCTGTGCTCGAAGGCTAGTTGGTGCTCGAGGCTTACAGGTCGCAGGTTTCTGCAGCGTCGTCGGGGTCTCTGCTTGGTGTTCGGGAGGTCCTCTTAGAGAGGAGTCTTCAGAATTATCATCGAGTGACTGAAACTCTGCGCCGGAGATTTACGGTTTAGGGGTTTAGGGTTTAGGGTATCCGGAAACCTTCAGCACTGAAGCCTAACACCACCAGTGACCATCGATCCTCAACCGCACAGTTCATGGATCCTGGTCCTACTGTTGATGATATGATTCCTGCATTACCTTAAGGACCCTAAACTATGGGAATTATTGTATATTCCTTATTAGCCTTATTATGGCTAATGCAGGCTTTAATCAACCGTAAGGCATTCTCCTGGCCTTCCAAAACAGCAGCGTGTGCCCGAGCTCTTCGGGCCTTTCTCGAAGGCTCGCGAGGTATTGTTTGGCACTTAGACCTTAGGCTCCACCTAAGCATAGGTGCACGATGGATTCGCCGGCCATGGATTCTCTGACCCCGGGAGGATCCAGAAAGTAGATCCCCTACTTTGGGGCCCAAATCTATAGTAACGGTACTTTATAGGAACCCCATTACTTTTTGGATCCTCCCGGGGGTCTGGGTTCGCAGAACACTTCCTTCATAGTGAGAATTTAGCACTAGTCTCTTAGTCCTCTTATTAGGGTCTACTTTACATGGACCGATAGCACAGGTTGGAACAGTGCGAGAAACAAATGCGAACGGTTTTTTTTGCTCCAGCACTTTCAACCATATGGCATCCCAATACAAGCCCAGGAAAAGAACAGATTACAACACCCCAACCCTGAATCCATAAACCTGAACCCTTTGCAGCCCTGAGCCCTGTAAACTCTCAATGCTGCAGTTCTTCAACTTGCCACGCGTGGCCTCCGGAATCACAGATAGATGCCTTACCGGCTACGCAGATTCTGCATTCGTGTTCGTGGGTACAGACTGATGCCTTACGAGTTATTTATAAGACGTTCAAAATGGGGAGTGTTCCGATGTCAGGGCATAGTTTGCTGCCCTACGATTTAGTTAGGGTTTAATTGAGCCATACCCGTTACCTTACCAGGACCCTCCCTGTGCACTCAAATAGGGGTGTAGTATTAGGCAGTCAGGGTCGAGCAGCGGGTCGACACAGGGTGTGTAAGGTTCCAGGTATACAAGTCCTTAACTTGGGGTCCATAGCCTATACCTGTATCCCCAAACCCTACAAAATAGTAGGTTATGACCCCTTAAAACGGTGGGGTTTTTGGATCCACAGGTAAGCATGACCCCACTTCACCAGATCCGGTGCGGCCACCCTGCGCATTGCCCTGCACCCCTCTAGCCCAGGACCAAAAGCTCCTAAATGCCTGAACCTCTCATGTCCCCAAGAGACCCCAATATCCCTTAATTAAGGAATATACCTGGGGCTTTAAGGGATCCTTTAAGGGATCTATAGGGGATCTATAGGGCTTAGGGTTTAGGGGACTCCGATATCCCTCAATTAAGGAATATGCCTTAAATCATATTAGGGATCCGACTATCATTTAAGGTATATTCCTTAACTAAGGGACATTGGAGTCTCTGGGTGCTAGAACGCCACGGAGCCCCAAGACCTCGAAGCCCAACCCACAGAAGGTCCCAGGGCCTCTAGCCATCAGTGAAAGTGGGAGGAACTAGGGTTACACATAAGGTATCTATAGTTATACTAACTTGTAACTCCGGGTTAAGGTACTTATAATCATACTTACTACCCCTGAAGGTCCATGTACCCAGACAGTATACACTTAGGCCTCAAAGTAGTCACTATTTGTGTACTCAAAAGCCAACGTATATGCTACAGGGGTACATGGACCCCTACTGTAGTGGCCTAAATAATTAGACTAGGGTTTTGTGGCCCATCATACTATAAATATAACAAGGAACTCCCAAAATAGTAACGGTAAGTGTTTTTTAGGCCCCTATAATACTAGGGAAAGTGAGGGCGTATAACTCTGCTGGTTTTGGCAACAGCGAGGCCCTGGCAATGAATCTTCCTCTTCCTCGTGGAGGTCACGCTTAGAGTTTAGGGTTCGGGGTAATAGGGTTTAGGGTTTAGGGGTTTAGAGTGTGCTTTAGGGTTAGGGACAAGAGGGATCAAAAAGTCGGCATAGGGTTTAAGCAAAGAAGACTCAGCCTAGACTTGAAAGGCTAGCACCAAACACCGCCCGCCTGCCCACAGGAACTCTGGCATTCATGATTATGCCCGGAGCATTCATTTAACAGTAGGCTTTACGACTCGTAACCTATCGGAGTCGTCTATGATACTTGCTTTGTAGCCCGCGATGTAACATACAGACTATGTGCGACTATGCTCAGATGCAGGAACTTACACACATGCAGACACACATAAACACGCATTCACATATGTATGCATGCATGTATGTGTGCATGTAGGCGGGTGGGTATGTAGGTAAGTAAGTACAGGTATGTAGGTTTGCGTGCATGCATGTATGCAGCCATACAGGTACGTCGGCATGTAGGTATGTAGGTGTGTATTTGTATATATGTATGCAGACCATATGTATATGTATCTGTATCTGTATATGCATGTGCTTGTTTGCGTATGTGTATGCGCATGTGTATGCGCATGTGTATCTGTGTCTCTATATGTATGTGAATGTGTATATATATATATATATATATACATACATGCACACATGTTCGTATATGTATATACGTCTAGATATACGTATGTATGTGCATGTGTGTATGTATCAACGCATGTATGTGTGTACGTAGGCATGTATGTATGTACGTCTGTACGTATGCATTATGTATGCCTGCATGATTGCGCATGCATATATGTATGTGTATAGAGTTCATATACATTCAGCTACATCTAACGTACACGTAGTTAAGCTACAGGCCTGTTCGATCCTTCGTCCACCCAAATCGGAAGCAAGGCAGAACGTTCAGATCACATACGGTTGAGCAGACCAAAGCCAAAAACTTGCTATGATTTTCTTATACAGAACCTCAAAAAAAGGTCATTTTTTGGGGCGGGGGAGGGGCATGAGCCCTGAACGCCTTTGCCCTTTTTATTTGGAGGGTTTCCCTTTTCAGCCTGAATAATGGAACGCATGTAGAGTCCAGGGCTTGAGGTGCTTAGGGTTCCGGGTATATGGCACATCTACAGCGTCGAACTACGGGTTCAGTTACGTTGATAATAGTAACCACTGATAGTGGTGATAATGAGAACCATAAACAAGGAATGTAGAGGGCTTGGGAGTTTAGCCCAAAAAAAAGCAAGTAACATCATAGTAGGTACTTAGTACCCCAAAGTATATACTACACGGCTACTTGGACCCTTTTGGTGGGTGCTTTCAACTTAGGGCTGACGTGTTTCGTGCGCAACAGCTCCAAGCCGAAGCCTGATCCTGGAACACGCCCCTGCAATAAACCCCAAATCCTAGACCCTAAACCCCAAATCCTAAACCCTAAACCCCAAATCCTAAACTCTAAACTCCAAATCCTAAACTAACCTTAAGCCCGAGACAACAAATCCTAAGGCCCTTTTGGAGATCGTCTCCTCTGCGGCAGAAGAAAGCCCACTGCTGGCCTGACTCTTTCGCCTGGAGCAAGTTAAGGCTAAGGGTTTTGAGGCTTGTGGGTGTGTCACAACCTTGTGCTGCAACAACAATATCAGAGATGCAACATGGATATGTCGTCTGCTATATAAGTGCTTGCGACGTGCAATGGCCCGAACGTAGAGTGCCATGACACAAATATATCTACCCCACACTGTCGAAGGCGGCCAAAAGACTCACACCAATTCCTTCTAGGGTTCAGGCCTGGGCCTAGACCCATTCAAAAGCAGCCGTGGGTTTCAAGAAAAACGTCGAAGGCGGGCCAGAACCCTAGACCCTAAACCCCTAAACCCTAAACCGGTTGACTTACGCCATCGAGGGGTGAAGGGCTCGAGGGCCGAAGCTACGACTTGGAGACTCTCAAGGCGGGATTTATGTAGCGTTCCCTAGGGCTCCAGTTGCCTAAAGTTTGTCTTACTGGGGTTACATATTGTATGGCTAGCAACGTACTATTTAGGGTAAGTGGAGCCCTAGAGGGTGACATAGGCTTACATTGATAACTCTAGGGTCGAAAATGCTAAGCTTAGCGCTTTGGTATCCGATACAAAGCCATCTCAAACCCCGGGTGTTCCGGGTGTCGGGCTTCAGTGTTAATGCAAGATTTGGAGTTTAAGCCATGCGAGTTGACTATTGGCTTAGGGTTTAAGGAGCATGACCATGGGTTAAAGCGTTTGGAGCTGATAGGTTCACACTTGTGAGAACGGGTGAGGGATCAACAAAACTAAATAAGGATCAAAAAAAATTAAAGCACCAGGATCAAAAACAAAAATAAAATAAGAATCAAAAAAATAAGTCACGGAAAATACGGCAATTCCTGTGGCAGAGGCATCAAACAAATAAAATAAGGATCAACAAAATAAATCATTCAAAATACAGCAATTCCTGAATTTTCCGATGGAAAACACTGTTTTCCTACGGATTCTCTTTCATTTCGTAAGGATTTGCTTGGTTTTTCATCGGGAAGACACGATTTTCCTACGGATTCCGTTGTATTTCCTTAAAATTTCTTTGGTTTTTCCTAAGAAAAAACACTATTTTTCTATTACCTATGGCGTTCGTGTCATTTCTTCAGGTTTTCAGAAGGAAAACATACGTTATCTTTGGTTGTTCCTCGGGAAAATCAGATTTTCGTTACAATTTCGCATTTAGGACGGATTTCGTGTTGTGGCTGTTGCTGGTATTCCGCTTCATCACCTATCTTAAACACACCCCCTCATAAATTTGGCGATTCTGGTTCAGCAGGGGGGTTTGGGGGGGCGCAGGCCCCCCCATTTGCAGACACAACGCTCACATGATGGGCTTCGAAGACACTCTTTGAATCAAGCTTGCACGGCTCGAAAAGCGCGGCGGCGGGTCTTTCGTTCTTCCGTGCCTGTTCGTGTCTCTTCTTCCGTTAGCACTCTAACATAAAATAACATAGTAAACTAAACCATAAGAACGACATAAGATGGTTCGACATGACAAAAATCGTGTGACATTTTCTGACATAACAGAACCTTGCTTCTTATAGCATATAATAACAGAATAAAATATAACAGAAGATAACATAGAACAAAACAACATGTTAGTTAATTTATGTCCTTTCGTCTTTCTTTATTTCTCTATTTTTGTTCTTTCGTCATTTCTTTATTGTTTGGTTTTCTTTGTTTCCAACTCTCTTTCGTCCTTTCCTTGTGTTTTCTTTTTTCTTTCCTTATAGCTTTCTTTATTTATCTATTTCTGTATTAGTGTTTTCTTTCTTTCCTTATAGCTTTATTTATGTATTTCTTTCGTTCTTGCTTTATTGCTTTCTTTCGTTCTTTCTGTATTTATGTATTTCTTTCTTTCTCTCTCTCTCTCTGTCTTTCTTTCTTTCTTTCTCTCTCTCTCTCTCTCTCTCTGTCTTTCTTTCTTTCTCTCTCTGTCTTTCTTTCCTCCGTTACCCCCCTCCTTTCGTGGATACCTGTTTAATTTTTTGATCCTAATTTAATTTATGTTGATCCTTATGCAAGTTTTTTAACCCCTATCCGACCCTATCCCTGTGAGAACCCTAGGTTGAAACTCGGGAAGCAAAGCAACCCCAATAGTCATCAATAGTCGTAGAACCTCCAGTCGTCTTTCGTCAGGCACGGAATTTGCAATCCCAAAGGATCCAAGTATCATTATGGTACATACGTAGACCCCCAAAATACCCTATAAGTATACATCATGATGATACTTGGACCCTTTGGGAATCTTGCAGTGCGAAGATGTAGGCGTCTGGGAGAAAGCAGTGTTCATGTGCAACACCCCAAGCCTCCATCTCATTCTACCCACTTCTTCATGCCCCTGGTTAAAGGCTCGCTACACATACTTATACATGATATGAGCAAACAACTAAATAAGCGAACATGTGTATCTACATGTTTATTTATATGTATATATATATATATACATATATACATACATACATACATATGTAGATATATATGCACACATACAAGTCTGTCTATACATATGCGTATAGATGTTCGCAGCACTCTGACAGTTACAGGGACCCTGCGCTGGATGAGTCTGCCTGCTGTCGGACTTAGAGACCTTGGTGCTGCCCCGCCGGTTCCTGCCCAAGGTTCAGGGTTGAGCGTTTAGGGTTGAGGGTTCAGGGTTTAGGGTTTAGGGTTTAGGGTTGAGGGGTTGAGGATCGTCCGATTTTAGGCTTCGGGGTCATGTTTATGGGTCAGCAGTGTGGCTCATTCGTAGCCTCTTAGGAGTGTCGGGCTCGGTGCCTAACTCAGAAATTCTGCACCGATGACTGCCGCTGATAGCTGATAGAGTTGCTGCTCGTTTTCTTCCCCCGCCTCCTACAACCATCGTTACCACTACATGGGCGGCTGCTACTTCATGGCTTTCTGTAATTGCTACATGCCGGGTGACGGGTAGTTCAGAAGCTGAAAGATATCTGGTCCGAATTCTCAAGCCAACAGCACCAAGCACACTTTGGCCCAGGGTTTGGCCTGGCGCGGATCCTAAAGGGTCCAAGGAACCACATAGTACATACTTCAGGGTACTAAGTATCTACTACAATGGTGGAAAAATGGTAAATACCTACTATAATGGTACTTGGACACTTTGGGGATGGGGATTTCGATGCAGACCACGCCTACCAGCAGAAGACCTCCGATGTTCGGCAGGCGGTGGCCCACACATCGCCTGGCAAACGGAAACTATATAGGGGCCTTAATAATTAGAATAGGGCTTTGGGGTATATTATACTAAATAAATATAATCCCCAACATAGTATTGGCAACTATTTAGGCCCCTATAGCATCGCAGTGACACCGCCATTGTCATAGTTGTAGAAGCAGCAGCAATGTGCAGTTCTGATCAATGTGGGCGCGCCCAAACAAAAAACAGTGACTGAGCCCAGTAGTACTAGTGATAGTAGTAGTAGTGGTAGTAGTAGTAGTAGTAGTAGTAGTAGTAGTAGTAGTAGTAGTAGTAATAGTAGTCATGGTAGTAGTAGTAGTAGTAGTAGTAGTAGAAGTAGTAGTAGTAGTAGTAGTAGTAGTAGTAGTAGTAGTAGTAGTAGTGGCAGTAGTAGTGGCAGTAGTAATCGTCGTCGTGCCACTTCCACTGCTATTACTAGCAATAACAAGTCGAGTAAATCTGGGCAGCCCGGACGCTAATCAACCGTCTCATGAACGGCTCTGTTGTAACCTTGCCTCGCGCAATGCAGCGAGAGCGGTCTGCAATGTTTGGGAATCCTTGCAGCGAGGGGTAGTCAATCCGTCACTGAGACGGTAAACACCAGAGATCACACCGGGCCGTAGTGGATATAGGAGCCTTAATAACTACCTATACTTTGTTGGGAGGCTCCTTATTGCAATTAGAGTATAATAATGAGCCTTCAGACCCTATTCTAATCATTAAGGCCCCTGTATTTGTAGTGGTGAGGATCGAGTGTTTAGAACTGGCTTCATGTGTCGACGGACTCGCACCTTGGTTTTGCTTTCTGACACGACTCCCGACGGCTCACACCGTGAGCGCCACCTGGGCAGCTGCAACAGTTCTGCATGTCGCGGCGGAGGGCTTAGAGCCTAGACCTGTCGCAGATGCCACGCTGCAACGTCGAGAGTGCACGCGACAAACACAACCCCAACACACCTTGCACTTAATCCCAGAACAGGCGATATTATACCCAGGAATTGAAGCTGTCCTCTGCCACGGGCTCTGGCGCTTTGCCTTTACTGGAGCTCGTCTTTCTTGCCTGTGGCGCACATCGGTGTCTAGAGATATTTTTTCACATGGTTACCGCAGCCCTGTAGCCTTGTTCCACGATAGATGCAAGGACTGCGAGGGTGCAAGCATTATAGGGGCCTTCATAATTAGAATAAGATTTTGGTGCCCATTATACTATAGTTATAACAAGGAACCCCCCCCTGAACTATAATTACACACAGGATCCCCCCACCCCCCCCAAACAAAAGAAAACACTAGCATTATTGGAAATTATTGAGGCTCCCATAGTAAGCTCCGGAAACTCGGTTCGGGCTTTAGGGCTTGCTGCGGGTTAGGGCTGCGGAGGGTTTAGGGGTTTGGGGATCAGGGTTTAGGGAATAAGGGGTTTAGAGTTTAGGGTTGGGCTAGGATGCCCAGTAACCTAGAAATAAAAAGGTCTCGCTTTTTGGTATTGGGTTTCTTTATAAGGAACCCAGGACTACAAAAAGGGAATAAGGGTACTGCTGGGCATCCTAGTAGGGGATTAGGAGTTTGGGGTTGGGGTTTAGGGAGGTTTGGCTTGGGTTTCTGACAGGCTGCAGGTGGATGAGACTTGCTGAAGATGGTGCGGGGTGTCTGGCAGGGTTTAGGGTCTAGGGGACTAGGGCTTTAGGGTTTAGGGGTTTAGGGTTTAGGGCAGTGGGCTGGGGCCGGCACATGTCTCTCACTGAAACCGATGGGAAAGGCTACATGACATCAGTCATAGCTCGAGTCAAGGTCGGGTAGCTGAGCCCATGGCATGGAACCGAAAGATTCAGCCCTTACACCCGCACCCACCCCCAGAACCCTGCGAGGATCCGAAAAGTAGATCCCTTAATTAATGGGGGTGCCTATAAAGTACCCTTAGTAGTATAGGGCCCCAAATTAGGGGATCTACTTTCTAGATCCCCGCGGGGTCTGGGCAATGGCACCTGTCGCTTCTGTGGAAGTATCGCGGCCAGGTGCGGTTCGCGGGCACGTTCTGCACGGAGTGGCCATACCTGGGCCAGAACATGCAAAATGACCCTCCCTAAACCCTGTGACGACCGCCCGACCATACCCTCACGAGCCAGACCATCATCCTTAAACCATTCGGTTCCTTGAAATTAGGCAGATACCCCGAGGCCTCTTACACGGGAACCCCTTAAAGCCTGTGTGTACATGTTAAATCGCCAAACCTTGATCCCTAAATCCGTAAACCTGCAAACCCCAAAGCCCCAAACTTCTTGACCTCTTTCCTAAATTCCTGCACCTTCTGAAAGTGAATGGCTGCATCAGCAGAGCCAAAGGTCAGAAACGGAAGCGTAGACAAGAAGCCTGTGTATGTGCATGTCTATGTCTAGGTGTCCACCATTGGGTCCTTCGGCTGGGGGTTGAACAAGATCTAGGCTTTTTTGGGTTTGGGTCGTGGGTTCAACTCGGTTTAGGGTGCTAGGTTCACGGGTTCATCCACTGTAAACCTATAGATTGTCGATCGCGGCATACTGGTGCCAAGAGGCCCAGGAAGCATCATCGGATGCCTTTCGCAAGAGGATTCAGAGAGCAGAGCGGGAGGGACGAGTACGTATGTACGTACATACACACATACATATGTACATATATGGCTGCCTAGCACTTTCCCTTGTCAAAACAGAACCAACTTCAAAGCATCCTTGTTTCGCAGGGACGTGTGCGCGTTCCCCGCGTTCCCAGAAGGCCGCTGCAACATCGATACGGGTTTGGGACCTTGGGGGGTTTAGGGCTTTGGGTAAAGAGGGTGTTGAGTTTAGGCCGTCTGGGCTTCATGTTGTACAGAACTGTCAGGAACATGCGGCCCGCGTACGACCGATTCAACTGCCGCATAATTGAACAATCCCAGCTGCTGCAAGCAAAAGCTCCCCGCCATCTTCGGTTTAGGGTTTAGGGTTCAACACCACGGAGGCTCACACGCAACAAAGACCTAGTGTAAGTAATAGATCTGGCAGCTATGCCACAAGGAGTCCAACCGTGCGGTTAACTGACAGGGCTTATGCCAAAGACCAGGGCAAAAAACACCAGAAGACCCTCATGTCTCTTTAAGCCCAGACACCTATACAATGGTCTATTGCTAGTTCCTGTAATTTAGGACTGCGACGTACAGCCCGTTGTGCTTGGGCTTACAGGATGATTGTGGAGCCCCCCATCGTAGGGGTACTAAATATTAAGATGAGATCTCCAGCACCCTCTTTGTGCCCTCAAATAGGGGTATATGGTCCCAACTAATGGGTACTTAGGGTCTAATAGAGGGTAGATGGAGGGTCTAGGCTCGCTGTGTATTGTAAAACTCAGCCCTCACCTCAACCTTGACAACAACACTTTACCAAAGCCTTAAAATCCCGTGACCAGAGAACTCTAAACCACTAATCTCGTCGAGACCCTACACCCCAAACCCTAAACCCGGAAATCCCTTCAGCAATCAAGCCGCAAGTGTTGCCCAAACCCTACATGGGAGTTTCCTAAAATAGGGGACCCTAAAATAGTAGGATCCTTATTATAAGGGCCCCAAACTTCGGTACTCCTAATTTTCGGAAACTCCCACATCCCCCATTCTCGCCCCAACCCCGAAACCCTAAATCCAAAACAACCCTAAACCCAATTGCCACACCCCAAACCCTCGACCCTTTGTAGAACTTCGTAGATCCCTACAGAAGCCAAATAACACCTGTTCCAGGGCCCTTATAGGCCCCTTATAGAATGAAGGGCCTGCGCGCGGCTGTTCTGTGCTGCTGGCGCTAACCTGGTGTGGCAGCTTGCCCCAAGGTGTAAGTAAGTCGTTATGATTGCTAAATTCTAGGTTAGGGTTCAGTTCTTTAAGCATTTCAGGGTCAAGAACGGAAATTATAGAGGGTCAGGGACAGTATATGGCTCCTTATAGGGGAGTGGTTTCATTCCGGTGCAGAAATTCAACCGAGGCATTTCATACATGATGAGCCAAGTCTCAAGTACAACGTGATACCATACTACGGAGTGCAGGAGAACAAGCTTTCGCGACCATGCTTGAGTGCTTGTTTATGCTCGTACGGTACAGAATAAGGCTGTAGTGTGTTGCAGTTGTTGAGGTGCCCACGTGGTACCTTTCAGCAGCAAGACTGTTCCGCTGCCACTGACGTTGCCAGCGCATTGTCTTTTAACGATGTGGAGTGGGGTGCAATGTGAGTGAAAAGGCCTTCTGTCCACTCCGCTGCGCAGCGGACGCAGTGGCACCTCTTGATTAGATAGCTGGGTCCATCTCCCCGCAACCACTGCCAACTTCTCCCGAGACCAGTCTTCGTGTACCTTTCTGAGTCGTTCTTGCCAATGCATCGGTAATGGTGGCGGCCACTGCAGCTCGGCAAACTCAAGGTGCAAGGGGTCAGAATTAAAACACAACTCAATACTGACCGGAAACATATAAACAGCAGGTTCCGTCTTTCCGGCAGCACAAGCAATGTCTTTAGGGCTTTCAATACCCCAAAAAGCAAAAGTCTACATTCCGCAACAGTCTTGACAGGATGCAGACTCCAATGCAAACTGTTGCTTCACCAAACATTGACCAGCTAGGAAGAACTCACTGAAGGGCTGTGCAACCCAAACTACAGTAAATGCATGTTTTACAAAAGGCTTCTGCGGCGAAGTAACGCAAACACCGCTGCAACTTGCAACAGGACATGAGGGATCTGTGGTGAAACAGCATCGCAATACAACAGACCGGCAGCGTCACCGATAACCCTAGCCATCTGTAAAATCAGTTTAGCCACCTTCGTCATCATCAACATCAGCCTCGTTGACAACTTAATGGTAATCATCCATCATCATCAGTGGAATCATCAACAACACCGGCACCCACCGTCATCTTGACGTGACAGTGATCTCAGTCAGCTTCAATTCTGCGCAGAATTAAGGTTCGATCATAGAAGTGATTGAACCCAGCCAGGTTGGGCCTCTTAATCTCTCACTTCACTGTCTAGAAAAAGCATGCGGGAACCGACGTATCGGATGAATGCAAAGAACTAGACCCTGCCTTCTAGAACTCTAAAGTTAGCTCGCAAGGTTGGGTTTCCTGGATGCGAAAACTCATGTGGGGGTTTCCGAAAATAGGGGACCCTAATATGGTACCTAAAAAAAATTATCCTGATAAAAAGGACCCAAAATAAGGTACCCCGATTTTTCGGAGCCTCCCATGTTAAGGCCTATGCTTATCAACGCCCAAACGTTTCCGGCGTCGAGCCCTTCCATCCGAACAGTAAATCCAGAAGCCTCCAACAAGGCCAAAGGGAACTTAGTTGAAACCAACATCCAGCATCTTCCGTCTCAAGACATGGGAGTTTCCGAAAATTAGGGGTACCTCTGTTGCGGGTCCTTAGAATAAGGATCCTACTATTTAGGGTACTATATTAGGGTCCCCTACTTTCGAACCTCCCACATGAAAAGCTGCTCAACCTTTAACTCCTACCCCTATACTGTCTATTTGTTTATCTTTCTATCTGCCTCTCTATCCATCTGCCGATGTATCGATCTATCTATCTACCTATAAACCGATCTACTTGTCTATCAGTCTATCTGTCTATCTATATCTGTCACTGTCTATATGTCTATCTATCCTTCTATACATCCATATATCTATCTCCCTACCTATCTAGTTAGCTACGTATAATAACGTCCATCTGTCCATCTGTCCATCTGTCCATCTATCCATCTATCCATCTATCCATCTATCCATCTATCCATCCGTCTATCTACCTACCCATCTATCTATCCGTCTGCTTGTGTGCCTGCCTCTGTCAGTCTACCTGCCTAATTATCGTATCTACGTAGTACCTGTCTACCTAGCTACTTTCTATCAACCTATCTATATATCTTTGCATCTATCTGTCTACCTATGTATCCATCTATCTATCTATCGAACCATCTCTCGCGGTAGATATGTACAATATAACCTGCATCTTGACAAGAAGCTGAACACACTTACGTCGTATATGTTTACATACAAGATCGAAAATACAACGTCTGTGCGCGGTGCACTTTTGTATAGGAATCATCGTACCTACGTTGCACTGGCTCAGAAAGAGAAGTGCACCGCTCAGAGAGACAGCAATTAAGCCCAGGGGCAAGCGCCCTGACAAGCTCTTCACCAGCGCCGGTGGCATGCATCGGACGCCAAGGCAGTGCTAAACCCTAAGCCCGCCCACAATCCTGGCGCACTGCTGTCCAACCTACGTAGAGGCCGCGTCACCATTAAGAGTCTTTGGATGTAGGGTTGAAGTGCGAGTTTTCAAGGGTGTCACAGAGTTATGCCGGTGCGCCTGACTGGACTCTAGAGAAGTCAATGGTGGCAGTGTTGTTGGTCAGAATTTCTACGTTGATCACCGTTGGTCTGTGTTCTGGACAAGCCTCAACTGTGACCCTGTGAACAGTAGCTAATATGTATATGTCTGTATGTCTAGGTTTGAGGTATGGATCCGTCCCGGACGCCACTGGTGCTTACATTCCGTTGCCTCCTCGGGTCCTCCATGGTTCTTACATGTCCTATTCATGTTGTTCCAGGACTTTGATGCAAGCCGACAGCCGCAGTACAGGTCTTCAGCTTCGACGGTTTAGGGTTTAGGGTCTAGGGTTGAGGGTTTAGGGCTTTGGGGTTTAGGGTTTAGGGCTTTGGGGTTTAGGGTTTAGGGCTTTGGGGTTTAGGGCTTTGGGGTTAGGGCTTTGGGCTTCGGAGATTTCCTGAGTGGCTTTCAGGCTCAGGAGACTGAAAAGCTGTGTGGGGGAATGGGAGCATGTCGAGAACGCACGGTTGAGGGGTTTAGGGGCTTAGGGCGGTTTAGGGGCATCGGGCTGTTTAGAGTTTAGGGCTTAGGCCTATGGGGGTTAGTACAAGGGATTTCACAAGGGTACTATAAGGGGTTTAGGGGCTTAGGGAGTTTAGGGGTTGGGGAGTTTAGGGGTTGGGGTTTAGGCAAGCATGGAACTATACTACCCTGAAGTTAATTCTCTAGACTAGGCCTCTGCTGTGTACGCTAAAGGAGTGCGTCCGTCTTGCAACAAAGACCCTGCAATGGACCCATGATGTAGAGAACCACCCCACAGCCCAGCAAGAACTTTACAGCCTAATATAGAGAAGCCCGTGCAAAAGGATTCGGGTTCGTGCGGATTTAGTACTATGAACATAGTCGGGAGCCTGAAAGAACACTATTTCTAGTTATCCCCCCTATCTTACCCTACCTCAACCCTGAACCCCAAACCCTAAATCTCTAAAACCCCAAACCATAACACGACCAAGACCCTCAACCCTGCGTTTCTGAGCATCTCCCAGGCGACTGCTCAGCATGGCGCCCCTCTCATCGGCCATGAGGACTTGGACCTCAGGACGCCGGACCCTTTCGGCTTTAGTGTCTCAGCGTATCGGGCTTAGTAGAGGTTCTGGGTTTCGGGCTTGGGGGTTTAGGGTTTAGTATGTTAGGATCTAAAGTTGAGGGTTTAGGGCTTTTACGGATTAGGGCTTGGGGCTTGAGTTTTTGGAGTTTAGGGCGTGCGGTACTTAGGCTTCGTTGGGATGAGCAGGGGAGCTCCGTGATGCGCATGGGGCTACAGCATAGGTTTATGAGGACTATAAGAGATTCTTTTAAGAAGTATATAGAACTACTGCAGGTGTGAGTGTGCGAGGAATGACGCCCGCGAACTCTACACCCTTCTGCTCAAATCCAAACCGAATCCCAAGCCCCGGACCCTTCGTGTTGCTCCAAACTCTGCAAGACAGTAGGTTATAGCAGGTATTACCACGGAATATATGCATGAGGAATAACTCTCACAATAGGTTGTTGGATCCCTAGGTGTGCCCTAAGACCTGCACCTCTCATCCTCAGAATGTAAACATTTAGGGATTGAGGCTTAGGGCCTATAAACACAAATCCTATGGCTTGGTGGCTTTGGATTTGCGAGCTTTAGGGCTTCGGGTTTCAAACGCCGAAGCCAGAACCCCCAAAATCTAAACTGCCCTAAACCTCTAAACCCCTAAACCCTAAAGACTAAACTCCTACGCCCCTAAATCCTAAACCCTAACCCCTAAACTCCCTACACCCTAAACCGCCCTAAGCCCCTAAACCCCTTATAGTACCCTTGTGAATCCCTTGCACTAACCCCCATAGGCCTAAGCCCTAAACTCTAAACAGCCCGACGCCCCTAAAAACCCCGCAACCCGTAAGCCCTCTTATGGATCCCTTTAAAAAGAAACCCTTACTTTATAGAACCCTAAGTTCCGATGGTCCCTAAAACCTTATCGACCCCTAAAACCAAGAGCGGAGCAGAGGTCGGCATGCGCTCTCGTTTGTGGGAGCTGCTTCGCCTCGTTTTCCAACCCAGGCTGAGGGTTCAGGGGATTTAAGGGTTTACGGTCTAGGGTTAAGGGTTCCTTTAAGGGATTCATAGGGGTACTATATACAAGGACTTTTGGTTCCTTTAAAAAGGGTTCATAAAGGTACTACAATGGGTTGGGGTTCCTTTAAAAGGGATTCATATGGGTACTGGGTTCCTTTACAAGGGATTCATAAGGGTCCTATAAGGAGTCTACGGTCTGGGGTTTGAGGGTCCAAGGGATTGGAGTTTAGGGTTCAGGGCGCGCCGTGATCCCAGAGCTTACTTAAAGGATCATGGGACTTAACGTATAACTTCAATTAAGGTACTTATAAGCTTAGTTACTAAGTCTCATGATCCTCCAAGTAAGGTTTTCGATTTGGGGCTTCGGGGCCTAGCTGCAAAGACATCGGATGCTCAACTAGGGGCCCTCGCAGCTCTCTCCAGAGTGTCAGGCTTGGGATTTGGGGATTCAGGGTTTAGGTTAAGGTTTAGGGTTTAGGGTTTAGGGTTTAGGGTTTAGGGTTTGTTACGGCTTGGGGGCCGAAGGGCATCGGGTCTCGTGTTGAAGCTTCAGAGATGCTAAGATCCAGCTCGAACCCCGAATGCTGGAAGGCTGGTTCTTATTGCTCAGGCGTCTGCCGTAGTTTCTAGGCAAACCCATGGCGTTCGGGTATCAGGGCTACATTGCAAGTAGGGTGGAATACAAAAAACCTGTCAGACGATCCTATTCTTTAATGCAAACTATATAACCAGACGCTACATTACATACCCGACTGTAGTGACTGTAGTCCAAAACCCTAAACCAGAATCACACCTGAACCCTGGACTCTTAAGCTTCATGACCGTACCGATTTCCGACTGGCCTGCCCAGAGACTGCAAGCCCCTTAAATTCATGAACGCCGCCCTTACTTCACAGGGCATTTTCGGTCATGCAGTAGCCTTGATGGTGCAGATGTGCTGTGTATAAAGCCCTGAACCCCTAAACCCTAAGCCCTTAACCCTCATACCCCTTCAACCCCCCAAACCCTCTCCGGTGCCCCTGAACCCTAGAGAGCCTACCCGAAAGAGCGCGATCTGTCCTGAACCCTTAACCCCAAAAGCCGTATGCAACCCCTTTTGAACCCGTAAAACAAACCCTGCGAACCCTAAAGATCGCCAAAGGAACCCTTCAAGGAATTCGATGCCCTACTCCAAAAACCCTGAACCCTAAGGATGCACAAACCCTAAACCCTAGACCCTATCCCCTAAAACCCTGAACTCAGAAAGGAAAACCAAGAAAGACCCTCAGGCCCTGCCAAACCCTACAAACAGTGAAGTATGACCCCATGACTATAGAGTATAGCCCTTTCGCCTGACAACAGTAGGTTGTGGGATCCCCTGGTAGACCCTGAACCCTAAACCCTTAACCCTAAACTCTACGTAAATCCTGTTAACCTGAAAGCCCTAAGCCCCAAAGCCTAGACCTTAAACATGCCTTAAACCCTAAACTCTGGACTCTGAACATCCCTGAACCCTAAACCACTATACCCTAAAACCCGAACCCCCCTTCATAGCTTCCCGCATAGAAGCCTTTTAAAGGAAACCCTTCTAGTGATACTTGTAGTTCCCCTCGTTGTAGTTACCCCTATAGTACCCTTTCGCCAATAAAGGAACCCTACTTGAAGGCTCATGGGACTTAGTAAGTAAGGTTATAAGTAGGTTATAATTATGGTAACCCCACTTAGGGGACTTATAACCCCAACTATAACCTACTTACTAAGTCCCATGATCCTTTAAGTAAACCCTAAACCTTAAACCCTAAACCCTAAACCTTAAACCCTAAACCCTAAACCCTAAGAGCCGCATGCCCTGGCTCCCGGCCGCTCCAACACCTGCTCCAGAGCTTTCCGAGACTGGCGAAAGAGCAAGGCTGTTCTTGGAAGGGCAGGGGACTTAGTAAGTAGGGCTCCTTAAAGGGATCTATTAGGGTTCCTTAAAAGGGATCTATGGGGTTAGGGTTTAGGGTTTAGGGACTTAGTAAGTAGGTTATAAGTAGAGTTATAAGTACCCTAAACGGAGTTATCCCAATTATAACCCTACCTATAACCTACTTACTAAGTCCCCTGCCCTTCCAAGTTGGGTCTCCCAAAGGGTCCAAGTTAGGGTCCAGGGGTTCGGGGATAGACTTGAGGCTTTAGGGTTTAGGGTATATATAGGGCTTAGGGTTAAATTAAGGTTTAGGATATATACTTTAGGCTTTAGGGTTTAGGATATATACTTTAGGGTACTAAGTACCGACTATAGTGGTACTTGGACCCTTCGGGTCTCTCGGAGACCCAACTGTAGGGGTTGAGTGTTTGGGGTTTTGGGGGTTTAGGGGTTTACGGGTTAGGTTTTGGGGTTTAGGGTTCAGGGGTTTAGGGCGCATGTACTCAAAAAGTATATGCTTAGGCCTCACGGGCAAAGTATATAATCAGAGAGCCCTGCGTGCTTGGAAGACTCCTGAATGAAGGATTCTGTGAGGATTCTAGAAAAGATTCTGTAAGGGCTCATAGATGTTATAGGGTTCCGTAGGTGTTTTCCAGAGTTGAGAAACTCGAAACATAGCTGTCAAACAATCACGGTCGTTGGGCTCTACAGTGCCTAGGAGTTTTGTGGTTCGGCGTTGACTGGAACTTTCAGCTTTAAGAGTGTAGAAGTATTCAAGTTTCCGAAAATAGGGGTACCTTATTTTGGGGTCCCTTATAATAAGGATCCTACTATTATGGTACCATATTAGGGCTTTGGGGATGTTGGATGCTCCTTGGACTTTGCTCGTTTCAGGGTTCAGGATGCTCTGGCTCGGTGGCGAAGACCACTTTGTGTTCAGGCGTCGGTGGAGGAACATATGCCCGCCCACAATATCTACTATTTGCTTAAGAACCCCCCCCAAAAAATACAAATATATTCCTAATGGGGGTAATATAGGGAATATTATTTTTATTTTTTGGGGGTTTCTTAAGCAAATAGTAGATATCAGATACATAACGATACCTGGAACCTCCGGTGCAGTTCCCTGTAGGATTTGGGCTTACTGTGTTGTTCGGATAGCCTCTAAACACCCCCGAAGAGAACTACCTTGGAGTTTCCCAAGCAGACCCTTGCAGGGGGACAGCGGGTGTGAGGACTTTGGGTCCGCCTTATTCCAACGCACCACTTCGCAGAGCGCCGCAGCTTATGGTTCGTTTCGCCAGTGTGTTCAGGACCTGTTTAGTAAAACTGTATAAACCCTAGACCGTCACTGTCCACATCCTCTTCACTACCTTCCAAAATCGACATTGCAGGGGCGGCCGATCGAAAAAGCATCAGATTAGCCAAGCCGTCTGCTCGGGTTTGAGGCACACTCTTCCAGAACGTTGGACATCTAGCCCTCAAGCCCAATTAAAAAGGATACCTACATCCTCACACCAAGGAGACCTAGAGTGTACAGTCGCCGCCCTAATTCAAGCACAGCTACTCTTGGTGGTGTCAGTCTTCGATCCTTAATTGTGCACGGTTTGAAGATTTCAAGGGCTTCAGTGGCCGTTCGACTGCTACACGGTGCTGACTGGAATGGATCCCAGGATCTCTTGTGCCTTTTCAGGCCACGAGTCCTCGGGGGCCGCCGGAGCACCACTTCCATTACACGAGCACAGCCCCAGATGCTCGAATTTGTGGTGCTAATTGAGGATTAAAGGTTTAGGGTTTTGGGTGTGTGGGAATGGCAAAATGCACTTAACGTGAGACAGTCTATGATTCTATGATATGTCACTTTCATCTGGGCATTGGCCTTTGTGAGCTCCGCTCGCTGCTTGGTCATCAACCGAAGCGCATCTTCTGCATCCCCTGAGACAGGCTCTGAGCATGGCAGGGCTGAGTATTTGTAGACTCCACGTTTGTGCCAAGGATGTTGCTCGACATCAGGGTCTCGTGCAAACAATCGCAATCGTAGTGGAGTTCTAGCAATGCAAACAGGTATCATGGCAACCCTGAGAAAAGCCAGTACAGTACTTGTGCTGGTTCAAAATTCTAGCAGCCCCCTGCCCCCTAACCTTTACACGCCAGCTGCGTTCAACAATTCTGTGGCACCCTCAGATGGGGATGCGGTGCCACACTATGTCGTCTCAACAACTCTATACAGTTGCTTGCAGTACAAGAAACCCACAAACCCTGCCACAGTCCTAGGAGCACATATCTTCCAAGTCTGCAAAATTACCTCTGCGACTATGAGTCTAAACTTACTTGGTTCGGACGGTCTGGGAAAACGGTGGGGGAGGGCTTTGGGTTTCTTCACATTGTATCTTCCTAACCGAACACCTAGGTAGCTTGACGGTTACAAGAGAATACCGAGCTTAAGGGTTTGTGGCTCAGGGCAACAGAGACCTTGCAACGTCAGACCTGTGGCGTTAACCTTCAATGACGTAATGCAGGAACCTTAAAGTGACGTGCGAAACCCGAGACGCAGGCGTGCACAAGCGGTTATAACATGAAGAACGAAACACCAGTCTATGGATCACAAACTCTTGCATCAACACTTAGCTGTCTGCTGGTTTGTCAGTCATCATCTAACTGTGCTGATGAGCAGTCTATACATACTTTGAAGCCCGGAACCCTAGATCTTGAAATTCCCACAGCACTCTGCACCTGAACTTCCTACCCTGCAATCCCACATGACAAACCGCGTAAGCTGTAGCTCCAATTTAGCTCTAAGCCTGAACCCGCAAAGGAAAAAACCCTCAACTTGAACTCCTGGCAAACCGTAAAATCATAGCCCTAAACCCTAAACCCCTAAACTTTCAACCCCTAAGCCCCAAAACCCTCTTAGACTCTAAACCCTGTTAGAGATCCCATTCTAGAACCCCTATAGATCCCTTTAGACGGAACGCTAAACTCTAAAACCAGGAACCACGCACAGACCAAAGCCTCGCTGTCGCCGCTCCGTGGCTGCCGAAGGCGATAGAGGCCAAGCCTTTTAGTCGTTGAGGGTGTAGGGTGTAGGGTTTAGGGTTTACGATCTACAAGGGTTCTATAAGGGGATCTGTAGAGGGTTTAGGGTTTTTAAGCTTACGGTTTAGGGTTTCAAGCGTTAGAGTTTCGGCGACCCGGCTTCAATGCAATGCTGCAAGCCTGCTCCCGCTGAGCTTTGCTCAGCATCTTGCGCTTGAGCGATCGTTTCGCAACTCAAGAGTTGTTGAAGGTTTAGGTCTCGTTTTAAAGGGATCTATAAAGGGATCTACAAGGGTTCCTGTTAAGGGGATCCATAAGGGTTCTACAGAGGGATCTATAACATATAAAAATGTTGAGGGTTTCTTCTATAAGGCTTCTATACTTGGATCTCTATGAGGGTTTAGGGTTCCTTTTAAAGGGACCTATAAGCGTTCTACAAAGGGATCAATAATATTTAAGAGTAGGGTTCCTTTTGAAGGGATCTATAACGGCTCTACAAAGGCATCTATAATATATAAGAAGGTTCAGGGTTCAGGGTTTAGGGTGTGTAACATTAAGCACGCGGTGGGTGCGTTTCTTTGGGCAGGGAGGCGCAGCCACTTGTCGCACGATTGCGTCAGCATGTAGTCCTGCCCCAACCACCCCAACTATTCTCAATTGGGGTTTTGGGCTCACCCCCCAAACCGGCTACTACTACTACTACTACTACTACTACTACTACTACTACTATTACTACTACTACTCCTGCTACTACTACTGCTACTTCTACTACTTCTACTACTTCTATTACTATGACACTACTACGACCACTACTGCGACGCTACTGCTATCCGTCTGTTCCTGCTACTGCTACTGCTACTGCTATGCTTCTGCTACTGCTACTGTTACCACTACCGCTACTGCTACCTCTACCGCTGCTGCTGCTGCTGCTGCTGCTACCATGACTACTACAGGGTTTACGCTTATATAGTTTGGATTTGGGATCTTGGTCTAGTGTTGCACAAAAAATCTTAGACTATGGAGAGATTAAAATTGTGAGCCCCGGCATACTCCTTGATGACGGGGTGTTGCGCTGCCTGCATGGGTTGTTCGGACTTCTCGGATCTTGTCATCTTACACGGGGTGTCTGCACCTTTTCACACTTTTCGCTGCCAGTACCTGGAAAAGGCTGCCCCTCCAAACCCTGTCCTGAACCCTGAACCCTACATCCTGAACACTGAACCCAAAAACCTCCTCCTCTCGAAATTAGCCCAAGAGAAAGAATCCATGGGTGGTCTCTGCAAACCAGGTCACTGCAACTTCTTCGCCAACAGGTCTGCAGAAGGGAACAGCTTGATGTTGCGCATTTTAAGCTTCTAGAAACTTGGATGTTTTCTTTGGGGTGATTTATTTCGGAGCAACTTACGCTGCCTGCCAGAAGGTTCATGGTGGCATCGTGCACTGAACGCGTCTAGATACGCTGGGGATTCAGAGTTCAACACTTCCGCAACTCCTATTTGTGACATCCCTTTGTTCATCTGGCCTCTTAACCCTATACCCTAAACTCTTGGGGTGCCAAACCCAACACTCAAATTCTCCAAAACTACCAAACCAAAAAAGACACACGGCAAGGCTCTTAAGTTCAGACAAACCCCTATACAGCTAGATTGCCCAACGTACGCGTTTCTGGCTTGCACGCATCGAAACGGATTTGTTGTGATTGCAAATTGCACCTCCTTCTGTCTATCGCCGCTCTATGGGAAAAGTGCTGCCACGAAGCCTTCCCGTGTAGGGGGTTCATATATACACATACATGTATACACATATGTACGTATGTGTATCTTCATTTGTTGTATTCTGTAGAACCTATATATATATATATATATAGAGAGAGAGAGAGAGATCGTTGTATATATACATGTATGTATATATATATATATATATATTATGAAAAGTGACAATAAACACATGACAGTATATATTCAAAAGACGTGCTGATCAGTGCATTATTGGAGGATAACCTGTTCTGCAACAAATCCTACTAGCTGAATTTTGACTTTCTTGAATGGGTTTTAAGGACTGTGTGCACATGTTTGTATACGTATACACTGCAATACACATACTCCATACGCATAAACACATACACGGAAAACAGGTACTGTAACCATAGCTTATATGCGTGTAAGCTGTATATATATATATATATATACACACATGCATGTCCAGTTAATTGAAAATAATTAAACTGAATTATCCTATATCATGTTAGATCATGTCATGTTGTGGAATATTATACCCGACAAAGTTATATGTTGATAAATTTTTGATATCATACATCATCTGCTTTTGTATATGACCTAATCTGTTCTGGATTCTGTATGCTACTCAATAGTGCATAGTAAATCATGCATATTACTGTTCTTGCCTATCCAGGAAAATTTTGACACCATGAAAACCGTCATATGCTGTAGGTTGCCTGCTGCAGGACGTAACTTGTACGTGGATGTGTATCTGTATGTGCATAACAATGCACGGCATTCTGTACAAAGTGCATTGTGCCGTGTTTTACTTGTTGAACAACGCTGTATAATGCCATGCATTTTGTCATCCTGACATATTGTCGTATGACACATTTTGGAATACTTTCACTGCTATACGATTTCACATTATATTATACTATGCGATGTTGTGTCATGCAGAGTGTACTATGCTATGTTATATTCTGCTATATATTACTCCCTTATGTCGGCTATCGAATTCTACTAGATTCTGTTCAAGCCCATTACATTTCTCTACTCCCTCATATGCTATTGATTATGTTTCATTCGCTTCAATCACGTTGTCTGCTGTTACGTTCTGCTATAATATTAATATCTGTGTATGCGATTAAATTATCTTGTACCAGATGATGCAATTTTACCCTGTATTTTTGTGTCATAATACAATTGTCATCTTGGAATGGAGCATAGTACAGCCTTTTGTTTTTCTATATATGCATGGGGGTCCGCGGATTCCAATACCCGGAAAGCCCATACAAACCGTCGGGATTCGGATCGCGTCATAAACCCTCAACCCGGAACACTCAACATTCGACTCGAAATTAACCCTAAACCCTTAACGCTAAACCCTAAAACCCTAAACACTCAACATTCGACTCAAAATTATCCCTAAACCCTGAACGCCAAATCCTATAGAACCCTAAACCGTAGTCCGCCTGGTATCGGTGTCAGCCATGGATGCAAACATCTCCTGGAATTTACCATCTCGGGACCCAACTTGGGTTTCAAGGCTCAGGCCTCCAAGTGCCCAGTTCGACGGTTTCGGATTTAGGGGTGTAGGGCTTAGGGTTTAGGGGTTTACAGTAGAAGCCAGAAAGTTGGAATATCATTATCGTAACCCCTTTAAGGTAAATTATAGGGGATCCTACCATTAATCCATGTTCCAACTTTCTGGAGATTTTGTTGTAGGGGTTTAGGGATTTCGGGTATGCAGTGTTTGGACCACAAAAACCGGCCCAGGGAACCCCAAGACCTTCAGCCCTGCAACCGCCGGAACCCTTTTCAAGACCTGTGCGGGCGCGGCTGCTCCGATACAGGAGTTTCCTACAATGGGGGATTCTAATATAGTACCCTAAAGAATAGGATCCTTATTGTAGGGACCCCAAATAAGGTACCCCTTAGAATCGGAAACTCCCAGACAGGGTTGCAAAGATGGGCGACTTGGAACTGTTCTTAGAGGATCATGGGATTTAGGAACTAGGGATAAAAAAGGTAAGTATACATAAAAGTACTTCTACCCCCAATTAAGGTACAAACCAAAAGCTTAGGGTTATATTTAAGGTAACTGATACTTATAATTACTTATACCCCCAATTCAGGTACTTATAACCATATTTACTAGGTCGCCTGATCCTCGGGAGGAAGTGGCTACAAGAGCAGTAGGGCACATCACGGCTCACCACGTCGCTACACCAATCGTGGGACGTGTGAAACTTCGCAAACAGCTCGGTAGTTGGATTCCCTCCAAGCTCTGGTCGAAATTCTCACCGAACGTCAAACTCTGCAGGCTGCTGGGGAGTTGGATGCCCTCCAGGCTCTGGTCGAAATTGTCACCGAACGTCAAACTCTGCAGGCTGCTGGGGAGTTGGATGCCCTCAAGGCTCTGATCGAAGCATCGGCCAAAAGTCAAACTCTGCAGGCTGCTGGGTAGTTGGATGCCCTCCAGGCTCTGGTTGAAATCGCCACCAAACGTCAAACTCACCAGGCTGCTGGGTAGTTGGATGCCCTCCAGGCTCTGGTTGAACTTGATACCAAACGTCAAACTCTGCAGGCTGCTGGGTAGTTGGATCCCCTCCAAACTCTGGTCGAAGCAGCGGCCAAAAGTCAAACTCTGCAGGCTGCTGGGTAGTTGGATGACCTCCAAACTCTGGTTGAAATAGTCACCGAACGTCAAACTCTGCAGGCTGCTGGGGAGTTGGATGCCCTCCAGGCCCTGGTCGAAGCATCGGCCAAAAGTCAAACTCTGCAGGCTGCTGGGTAGTTGGATGCCCTCCAGGCTCTGGTTGAAATCGCCACCAAACGTCAAACTCACCAGGCTGCTGGGTAGTTGGATGCCCTCCAGGCTCTGGTGGTTGTCAAACTCTGCAGGCTGCACCAAACTGGTCGAAGCACAAAAGTCACCAGGCTGCTGGTAGTTGGAGTTGGATGCCCTCCAGGCTCTGGTTGAACTGGATGCCCTCCAGGCTCTGGTTACCAAACGTCAAACTCTGCAGGCTGCTGGGTAGTTGGATCCCCTCCAAACTCTGGTCGAAGCAGCGGCCAAAAGTCAAACTCTGCAGGCTGCTGGGTAGTTGGATGACCTCCAAACTCTGGTTGAAATAGTCACCGAACGTCAAACTCTGCAGGCTGCTGGGGAGTTGGATGCCCTCCAGGCCCTGGTCGAAGCATCGGCCAAAAGTCAAACTCTGCAGGCTGCTGGGTAGTTGGATGCCCTCCAGGCTCTGGTTGAAATCGCCACCAAACGTCAAACTCACCAGGCTGCTGGGTAGTTGGATGCCCTCCAGGCTCTGGTCGAAGCATTGGCCAAAAGTCAAACTCTGCAGGCTGCTGGGTAGTTGGATGCCCTCCAGGCTCTGGTCGAAGCAAAAGCCAAACGTCAAACTCTGCAGGCTGCTGGGTAGTTGGATGGCCTCCAGGCTCTGGTCGAAATCGTCACCAAACGTCAAGCTCTGCAGGCTGCTGGGTAGTTTGATGTCACGGTTGAGCTCTTCGTCGATGGAATGCCACGTGAGTGACATCGTTTCGTTCAGGACAGCCACATCAGACAGAGTCACAGCCCTGTCCTCGAGTATGCGCTGCCAAAGCATCGCGACGCGACCCGCACCAAACCTCCGCACCACGTACCAGATCTCGGCGTGCTGGACTTGATGCAGCAGCAGCTCGCGCTGATCGATGACACAACCACCGGATGTCAGAACAAGCAAACATGCAGGGTGGCCAGTTCTGGCTGCGATGCGTTCCGCTACTTCCCACCCACTTTCGGCAGAGCTGATATCCAGCTCAAAGCTGGAACCTGCTAGGCCATGAACTCTCACGGTCTTGTCGGCCCTGTCCGGACCAACCTCTGCATGTGGGATGCTCAAGATCTGCTCCATGGACGCACCCTAAACCCTAACCCCTAAGCCCCTAAACCCTAAAGTCCTAAAGTGCCTTCGGACGCATCGGCCATGGCGTTGGGGATACGCCCCTGAAACGATAAGTTCCGAAGCTTGCGAGTTGCCAGGTTGAGGGTTTCGGGATTAAGGCTGCTATGGGGTACGGTTTAGGGTTTAGGGCTTATAGGGTTTAGGGTCTCGGTTTTAGGGGTTTCGGGTTTAGGGTTTCGGGTTTACGGGTTGGTATACTACGGCAGGAAGACCGATCTCTACGGGTCTCATCCCAGGTCACCCTCGAGGCCGAAAGCGCACGTCACGAAGCCTGCGCAAGGCCTACTCGGAGGTTCATGGGTAGTTATAAGTGGAGTTATAAGTCCCCTAATATGGGTTATAACTACAGTTACCCGACTTATGACCCCACTTATAAGTACCATGAACCTCCAAGTACGCCAAATAATCAGAACCTTCCAGCTGTCCGAACATGAACGGGTCTAGGGGTTGAGGGTTTACTGGTTTGGGGGTTGGACCTAGATTATCCGAATAGGGGCCGGGTATTCGTTTAGGTTGCGTGGGCCTGAGCTGGCAGCACGGGTACTTGAAGCCCTGGCGGTTGCTGTACCGAGGACCCCCGAAAGGGGACCCTGGCCCCTAAACCCTAAACCCCTAAACCCTAAACCCTAAGGGAGGGGTGTACATTGTGAGCATAATTCCTGCAGGATCCTGAAGTCATGGATAGGGATAGTCCATGTTGGGCTCTGAAAACTGGCTATACGGTTTAGGGTTTAGGGTTTAGGGTTTTGTGGCAGGCACTAATAGAAGATAAACAATCATGTACCAGTGCAATTACATCCATCCAAGCATGCATGCATACATACATGCATTGCATAGAGGACATACATACACAGAGGACATACATGAATACTTACTTACTTACACACACACACACATCCATCCATGCATGCATGCATACATACATGCACAAAGAACGTACATACATAGATACAGACACACTTTGACATGCATGTACATATATTTACATACGTTTACATACTTGTACCTTGTACCTACCTACCTGCCTACATACATACATACATACATACATGCATAAACACACACATACGTCCATACATACTACTTCATACGTGCATACATACATACTTGCATACATACACATACATGCATACACACATTCTCATTTATGCATAAAGACATACACACATACATGCATACAACCGTACATACGTACATAAATACATACACACACACACACACATGCATGCATACATACAGACATACATGCAGACATACATACATACATCCCTACATCCATGCATCCATGCCTGCCTGCCCGCATACATACGTACATACATAAAATACAAAACAATGCAATACAATACAGTATAATACAATACAACCCATAGAAGCATACATTACACTACACCTACAGTACAAGACAAGACAATAATACAATCATATAAACATATGCTTGGAACTGGACGGATCCGCGGATTAGCTCCTCCACAAGTCATCCGCTTTTATTTGCCCGTGGATTAACTCCTCCACTAGCTTGGCTAGGGTGCATCTATGTAACGAGCCGCTCGTAAATACGGTTAATACAGGGGCCTCAATAATTAGAATAGGGTTTGCATGGGGGTATAGGATCCCTACATCATTACGCCTTGATTTCTATAAAACCCAAATCCCCATCAACAAACTAAAAATCCCACCGAGTGAGACGGCCCGGACAAAGAACTCCTGCTTTGCGCGCTGCATCTGACCAGTGCGGATCTGCGCCAGGAGGCGTTCCTGCAACTTCTGGCCGTTCGGATGTCCGGAGTGCTGTTCTTCAGGATTTGGGTGGTTTCAGGGTCTTGAGTGGCTCCGGACTTTCTTCGTAGATTTGGGACTGGGAGTTTTAGACCGAACTTTTAGATTTTAGCTTTGAGGCTTTGGGCGTGTCGGACTTTGGCTTCTAAGCACTTTCCTGTGCCGGCAGTTTGCTTTCCTTTTTCCTACAACCCCCTTAGAACCATAATAAATATATCAAGTTTATTATTCTTTTTGGGTTTTATATGAACAAAAATAAAAAACTCCTAAGGAGACTATAGTTTCTTCTCCGTGTCTGTGACTGTGCGTCGAGCTGCTGCTACAACCGGACCGCTACATCCTCGATATGGGCACTCTTTCAGGTCTCTAATTTCAGCGATGTCGCGTACGTTTGTAATGTTACACGTTAGTGTCGATGTGGTTGCATAGTTTGCATCAATGGCATATCTGTGTATCTTCATGGGAGATTTTGCGTGCGTGTCGGATGTGTGTCCTGGCAGGAAGAAGCTCGCATTCGGGAGGTTAGGACTGCTATGATAAGACAACACACCAGAGACCAGTAGCTGCATATATGCATATATACCATGGACAACTCCCGTACTAATCTCGTGCGTTGCCGCCTCGATGTGTTTTGGGATTCCTTGTGTTTTCACTCCGGGTGCATACTCTCTGCTGCATATGTTGGTGCCTACTGTATACGGGTTTCCGCAATACAACATAAACATAGACGTACACATACACATAGTAGCAACCTCAAAACTGGCTGTCGAAATTAACTCTTGTATAATTGACTACATACGCTGCGCATATTGTCGTAAGATCTAGCATAGGGTTCCTTATAGGATGTATCAGGGTTTACAAAGCATTGAGAAGGCCTCTGTAGAGATCTATAAGGGTTCCATTCACGATTTCCAAGGCTTCTACAAGACACCTATATAGTGTATGCTTTGGATGTAGACTGCTGCTGAAAAGCAACTCTAGGGCTAATGATGGCTCATGTATATACGTTATAACCCAGGGGGGTTGGCATATGTATGTATATATGAAATCTAGGTGTTCACATATACATGTACATGACAGCTTTTCATCTTATGAACAAATGTACGTACATTAGCGTCAATTTGTGGGACTCCGAAGAGATAGTGTCACCAATAGTCAATATTCCATTCATGCCCTTGGTGCACGGTCCTTGCTGTGCTGTCGGATCTCCATCTGCAAAGCAGCCACGGCCTCGACATTCACATCACTGTGGTCGTGGCATTGTGGCGCATTTTTGTGCGTGGACAGGCTCTTATATTGTGCAGGGTCGTTTGGGTGGGCAGAAGAGACTGCTATGATCATGACCCTTCTCTGCTCAGTCAAGAGTCTGAGATTCGGGGCCTTATGGTGAAAAGTCTCGGTGTGCACGCCCCGGGGCCCCTAGGCATAGATGGCATAGATACTGCCTTGCCATGCAAGGTTTGTATGGAAGGCCTGAAAATTCTTCGAAGTACCACCTCTACGGTCTCTCCCCACGTACAACTGCCTTGGCTTCACCTCAACTTTAATTGCTGAAGCCGGCACACTCAAGCCCAACACCCCAAATTATCATCAAAAACAACATCTCATATCGGCAAGAAGGCACTTCTGCCGCGAAGCCCCACCGGCAAAGCTTGATACCCCAACGATCCCACACATCGAAAACATCAACTGCAAGCCCAGCCGACAAAGGAAACCAATCTCTGAATTAGTCTAAGGGCCTGAATGTTGAAAAACTATGCTAACTTTTGAAGGGTTCTCATTATAACTATAATATAACATATCCCCAAACCCTATTCTAATTGTTAACATCCCTAAACAATTTTTTTGACTCCCGAAATCGGATGCTACACGACCACCTAAGCCCTAAACCTAAATCCTAAGCCCCGACTTCCCAGCTCTGCCTGGGGATCGCCCTTCGCTTGCCGTTCCAAGGCAAGCTTCCTGTCGAAGCTATTGTTTAGGGTTCAAGGCTCCTTTACGGAAACAGGCACCTAAAAAACCTGGTAATATCCTGCTTGCCCAGGTGTATCCCGTGGGATGGTGGTGATGATGGTCATGATGATAAACATCGGGATGGTGGCTATCCTGATATCGGTATGTTGACGATGAAGAAGGCCAAGGAAAGGTGATGCTATCAGGAGTATGCCACTGATAATGAGGATGATAACGATAGTTCTACAGATCGCTCATAAGGTCATGATAATGATGATGTTCACGAATACAGAATCATAATCGCCATCCTAAAGATAATGACGACTTTCACGAAAACATAGTGACATAGTGATGAGGGCCTTCGACAACTTCCGGTATGGAGTGCGAGATTGCAAATATCCCACAGACTATGCTCGCTTTCGTCTGCTGCCAGCGCGTGAAGAAACCGATGTGCTCTTTGTTTCTTCGCAGTCCACTTGCACAGGACTTCATCAAGGCTATGGCTGACATTTCATGATTCGTCCTGGTGTTCTGATTTTCAGATTTGTAAGCGAAACATCATTGCATGTGCATAAAACATCGGTTTTTGTGGGTGTTTCAACACTACCCTATGCTTTTCTAATTCTCTGGTTGTCAGCTTAGCCATGGAGTTCCGAGCACCACGTGCCCAAAACCCGAGCGAAAAACACGTCGCATGCTTTAAGTCTCCAGGTTTTTTGTGCGCCTGTGACCTCCTCTAAGGGTTCGATCCATAGTGGGGTTTACTATAGGGGCCTCAACAACTACCTATTCCATTTTTTTGGGGGTGGTCCCTATCATAACTACAATACAATATAGTGCACCCCAAAACCCTGATCTAATTATGAAAGGCCCTATGTTAGCTAGCTAAAGGTGGAACGATTCGGGCTGATGTTGTTGCGTGCTTCATCTACAGCTGCTGTTATACTGTTTCCGTCGCCCTGGCTGTGGGGAGTTGGTGGTAACTGTTGTGGTGAATGTGGTGATAATGACCACGAAGAAAAATGATGAAAATAGTGAAGAAGAAGATGAACATGAAGATGAATATGGAGATGGTGAGGAACAGTCAAGATGATCATGATGTTGTTGTTTTGATGATTATGATGATGACGACACAGCATAAGATGATTTGGTGATGATGATGATGATGATGACTCTCGACGACAACGACAGCTGCAACAGTAGTGTGCCTTTGCTGCTTCTGGTACTACGATTACTACTGCTACTACTACTACTACTTCTACTACTACTACTACGACTACTACTACTACTACTGCAACTGCTACTGCTACTACTACTACTACTACTACTACTACTACTACTAGCCACCCCCCCCCCCCCTCCCAACTACACTTGTTCCATCCGGGCTGGGCAACGGTAGCTGCTAGGCGCCTTAACTGCGATAGTTGCAGAAGATGCACGGGCTCAGGCTCCTTATCTGTGACAGCTGCAGAAGTTGCAGAGGCTCAGTTTCCTTAGCTGTCACAGCCGGTGAAGTTGCAGGGGCTCAGGCCCCAAAACTGCGACAGCAGCTGGAGTTGCAAGCTCGACGGGGAAGAAACTGATAAACCCCAGGTGGTCGGATAGTACGAAAACGCTGTAAATACCGTGCAAAACCCAGGTGCTGCCAAGACGGGTTTAACATTTGTAAAACCTGAAGCGCAACATCTTCTAAACATCAAAAACAAAGATGCCAGCTGTACGTGGGAGGGGCTCGCCAACACCCCTACCGCCCAACCTCTGCGTAGGAGGGTCTGTTTTTGAAGTGGTGTGTGTGGTGTGTGCGCGCTTGAGTGTGGAAATATTGTTCAGCGTGTCCGCAAAACAGTGTCGTGATCATCCCCTAAGGAGCTTTCCCCCACCCAATTTCGAGTTTTTTTTTGCAAACAGCTCCAAACAGCAAAGTTTAATACACATAGTCGAGAAGTAGGGGCTCAGAATATGCAACAAAGTCTGACATCACGAAAGTACGGTAAATACCGAATTAAACGGCTCTTGTGGTGATACTGCTGGGTGTGTTCGCGTAACACTGTCGTCATCATCCCCCGCCGCCCAGCCCCCCACCCACCCCAGAAGCAAGTCCAAAATCAAGAGCCCGAGTTTGCAAACTCGACAAGTCGATTTTTAGGCCTCTTAGGATGATCGTACATGAGGAAAGTGCCGTAAATACCGAGTAAAATGGATGTTGTCTTAACATGGTTGAGAGCAAGTGTAGTTGGTAGGGGGGGTGCCTACTACTACTACTACTACTACTACTACTACTACTACTACTACTACTGCTACTACTGCTACTACTACTAGGGCATTAGGCCTTGTTTGACGCCATGTTTTTCCTGCTTTTAAGACTTCCACGACTTTGTTTGAGGGCCTGGATGTGCTGGTATTTACAATATTTCCGTGTTTATACGTCTTTACCCCTTTAAACAAGGACCATGCAGACCCGAGCGCCTTAACGACCTAAAATACATTCATTCATAACACCTGTCTTACATCATCATATTCATCAACACCATCAGTGACCTGGGGTGGCGGGGGGGGGGGGGGGGCGGGGCTAATCGCGAGCACGTTCAAGAACATCATCATACTCATCAACATCATTAGTGACCTGGGGTGGGGGGTGCGGGGGTGGGGGGGGCTAATCGCGAGCATGTTCAACAACATCATCATACTCATCAACATCATCATACAAATCGTCTGACCGCACAGCCGGCAAGCATGCTTCGCTTGAGGCATGACTTCCACTTGAACCCAAAAAACCCGTTTCAGGGCACTCGGCTCAGAGCAACATGTGAACGCTGAAATGCCGTCCCTGCCGTGTGTTTCTGCATGTGAATGCACAAAAAGCACGGCGTCAAATACGCGCAGAGCGCGTACTACTACTGCTGCTATACTGCTACTGCCACTGCGGCTGCTACTGCGACTGCCGCTGCCCCCGCTACTGCTACTACTCCTCGTCCTGCTCCTGCTGCTGCTACTACAACTGTTGCTGCACTTGCAAATAATACTGCTGTGACTGATGATGGCTTCTTGTACCATTCCGTCATAATCATGTGCACTCGACCGGAACCATTTCCTGAAGTTAAGTTGTGAACGCGCAGAGGTCCCCCGAAACTGGTGCTCAGAAATTTGTAGCCGAGACTCGCCATCTCGAGCCTACTTACGTTTAGCCACATCAGCCCCCGAACAACCCTAAACCTAAAAAAAAAACTAATTCCGAAGCCTAGCAGGTACAAATCTTCTCTCGGCCATATCCGGTATATGCATTAGACTATTAGACACCGCCAAGCGACATGATATCACCCTATGGTGCAACAACCCAGTAGCTGGAACCTTGAATCAACTTTCTCTGACGTGGCCTCTGAACAGCTGCCTCCTCTGCCCAAGAGCCTGAAGTCTGGTGTCGTAACTAAGATGTGTCCGGTTTATTCGCTATGTGGCTTTGGGCTTCTAGGAGTTTAGGTTGGAAGCCAACGGTTGGACGTATGTCGTGTCGACAGCCACTCGCGTTCACGTGTTGGAAAATCTACCACTCAAACACGTGCGCTGAGACGGTTGCGGTTTCGTATGCGTTTCAGATGTGTTTTGTCAATGCCCAATTTCTGATGGAAGGTGCAAAGAATCAGAACTCATCCCATTGCAGCATGGTTTGCAACAGCCCCGAAATTATGTGCACTGCCTAGAACATTGGGGGAGGCTTCCGCTGTTTGAGGATTGCCTCTTTCAGGATTGTAGTAATGAGGATTCCGCAATTTGGATTGTGGAGCAGAGTCCTTGCCTTCTGAAGATCACCTACCCTGTGCTGTGCACCATGAAGGGGCTCCGGAGCCGTCTAGCAGAGACCCTCAAACCCAGCAGCACGCCCTAAGCACCTCGATAAGTACTAGAAGATATCCTTTCTTAATAACACTGTTGTAGATTCGGGGGGTCAAGGGTAAGCCCTTCAGGCTTATAAGTTATAAGGCCTGAAAGTACTATGGCAAAACTATACTCAAGAAACCTACTCTTCTCGTCCAGGGCCCGGCATTTCTGCCTTCGAAAGCTCAACTGCCCCAAACCCGACACTAGGTACCGATTGCAACCGGCCCAACATCACGTACAGTTAGAGCTCTATATGAAACTGTATTAATGAAAGTTAATATTAACAATTCTCCCCAATCTGCACCTACTCAACCCTCACTCATCTGCATGCCGCGTGTCGCTGCCCGGACCGTCGCACTCTCGGTGGCAGTGGGGGAGGAGCTCCAGTCTCCTTCCAGAGCGCTTTGATTTAGAGTAGATAGGTTTCTAATCAGGGTTACCTGACAGGTTGAACATTACCTGCGGTCTCAAGAGAGTAGAAGTCCAAGACATGGCAACGGAAACTAGCTGCTCCGTAGCAATAGCTGACAGCTGGAACAACAGCATTAGCAACAGGTCTAGACTTGTTCATAAACAGGGTAATACCTCCAACATCAATTTCCCAAGATGGTTATGCTGCCGCCTCCGACAACAAACCAGCTAGTAAGCAAGCACTAAATGACCTTTTAGATATCATATGGGTGGTTGTCAAAATTATGGTCCTTTTTTGGGTCGCTACTATAATACGGCACCTACTATTTAGGGCACCCCAAAAAGGACCCTAACTTTGACAACTACCCACATTATAATAGTCACTTCTCCTGCAAACCCGGTAGAAGGTTAGCCTGGCACCTGTGATCTTCAACATGGAGCATTGGCTGACAGACCTCTGCAGGGTCACCATAAGATACCTTAAAGTTCCGCTGTAAAGCCTTCCCCTCCCCAAACCCTAACCCTGAAAACCCTCCACCCTAGTGACACCCCTAAAAGTTCCGCTGCAACTCCTTCCTCAACATGCGGGTTTCCGAAAATAGGGGACCCTAATATGGTACCCTAAATAGTAGGATCCTTAATATCAGGGCCCCAACATAAGGAACCCCCAATTTTCGGAAACTCCCACATATTCCCCTCCTCAGACCACAGACCCTGAAAACCCTAAATCCTGAGCCCTCAACACCCTTACAGTAGAAGCCAGAAAGTTCGAATATCATTATCGTAACCCCTTTGAGGTCAATTATAGGGGATCCTGCCATTAGTCCATATTCCAACTTTCTGGAGTTCCCTTTATCGTGAACACCAGAAAGTTGGAAAATAGATTTAGGATGATTCATGCTGGGAGTCCCTATACTTTACTCTAAGGGCATGAGGCTAATGATGTTCCAACTTTCTGGCTTTTACTGTAGGGGCTCCTAGGACCCAGAAAGCACATAAGCATGAGCGTTCTATAGGGATATCCTTACCTTCTTGAGCTTCATTATAAGGGTCTTTATATGGATATCGCCCGCTACTGTATATGGGAGTTTCCGAAAATAGGGGACCCTGATATGGTACCCTGAATAGTAGGAGCCTTATTTTAAGGACCCCATAATCCTCAGCCCTCAAAACTTTTAACTCTAACACACCCTTGAGCTTCATTATATAAGGGTCTTTATATAGATATCGCCCGGGGTACCCTTATATATGACCCTAAACAGTAGGATCCTTATTATAAGGACCCCATAATAAGAGGAACCCTGATATGGTACTCTAACACGCCCCGGACCGTCCTCCAATTCCCGCCACGCAGGAGCCTTCAGCCCTCTCAGGGAGGACTCGTAGGCCCGGAAAAAGTTCAGAGCGAAGCCGAAGTCTTCCGGCCTCAATTCTATGGTTAGTATATGTTATACCTTAACCTACCAAACCCTACTTTTTTGTAGGCTCTTAATATGAACCTTAATATGGAATTTATAGGGACCCTACAAAAAAGTAGGTTTTCGTAGGTCAAGGTATATACACACAGAGATAGACAGTTAGTCTATTTACTCATAGGTTTCCATCTGGCACGTACAGCAGAGGGGCTTTTGCTTGAAGGTGTAGGGATCTTGGGTTGATGCAAAATCGCTGCGCAGCAGTCGCAGGCGCAAAGATTTGAAAGTGGATTCACGCATTCGCGAGTGCCGTGCACATCCTGAGATGCTGGGAAGCTCCGGGAACTCCACAGGAGGCATGGAGGCGTGTTGTGGCAAGGTCATGGAATGCTGCAAGCTGAGTAGAAAGTGCAGGCACAGCGTGTCGAGTGTCGGAATGCAGCTTGCAGGGACATTGACGCGTCCGGGTTTGTGGCAGGGTCCTGAAATGCGAGCGCGAACGAACTGGCACTTAGGGGTTAAGGGTTTAAGGGTTTTGGGTTTAAATGCATTCCGGTTTGTGCTCCCATCAGGTTAAGATCCTTCGGGTTCAGACTACAGGTTTTTATGGGCCACATGTACCGAACGGCACGGCGATAGGGGGGTTCACTTTAACTGTATAGGGGAGCTTCCGAAAATCTGGGGTACCTTATTTTGGGGGTCCTTACAATGAGGCAGGATCTTACTTTTGTATCCTACATTAGGGTCCCCTGTTTCGGAAACTCCCATAGAGGACTGGAGTTGCAAACATTCAGGCTCCTCACACTAGCCATAGGTTAGAAGGGGCCCCCACCCTGCAATAGTGACGATAAGGATTATATTAAGGCCCTATTATATTCCTATTATGTAATATACCACTATTACAGGGTGGGGGCCCCTTCTAAGCCATAGGCCAGAAACCTCTACTAGACCTCTACATCCCAAGCAAACCCTGAACCCACAAGGAAGTTGTCAAGTCCGAACCCCTGAACATGAGCCCCACACATTTCCGGCTTGGGATGGACTCATGAAAAAAAGTGTTCATAACAATCTTGCAACACCGCCGCCCTAACATAGAAAATCCTCAAAGCCCTCAAACCCGGAACCACAAACCCTAAAACCCTTGCAATACCGTTCTAGATCCCTACAAGAACCCTTTAAAGGGACCCTTGTCGGAACCTTTGTCGGGACCCCCAAATCTAAGCCTGAGCTTTCGGCATGCACTTCTGAGGCTCTCCCAGGCTGTGAAGGCTGCGCTCATAGGACCTTAGTGGGGCGACTATGCTCTTAAAGGATTCGAAATGAATGCTAGGGTCGAGGGTTTTTAGGGTTTAGGGTGCAGGGTTTAGGATTTTGGTTTTTGTGGTTCATGCTTTAGGATTTATCAGAGGGCTTACGGTCTGAAAGCATATTGTATACAAGAGTTCCTCTTCAGGGTTGCTGCTGCAGGTGCAATCGGGTGTTTAGCTAAGAGTCTTTTGGCCCCCGGGTTTGTAGGGTTTCGGAATTTAGGGTTTGGGCTCAAGGGTTTGGGGCCCTCGTGCCCCACAAGCTGCGAACGACTCTGTTTTAGCTGGGTTTGCGTCTTGCCATAAACTCCTAGCCACAAGTAAGCTTGTTCAAGAAACAGCTATGACAGGGTTCTTTGAAAGGCAGGGGTCTGTAAGGGTTACTATAAGGGATACGATCAAGGTACTTGGGCTTTGGAGCGCAAACACCCAGGCCCGGAAACCCAGAAAGCCCGGTTTAGAGGTTAGGGTTTCGGGTTTACTACACGAACCCCGAAAAGACGAGTCTGGTACGAATAGAGAAACCATCCAAAGTACGACTGTTGCAAACACACACCGCCAGAGCGTAAATTTTTGCAAAAGAACCCTAAACCGCACCAAACCCCTTCTAAACTCCTAAGTTCTAAAACCCTAAACCCGAGAAGCCCTAAATTCAGAAAGCCCTAGGCCTAACCCATATGCTCCTTAATCCTAAGCTGCGTCTTCCACTGACCTGGGTCGCCGGCTGTTTGATCTCCTTGTCGAACTCAGCCTCTGCAAAAAGGTGAAAAGACAGCGATCTTCAGCGTCACTATGATTTTACAAAGGGGTCCTACAAGAGTTCGAAAAGGGTTCTATAAGGATTCTGTAAGCGTCTTATAAGGGTTTTACAATGGTTGTAGAACGATTGGAGGCTTCAGACAACTAGACACCGTTTTCAGGTTAATGAAGTAAGCATCCCACTGTTGAAGGCTTTACATAAGAGTCAAATATTTCTGTGAAGCTTCTACGTTCAGCAAGGGCGTTGGTCCTAGGGGGGTTGGCGTCTCAGGTTTGGGGTTTCGCGTGGTCTGTAAAACCTGAACCCCTAAACAGAAGAGCCTCTAGATCCTAAACCCCTCAACCGGCATAAACCCGCGTCCCTGACCCCCCCCCCCCCTAGACCTGAGCTTCTCATATAGGGGTCAGAATACTTCGTAGTAGTATCCCTTTCTAGTTCTTACTTGACGTATAGTGTACAATATACCCCTCCCAAATCCAATTCCAATCTTTAAGTTTAAGGCCTCAAAATAATGCCCTTGTCGTAGTCCTTCAAAAAACCCTTCCCAAATACAAGTGGTTCTAAGTTCTAAGTACCCACATAGTAGAAAGTAGGGTCTCTACTTTAGAAAATACTAATCTGATTTGGGATGGTGCTTTGAAGGACCCCCCCACATCAAGCCTACTTGGAGGTTCATGGGCAGTTAGGGGACTTATAACTCCAATTGTAACTACCCATGAACCTCCAAGTAGATCTCTGGTGCCCCAGACACTATCCAAAGTCCCACACGCAGTGACTCAAAGGCCTCAGAGTCGTCCGTGAAAACGACTTGTACCGCGTAGTCTTGGGCCTCCCCCGATTAACACAGGCTTGAGAGCTTCAAGGCTTAGGGTTGAGGTTTTAAGTTGCAGGGATTTTGGGCTTAGGGTTTACTCGTCAAGGCCCTAAAGTGCCATGAAGCCCAAAACCTGAACCGGCACTAGAGGCTTTGGCAGGGCCCTTTGCCAAACTGCCCTACGCCCTGACATCTGAATGTAGGGATAATGATAAACAGGTCTCATGGCTTGGTTCAGGCTTCTTTTTTAAGGGGTACATGGGGCTGCTTGAGACTTGGAAACAAGTCGTGGGATTTCGGTGCTTGAAGGTGATTGTAGTCGTAGGCCATGCTACATTCCTTTTAAGTAGCCCTGGTCTCACCGAATGTATCAGTTCTTTGCCTTCTTTCACGAACTTCGATACCTCAAACCGCAAAATCCTACAGCCCAAAACCCCAAACCCTTCTAGAAACCGTACAGAAACCTTCAGTTGACTTCTTCTACACTCGCCACGACCTCGCCATGCACCGGAGGCCTCCGAGAAGGCATTCTCCGATCTCTCTTTTCGGGCTCGGGCCTGAACTGACCAGCTAGGTTTGAAGTAGGGTTTAGGGTATTTTAGGGACTTATAAGTACCTTTAAAGGGCTCCTTTTAAAGGGGTCTATAGGGGCTACTATAAGGGATCTATAAGGGTACTATAATGTCGGGGGACGTAGTAACTGCTTATTAAGGGTATGGGGTGCAGGGGGTGTTGAGCTTACTTGGAGGGTCGGGGGACTTAGTAAGTAGGTAGTAAGTAGACTTATAAGTACCCTAAAAGGGACCCTATTGGGGGTTATGGTACTTATAAGTGCCTAAAATAACCAGTTACTAAGTCCCCCGACCCTCCAAGTAGGGTACAGGGTTTAGGGGTTGACAGGTTCCTTTGAGGATTTTTGGGGTTTGTGGATCTAGGTTTCTGGAACTAAGGGCTTCTACAGGGGTTGCCTAAGAAGGGTGCTATCATGTTCCTGGGCATTGGGGGGGGGGCTTAAATTTCTCCGTAACAGTGCAGCTGTCTGTCTAGGGTTTGAGTTTTTATCGTTGCTTGTGGGGGCCTCCCCAGTCCATTCCAGCTTTGTGCTCTACACTCTAGGGGTTTACGATGCATACGCCCTACCTCCATGAAAGTGGCTCTTGGGCCTGCATGCATATCTGCATTCCTTCTAGGAGTTTTCTACCTTTGATAGCAGCGTCTCCGTTCTAGTTTCTTTTTGGGCTTGCCTTACAGGATCCCAAAACTAAACTTGGTTAAACCAACAAAAGGAGCTGCAATGAATCCTCTTGCTTCGAATCTACCCTGCAAGCCCTGGTTTTCCTAACTGCAGCTCACGACAGTTCACATGGGTAGTTGTCAAAATTAGTGTCCCTTTTTTGGTACCCTAAAAAATAGGTGCCGTATTGTAATAGCCACCCAAAAAGGCACCATAATTCTGACAACCACCCATATGAAGACCTAGGCTCCGCTAAACCCTAAATACACCAAACAGCTACACCCTAACCTCCCTTAAACCGTAAAAACCAAAATGCTAAACACCAGACCAGGCCAGCAACAACAAGTCTCCGAAACCCTAAACCCTTAATCCAAAACACTAAACCGTGTCTCATCCATACGTGGACAGACTCTGAGCACCCATCTTTGGCAAAAACATGCTTCTGCGCCAACCTTAGGCCGGTTTGAGCTGAGAGTGTAGGGTTTGGGGTGATTGAAGTTTGGGATTTAGGGTTTAGGCCCTTTAGGCTGTATTAAGTTCAGGGCTTGGGATTTGGGGCGCAAGACTGAAGCATTTGGCAAACCATGGGGTTGAGAATATGTGATGCGGTATGGGGACCTCAACAATTAGAACATGCTTTTGGGTATATATAATGCATGATTCCAAGCTGCAGATGAAGGCAGGTACCGGATTTAGGCATGAACGCTCCGTTGTAAAACTCTCCACTGTGGCGAACGCACGCGAACCACTGCACAAGAGTCTAAACCGCGACTCCTGGGTGCTCCGTCTCAGGGCTGGGGCTCTTGCGTTTAGGGCTGTAGGCAGCAGTTTGTGCGGATGTGTATTAAGTGCATGTGTATGTGCGTGTGTGTGTGTGTGTGTGTGTGTGTGTGTGTATGTGTGGGTGTGTGTGTGTGTGCGCGTGTGTGTGTGTGTGTGCGTGCGTGCGCAGTTCGGTCTAGGACTTGGCATCCAGGTGACAAAACAAAGAGACAAGACAACAAAAAGACCTGAACAGATTCAGGGAACACCTGCAACAGTCGCATTACCGAATTGTGGTGCAATGGCGGAGGACCAAACCGGCTCCCCCCACAACCTAGACGACCCAGACCCTCAACTCTAAATGCCTTCCAAGCCCAATCCCTCAGCCTTAAGCCTTAGAATCTCTAGTTCATCCCGAAACCATATCAGCCAGAGCACACTTCGGGGCCGCAGAGCTTTAGCACGCCCTTCGCCTCTTCAAATGACGTAGGATCAAGGCTGTCAGAGACTATTTCTGGGTGGGGGTTCCGAGCCAAAACTTAACCCTATGCCTCCAGGGACCTCATTATGGGGTCCTTAAGGGGTCTAGGCCTAGGGCCCTAACTAACTATGGGGTCCTTGGAGGGATAGGGTAAGATCGTGGGAAATACATCCCTTTACGTACAATATCCAGAACGGGTCTCTTGCCTGGAGGACTCCATTCGACTGCGGGTCCTCTTGCGATCCTTGGCACGAGTGCCAAAGTACCCCGATAAGTATATATGTAGGCAGGGTCCTTGGTGCCCGAAGGTGGGAGCTTTAGCACCTGCTCAACCCTAACCCCTAAACCCCTAAAGCCTGAACGCATCATCGATCGTCTTACTATATAAGCTTGTGGGAGCCCTGTCTACTGGTCTTCTCCTCCGTCTCACCCGCATGCAGGTTCTGCTGAACTAAGCTCCGTGAGCTTCTATGTACGTGCTATGTCAAGGAACCTCCGCGGCTGGAGGCTCAAAAATTTCAAAGATGTACCGGAGGCTCTAAGTATCTGCACTGCTGTATTGGAAAGATACATTCAGTTACATTCTTCAAAAATGTCGTAACCTACTATGTGGTAGGGTGCGGGGGCCTACACTCTACACGTAGGCTGGAGGTTCTCGACGCATCTCGAAGCCAACACTGGAACAGCTGGTCTGCAGGCCTACAACTCGCAGCACTCAGCGACTTAGCAAAGGCTTGAAGTTCAAGAGCAATAACTCTAAGGATCCATGTACTCCTATATTTGCCTTAATGTAGGCCCTTAAGTACTTTAGGGCCCAAGTATATACGATATGGGCACATGGACCCTTAGGGTAAGGTAGACCCAGTACCAACCGACGTACTCGCTGTCATGACAAGGAGTGACAACCCAGCAAAGAGCAGTTTCACTAATTCATTAATATAAAGCAGTCCCATTGGCCAAGAGCAGCCGTGCACTACAGTACAACAACATACTCAAACAAAAAGCCATAGGTTGAGAACCAGTACGATTTTTTTAAAAATGGATTGCCGTTATAAAGCCCTTTGGAAGAACTCTTGCACAACCCTTATCAAACCCTTAGAGAACACTTATTAACACCCCTTCAGGAACCCTTAAACACTAAATCCCAAACCCTAAACCCCGCGTTAAGTGCTTCCCAAAGGGTCCCAGGTACTGCTTTGGCGGATACTTCCCCAAATCATGATAGCAATTCCTAATCTAGAAACCCTACATTCTCCCATATACCTTAACCTACCAGAACCTACATTTCTTGTAGGGTCCCTATACATCCCATATTAGGGTTTATAATCAGAACCTACAAAAAAGTAGGTCTAGGTAGGTCCCTTGGACCCTTCGGGCTTCGCCTAATAGTTTCAGGGATACTTCTAACGAACCCGTATGTACTAAATCCCCAACCCTGAACCCCCCTTTGAACACTAAGTCCCAAACCCTAAACCCCCCCCGTAAGTGTTTCGCCTTCTAGAAACCCTACATTCTACTATACAGGTCCCTTGGACCCTTTGGGCTTCAAGGCTTCGCCTTCGCGAAGGCAGCTGGGGCCGTGAGCCCAGGAGCCGGTCGCTTCCTCACTCTCGGGACCTCCGCGGGACACTTCTCTTGAGCGATCGGTCTGTGGAAGTTGGGAGAGGCCTTGTTCTTCTGCATAAGCATGTGTGTGTGTGTATGTACGTATGTACGTATGTACGTATGTACGTATGTACGTATGTATGTATGTATGTATGTGTAGATATATATATATATATATATATATATATATGGGTCTGTCCGACTAGGGGGCGCCCTACCAGGAGTGTTGGGATCGGGGTATGTTTCGCGGGTATGTTTCAGGGTATGTTTCGGGGTGTGTTTCGGGGTTTGTTTGGGGGTGTGTTTCGTGCAGACTATTAGTAGTAGCAAAAGAAGTAGTAGCAGCAGTAGTAGTAGTAGTAGTAGTAGTAGCAGTAGCAGTAGTAGTAGTCGTCGTAGTAGCAGAAGTTGGTAGTAGTGATAGCAGCAGTAGTAGTAGTAGTAGTAGTAGTAGTAGTAGTAGTAGTAGTAGTAGTGGTGGTAGTAGTAGTAGTAGTAGCAGTAGCAGTAGCAGTAGCAGCAGGAGCAGTAGCAGTAGCAGTAGCAGTAGCAGTAGCAGTAGCAGTAGCAGTAGCAGCAGCAGTAGCAGTAGCAGTAGCAGTAGCAGTAGCAGTAGCAGTAGCAGTAGCAGTAGCAGTAGCAGTAGCAGTAGTAGTAGTAGTAGTAGCAGTAGTAGTAGTAGTAGTAGTAGTAGTAGTAGTAGTAGTAGTAGTAGTAGTAGTAGTAGTAGTAGTAGTAGTAGTAGTAGTAGTAGTACTAGTACTAGTACTAGTACTAGTACTAGTACTAGTAGTAAAAGTAGTAGTAGTAGTAGTAGTAGTAGTAGTAGTAGTAGTAGTAGTAGTAGTAGTAGTAGTAGTAGTAGGAGAAGTAGTAGAAGTAGTAGTGACAATAGCTGCAGCAGTGGTACAGGCATCGTTGTGGGCTGCAGGTCTGGAAGGTCCCGACTTGTCAGGCGGTTAGTATCGCTTCGAAGCGAAAAAGGCCAACGGGCCACTTGGAGCAAATCCAAGTATGTTTCGGGTATGTTTCAGGTATGTTACGGGTATGTTACGGGAAACCTTTCCTGACCGGGGTTGAGCTCTTCTAGACCTTCGCCCGCTGCTAACTTCATCCAAACGATTTGAATAACTCGGGGGTATGTTTCAGGGGTATGTTTCGGGGTATGTTTCTGGGTAGGTTTCGGGGTAGGTTTCGGGGTGTGTTTCGCGCAAGGACAACACTCCTCCAAGACTGCAAATTCAACCCCCCCCAAAATGACAGACCCATATATATATATATATATATATATATATGACGGGACACCGTGAGAGTGCGCGTTTTGCTTGCCTCACGTGTGTATGTGTGTATATGTATGTATATATTTATATATATATATATATATCGGAGAGAGAGAGAGAGATACATATATATATATATATATGTATATATGTGCGCGTACAGCTGTATTCTGTTTTTCCGCAAATGGACACAACCCTCCATCGTAAGCCCAAAAACATCTGTGACACCCTAGCCCCGCGGAAAGACGATGGCAGGGGTTGAGGGTGTCAGGCTTGGGATGTAAGGTATCAGTTTACCTACAGTACCTGTTGTGCTGCATTGAGACTGCGATAAACTACGTGTATGTACCATGTATTGTTACCAAGAGGGTCCCCATACACTACTATTGCGGCATTAGGTCCCCCACAACCATAACGGACCCTCTGGATTATAGCTAACATCGATGGCGCTTGTGGTTCAACGTTCACGGCCTTAACCAGAAAGGCTCCTCGTATAGCCAAGTCTTTGTCGATCATCCCCTGCTTTCTCGTTACCCATAGGCCCCATAGTAGTTCCTTTTGGGGGTTCATATATAGAATATTATAAGGTAATCCCAAAAAGGAACTACTTTGGGGCCTATGGGTAAAGGAACTGAATCAGTTTCGTGTTTAGGGCTCAGGGTGTTGCCATGATTCCTTTTTGGGACTACCTTATAGTATTCTATATATGAACCCCAAAAAGGAACTACTGTGGGGCCTATGGGTAAGGCTCATGCTAAGCACTCACTCAGCATCGGTCTTGAGGTTTCGGGTTTAGACATGACGTAAGATTTGGCCAACCCGAGGGGCAACTGGAGATATTCAAAACGCCAGGTTCGATATGTTGATGCCCGGAAACTTGGCCGAGAATGCATGCAAGACACATGAACTTGACTGATCATGCTTGAACTCTGCAAAGACCACACAGCTACTAACGAAGTGCTTAGCTTGAATTTCTAGGGCCACGCACGGACCTAACCTTCAGGAGTCGGGCTGGCTTGGTTTGGACACGGCCTACCTATAGTCTCCATTTTAGTTCCTTTATGGGATTACCTTTTAGGATCCTTAATACAAGATTGGTTAAACCAAAAAAAGGAACTACAGTGGAGACCATAGGTATGACCGGTGGAAGCTCTTGTCCGACCATAATGCTCTGCAACAGCATCATTAGGGACTGTTGAGGTGCATACTACATTATGAGACCCTAAACCCTAAACTCTAAAACCTAAACCCGTTAATCATCAACCATTGCCTCCGAGGGTGCAGAGCCGCGTGGCATCACGCCATTCAATTGCGGCTCCTTTCCATGCTTGGTTTAGGGCTTTGGGTTTAGTTTAGGGTTTAGGGAACGTTTAGAGTTTAGGGCTTATAGGGAACGTTTAGGGTTTAGGGTATAGGCTTGGGACCCTGTGGACAAGTTGCGGCCGATGCTGAACCCTAGACCCTAAACCCAAAACCCTTAAACCTTTCGCCCTGATTGTCCTGCAGTCACTGCTTGCAGAAACCCCTTAAGCCCTCAGCCTAAACCCCTGAACCCCAAGACCCCTAGGCCCTAAACCCTGAACCCTAAACCGTGGCTCACGAAACATCCAGTTCAGGACAACGTCGCTCTCCTTGGCTTTCTCTGCTCGCAAAAGCCAGGCCTGCACCGCGTGCCGTCTCCATTTTGCACGGCTTCAGGGACCAGGACACGGCTTCAGGGACCAGGACATAAATGTTAGAGTGTTCTTGTCTTGTAGACTACGTAACTTAAGGGCGCAGTGTAAGTATAAAGTCCGAGGATTCGTTTCTTAGGGATTTGGGTTTCGGGTTTGGGTCTGTCTGAGTATCGTACATGTCGGGTTTCGGGTTTAGGTTTAGGCGCTTGTACTAACTCCGTGAAACTCAACAAACCACGAAGTTTCGAACCCACGACCCGGACTGCTGGACCATATCACGCTAATGTAGGATCCTGAATGAACTGCAGACGGTCCGGGTTGTATTCTCTAGTTGTTTTTTTTTCTCTCTCTCTCTCTCTCTCACATGTGCAAATATGTGTATTTACCATATTCTTTGTATAGAAGTACGTTGAAGACATTTATTCCAGGCTATTGACAATTATTGTTACTGACTGATCAGTCGCCCCTCCATATTGACGAAATCGGCATTGCAAAAGCTGACGCTGTGGTTGCCAAAAAACCTTACAATCATGATGGCAAGGTAGCTTTAGAACAAGGCGCTTGCTTGTTGTTTCAGCTTTCTGAGTGGGGACTATATACAGCACATATCTGCCTAGCTGTGAATCTAAAGATTTGATTGTTTATCCATTAAAATAAAGACTACAAAGGGAAGCACTGCCAAGCTGAGGCTGCAACCATCACAAACCCTCAAGCTCGAACGCGTTGAACTAATACTGGCACCCTAGAAGCTGAACAATTTTCAAAGCCTCGTAAGTGCTCCTCCAAAGCTTATTACGGTTTGGGGGGGCTTAGGGCCATTATTGTGCGGGCCTATAGGTTTGAGGGGTAGCCAACCGTAGTGGCTGTTTTACTGCAAGCTCAGCTCCAACCGCGAACACGAAAAGGCCTTGCTCAGCCATACTCATTGCAAAAAAACCATGAAAATTATGGGCCCATGATAATTACGTATGTAGAGCTTCTTATATACACTTAGGGGTGCATCTCCCGGTGAGATGTTCAGGAGTTCGGTGCGGCAGGAAGGACAAAACTAAATTGGCCACGGATTCCTGAAGCCAAAACTTGAAACCCTCCCTAAACCCCCAGATCTGGCAAGTGGCCCAGGACTGCTTTGCCGAAGCCTGAGAGAAATGACATGGGTTAGGGCCCTAGGGGCTCAGGGTCTAAAGGACCCCGAGGGCCCTAAACCGTTAAAACCCTGCTATCATACTATAACCCTACCCCTCCAAGGACCTCATAGTTAGGGCCCTAGACCCCTTAAGGACCCCATAATAAGGTCCCTAGAAGCATAGGGTAACAAGGATAGTAAGAAGTAGAGCACAACATCATAGCCTAGTAGCATGGTATGCTTTTCCAGCGCCTCTAATGTTCAACCAGGGTCTTGCTGTCGGATCTGACTGCGGTTCAATGATTTTCGGATTGTCTGTTTTCGGGGCTTCCAGGAAATTCTTAACCCTACACACAAGCCCTCCTTTGCAGATTAATCTCGGGTTCGAGGTGCTTTAGGTGCAGTGCTTCCTCAAGACGGGGCATCGATTCTAGGATTAGGGTTGTTGCGCACTACAGGTGTTTAAAAGCAAAAGTGTTTCGTGCACAGGGATGTTTTAGACGGGGAGCGGTTCTTGGTAACTGCGTAAGTGCCCTGTTGCGCCCGTATTATTGCTGGCACCTGACAAGGCTCTACGGTAGAGGCTCTACCTTATACGACTAGAAGAACTCCGAATGGCGATCCAACCTAGTACTGGACAAGATATGTAGTGGTGCTAGTACTATTACGGACTGCGAGTGCGCATACTTAACGATTATTCAGACCTCTGCATTAGTTAAACCAATAGTCTGGTGAGTGTGAGGCGGTACAGTCACGGCTCCTGCGAGGGACAACATCGTGTGTTGAACTGCTCTACTAGAATGTATGTGAGGTACAGCGAGGGTACCTCGCCTGCCACGAAGTCCCAAAACCTGAGCTACAGCCTTGGTAGCCCTAACAAAAATCTTGCTCTAATAACTCCCCTCGGCCCTCGTGTGTTATTACAAACCCACTCTGCCGACACGTTGTCACGAGGACTTCGTTTCAAAACGCAAAGCCTAAGCCCGTTCAGGGCTGTCGGGGAATGCCAACCGTCCAAGCAATTGAACATCCCAGCTAGCTAACCTGATCAAGAAACCTTGGGACTTTATTGGGGTTCCTTTTATGAATCCTACTATTTTGGGCTTATCGGGCCAAGGTGTCTTGATCAGGTTCCCACAATAGGGTTTAGACAGGCCCAAAGGTTCGTGATGCGGAGTTGCTGAGACCGTGGCATTTGTGGAAGATGCGAGCGTCTGAGTCTGGTCATGCTGCATGACGGGGCGGCGCGGCCAGCAAACCGTATAAGTTTCGACTCATACCCACGTGTATATATGTCTATACATATATATATATATATATATATATATAATATGTAGCCTTCCGGCCAGAGTACTTCCAAAGAGTCCCACAAGGGGCTGGGTAGGTGCTAATTAACTTGCGGCCCACGGCAACGATTTCCTAGCTCAGCAAGTGAGACTACAGCTGAAAGCCAGGCACCAGGACACACACCTTGGGTGACGGCCCCTAGGGTTTTGGGTTGAGCGCTTCGAGTTCAGGAATGCCACAGCAACCTGAGCACAGGAGTCGAAACAGCAAAGCATCCTGAACGTTGACCAGATTTTCAAGTTACACTGCTGGACTGTTCGCTACACCATGTCGGGTACCGGAGTATTGTGCAAGGGATATTCTTCAAGATTGAACACACGGCCAACGATGAGACATTTTATACATTGTATTGGGACTGCCTATACGTAAGCCCGCTAGGCTCATGACAACGTGATGTGTTGTTTGTATACTATTATATTATAATCCGACCAAACCGGAAAAATAAACCCTGCTATAACGTGAACACTATTTCTTGAACAAGGTCCTGGCGTACGACATACTATTCATCTGTTTATCTATCTATCTACCCATCTAAGTATCCAAGTATCTAATTATCTATTTATTTACCTACCTACAACTAAACATCTACATCTGTATACTCATATAATACATGTTTGTACATACCTGTATATTTGTATATAGGTTTGTACATATCTATTTGTATATCTTTAGACAGATATATACATACATGGCCTGCAAGGGTAACTAGCTATACGATATATGCGGCCTTCCATATTATCTAGGATGCCCAGTAACCTAGGAATAAAAAGAGCTCCCTGTTTGGTGTTGGGTAACTTTTTTCAGGAACCTAGGACTACAAGAAGGGAATAAGGGTACTACTGGGCATCCTAGTTATGGGGCGCAGGGGTTTCAGATTGCAACGTAGACGTAGAGCTTCAGGGTTTAGGCGGGCTATTGGGGTCAAGGAGCCCGTATTTGGATGTGGCCTTCCAGATTTAGAGCCCTAAACCCTAGACCTCTAGAGGTGAAGACCCAATCCCTGAAGCTGCGAAGCCCTAAAGCCCGGAATGATGAACGTTCTAAACTCGTAAGCCATGCGGTCAAGAGAACTTCAAAGATCATGAAAACAGGATCTTGAGCTAGTCACTGCGGCTCTGTTGCAGGTTGCCTAACGGCTTTTCCGAGGGTTCTCACACGGGTTCTCTAAAGGTTTAATAAGACTTCTTTCAAGGGTCTTTCGTACGTCAGTCTGCCTTCTACCGGAATTTACAGCTGTGGCCAATACAAACTTAAAGTTGTTGCTATCCACAATAAAGACGTATCTCCTAGTGCATTCCTCTGCTAACGAACCAGCCGACAGAGTTGGGCTTGGGGCGGTGCGGGGGTAGGAAACCTCCATCGGTCATCTACAGGTCTTAACAAGTTAATAAGTACAGCCTAAGCCCGTTCATAAGTACAGCCCAAGGCCCGTTTATATAGGGGTCTGAATCATTACCGATGTTGTGTCTCAGTGCGACATCTCATAATTACCGTAGAAGATACCCCAAAAAACTCTCGAAGTATTGAGGCCACTATACTTACATTAAACCCTAAACCCTAAATCCTGAATCTTAAATCTAGAACCCTGAATCAGTCCTTTTCTCTCCCTTGACCCCAAATCCTGAATCCTCAACCCTAAACCCTTCCTTTTCTCTTCCTTGCATTCGAGGTTTATGCCATCGCCTCCGATCCCTTCAGGGTGCTGACCTGCCGTTTGTGTCTTTCAAGTGTAGCCCTATGCCTCCAGGGACCTTATTATGGCGTCCTTAAGGGGTCTAGGGCCCTAACTACGAGGTCCTTGGAGGGATAGGGTAGGGCTTAGAGTTTACGGTTCAGGGGTTCGGCGTTTAGGCGTTTGAACTGAGCTGTTGGGCATATAGGTTTTCCCTAAACCCTCCACCTCGCTTGCAGGAGCGTGGGTTTGCATTTGAAGGGATCAGAGTTTGGCTGAAATCTAGGAAGGTTGGAGTTTAGAGCTTAGGTGCGCAGGGCTTAAGCTTCAGCATGTAGGACTAAGCTCCCAGGGTACATGGATGGTGTGTTGGTTCCCGATTAAACCTGGAGCCCCAAAATGCAAACCCTGATCACCACACCCAACCAACACTTTAACAAAGAACCACGTCTAACCCGTGAACCCTGCAACCTCAACTATCGCAGTCTTTGCTCCTCAGTAGACCCTCACCCTAAAACCCTTTGTGCATTGCCCAGTTTTAGAAGGGAAGCGAGAAGCAACAAGGAAATAAACCCGGCACCCCTGGCCTGTAAATGCTACAACTTAAAGCACAAACACTAAACTAAACCCTCAAGACTAAATCCCTAACCCACAATCAACCCTCGAGCCCCACTAATGCTTAGGGGTTGAGTACACTGGCCCATAAAGGTCAACCTTTACAATTACAGTATAGTAGGATTATAGAAACCCCAAAAGGTTGGAGGTTACCTAACTGAGAATGGGAGAAGCCAGCCCTAAACCCTAAACCCCAAACCCTAAACCCTAAAACCCTAAACCCTAAAACCAAAACCCCTAAACCCTAAACCGTGAACCCGTCAGAGGCTGCCGGCTGTGTGGCATTTGCTTTCGGGCTGTCGCCAGGCCTCGAGGCTTCATCGCGGTAACATACTTGGAGGATCATGGGACTTAGTAACTAAGCTTATATAAGTACCTTAATTGAGGATATACCTAGCTATAAGTGTAGTTGGCCTAATTATAACCCTAGTTATTAAGTCCCATGATCCTCTAAGTAGGCTTCATAATTAGAACAGGGCTCCCTTTAAAGGGATGGCTGAAGGGTTCTAAAAGGGACCTCTAGTAGGGTTCTATAATATGGGGGCCTTAATAATTAGAATAGGGTTCCTTTAAAGGGATCCTTGAAGGGTTCTGAATGGGATGTATAGTAGGGTTCTAGAATATAGGGGCCTTAGTAATTAGAATTAGAATAGGGCTCCTTTAAAGGGATCCTTAAAGGGGTCTTAAGGGATATATAATATAGGAGCCCTGATAGTTAGAATAGGGTTGTTAGGGGTATATTCTGAAATTATAAGAAGGAACCCCAAAAGTTGTATCAGTAGTTATTAAGGCTACCTCTGGTGTCCCTCTCACTGTCTCTCTCTCTCTCTCTCTCTTTCTCTCCCTCCCTCCCTCCCACTCCCTCCCGACATAAATTATGAGGCTTCTTCTGCTAATCACGGTCTATAGTGCAAGGAGTGCTGCTTCAGGTTTTGGGAGGTAGGTTATGGGATGTTATGGCATGGGGCATCGGAGTTTGGTAAGTTTCAGACTTAGGCAGGCTTCTGAGGCACGGTTTGCAGTGTTTTGGATGTGGGTGATGGCCTTTTTCTGGGACTCGAGGAACCACTAAACCCCAAACCGCCAAACCCTAAGCCCTATAAGCCCTAAACCCTCATCCCACGTGCCCGTCTCGGTGACTGTCCGGGGCTTAGGGCTAAGGCGGGTGCAGGGGCTTACCTGGACCCTGTTACTTTCTCCTGTGCTGTGGGGCCGTCCCGAAACTTCTTGTCAGCGTATGTACTGTACTACCCGTACTTACATTACATTGAAATACCATACATCGCAATGCATTACAGAACATACAAAATTAACTTGAGTAGTTGGTCGGCATGCCTACAGGCAGACGGACAAACACATACAGACACAGCCAGGCAGCCAGGCAGACAGGCAGGCATACAGGCACACAGGCATACAGGCCAACAAAGAGACAGGCACACAAACACACGCACACACACACACATACATATATATATATATATATATATATATATATAAACATATATGCGCACACACACACACATGCAACACACATACATACATACATACATACATACATACATACATACATACATACATCCATGCATGCATGCATGCATGCATACATACATACATATATGTATACATATATATATATATATATATTTATATATATATGTATATATATATATATATGTATACATATATATATATATATGTATACATATATATATATATATATATATATATAGACAGATAGATCCACACATGCGTGCTCAGGCATCCACGCATGCGTGCATTTATGTATGTATCCTACAACTACAATTGCACATAAACAACCTTGCATGATGTGTACATGAACATGCATACATGCATGCTGCATGCGCCCATGCTCAATCCACAGGAATGACAGCTATGTAGTGCTGCTTGCTTCGTTCACATAAAGGCGTATTCGTAGGGATGCAGGTATATTTGCTTATGCACCTTTGCAGTATGCACGGAGAGTCAGTGCAGGCATACATGCATGCATGCATGAAAGTATCATGCACTCATGAGCCCGTTTGTGAGTACTTCGGCTGTGTGTGCGCGCTTGTGCCCTGAAATGTTGGCATGCTGAACTAGACATACGTAATGAAGAATGCACAACATGTTCAATTTGGGGGTCCAGAAAGATCCCGTGCATTTCGCAAGCTTGACGGCCTTGAAGGTAGCGAGACGTCCCAAAGAGCCATGGCCTCAGATATCATCCGATGGTGCCGGTGGACCGCTCGAAAAATTGTAGCCCAAAGCCCTAAAACCTCTTGCCTAAACCCCTGAAGCATGACAAATCCCCACAGACTTGGCACTGTGGTTCCCGGAGGCCGAAGTCTCAAAGGGAGTCTGAGCTCTGAAACCTGCCGAGTGTGAGAATTGAGGATTGGGGTAAGGCGGGTAAGGCTGGGCTTAGGACTTTGATCACCCTTCCAAGGCAATTGCAGGGCCTTTGGGTGCAGGGCTTCAGGGTCCACTGGGTTACAAGAACACGGGTCTGCAGTGCATAATGGAGTGTCAGAGACATTCCTCCAATCAAGCACGATCCTCCTAGGGTTATTTCAGGACTACCTTAACCTACCAAAACCTACAAACAAGTAGGGTCCCTATAAGTTCCATATCGGGGTTTATAATAGGAACCTACAAAAAGTCTGTTATGGTAGCTTGAGGTATACCTAGGACGCAAATGCCCTGAAACTCCCACATCGGTTGCTCACTCACGAAAGCTCTGTGGCGGCAGCGTGTGGTGCGCCGCGCTTCCCAACCTGCCACCACGAAAAGAGAGAATTCCCACCCTAAGGGTCCATGTAGCCACATAGTATTATACACTTAGGCCTCAAAGTAGTCCCTATGCAAACGTATACACTTATATGCTATATCCCCCCTCCCTTGACCCCGGGGGTGGGGGTCCAAATTGCAATTTGAACTTTGGACCTCCCCGAAGACCCTTCCGAACCCTGCGTTCTGAAAGGCGCATATTGCAAAATATTGCAAAATGGGGGGGGTACACCCACCCCTTTTACAATATTAAGGGTGGGGGGATTATACTATGCGGGTATATGGACCCTTAGGAACAAGGGCTTTAGATGAGGTTGAGTCGGGAGGTAGAAGGGACTCCAGTTGCGAGTACTGTCCGGGACACCTGTCGGAACCTACCCCATCCTGAGAGACTTCTGCTGAAAAGTATCGTAAGCTTCTCACATTGCATTCGGTCAGCCCATAAAATCTGACAGCCCAAGCTGAAAGTCGCAAGACATGACTTTGAAGCGGGACATAGCCAGACTAGTTGACATCCGTTTACACCCAGAGCGACAAAACTTACCCTTGGTTAGTAGGGAATGGAAGAATGGTAGTAATAGTAGTTATATTTGTACCCCATTCCTCCATTCCCTACTAACTAAAGGAAAGCAAAACTGTGCGCCTTTTGAGATAAGCATTCACGGCAGCGCCGGGGCAGCTGCCGCACTAAACCCGAATATAGGGGCCTTAATAATTACCTATACTACTTTAGGGATTCCTTACTATACTTAAAGTACAATGGGACCCAAAACCCGAGTCTAATTATTAAGGCCCCTATACTAAATAGACTCTAGATAAGACAGTGACCCCGAAACCCTGAAACCCATTTACGCGCAGTCGAAGCTGGATGGCGAAACCCTCCAGCCTAGCCCCAGAGCGTACACCCAAAGCGAGATACCTCACTGTAATTATCCACGAACGCCACTCCAGACTCCTGAACCCAAACCCTAAACACCGCCCCGTAGCCCCATGCAAACCCTCAACCCTACAGCATTCCCAACCAAAGGTATGGGGGTTTCCAAAAGTACGGGACCCTAATATAATACCCTAAATAGTAGGATCCTGATTAGAAGGACCCCAAAATAAGGTACCCCTAATTTTCGGAAACTCTAAACCCTTATAGAACCCCTGAAAGGAACCCTAACAGTACCCTTATAGTATCCCTTTAAAGGAACCCTATGCTTATTCTTATTATGACCGATATTCCCAACCAAAGGTATACAGCCTGGTCAGTGACCACACGGCTCCTCCCTGCCTCGACCATCGTGGCCGTGAAGTCGATCTTGTCCCCTCCCAGGACGGACTTCGGCTCAATGCCCTAACCCCTAAACCCTAGGGTTTAGGACTTTTTGTGTGTAATTCTAACTGTAGACTGTAGGACTGCGGTTCATAGTAAGAGACTCCCATATATCCCTTAATTAAGGGATATACCTTAAATTGTAGGGGTTTAGGTGCTTACTGGGGATTCTGATCGTTTACATAATGTTATGTTAGAAGCCCAAAAGTTGGGGACACCCAATAGCCTCAATCCTGAAGAGTAATGTATAGGGTATCCCAGCACTATTTGGCCTTGATCCGGTTTCCGACTTTTGGGGTTTACTGTAGGCTCTATGGGGTTTAGGGTTTTTTGTGTGGAGTTGTAACTGCAGACTGCAGGAGCTGCTTAAGCTGCGTTTCAGCGAGATTTCCAGCTGCTAACTTTTATACAGCGGTTTTTGATGAAGGTGCATCAGCTTTCCTACTACACAGGTCATCTGGTCGGAGGAGACAAACACAGATGAGCATGCAGGAATGCAAAACAACCATAAGAGCATTGGTTTAGAGTAAGACTGTTGATGATATAAATCCTGCAGCACCTTAAGGACCCTAAACCATGGGAATTATGGTATATTCCTTGATATGGGTAATGCAGGATTTATATCATCAACCGGAGCACTGGTTTTGTAGCCCGCGCAGCACCGTGGAGGCCAGGGAGCCCCTCAGTTGCTGAAGTGTTTAGCTCTTCGATCTTCGTGGGTGATGAACTCCAAGGGTAAAAGGAGGGACCCTCAATAAGGACCCCTGGGTATATACCCTTAATATAGCTATTATATACCCATTATATAGCCCATTATAGGCTAGAGGTCCCCATTAAGGGTCCCTCCTTTTCCCCTTTGATGAATTCTTCCCGAAGTCCCTGGTTCCACAGTTCTCAAACCGCCGTAGTTTTGGAGCTGATTACGGTACCATTGCTCTCGATGGATATCTGTCGCAATTTCACTATCTGCTTATTCCGCTGCCGGCCAGTTGTTCATACTTGAAGTATACATGATACCACGCTCGTCGGCACATTGCCGTCTACGAACCCAAATCTGGACATAAGAGGGTCGGAAGGAGCCGGCCTCGTTTCAGATGCCGCATTGTGGCGCTGATTTCTTTGTCTTCCTTGAAGAACAGTACCTCACAGGATGATGGCTGGGCTCAACACTCTGAGGTTCTATGGCTAGCGATTAAGATGCTCCGGGCTTTGTTTCTCGAACCCGCGACGTGGCTGCTGTATGTCTTTCTGTGAGCTCAACCGGCAGTAGGCCACACAGCACTTCCCACGGCATTCTTTCTGATTTCTGAACGGATTGGTGCCTCGGGACAATCAATGGTCCCGGGCAGAGTATCTTTATAAATGAATGGTGTTGATCTGCCTATCTAGTCATCTACTGGTAGTTACTAACTAGTCCGTCGAGAGTCTGCAGCGCCAAGAATCTCCACCCTAAACCCTACATGTGGTTGCTTGAGCGCCACAGTTGGCAGTTCGGCAGCAGGCCTTACTAATATAGGGGCTTGAACAACTGGAACAGGGTTCCCTTAACGGCTTCCTTTGAAGGGTTACTTTTTTTGAAGGGTCGTTTAAGGGTTCTATAAGGTTTATATAGTGATATAGGAGCCTTCATAATAGGGCTTTGGAGCCAAATGCAACATAACTATAATAAGGAACCCCGAACATAGAAAAGGCAATTACTAAGGCCCCTATGGTGAGGGCGCAGGGCATCGACGGTGAAGTGGGACCTACATTCCATGGTCTTGGATGTGAACATACTGGAAAGCGCTGTTGTATCATAGAAGAACCTCGAAAACCATGACCATGTGGCCTAGTGGCCTTTAGCAGTAATGTGAACTCCTCAAGTAGAAATCCAACGTCCTGTCATCTTGGTTATCCTAGGGATCCTTAAACGCTAAACCCTAAACCATATAAACCCTTAACCGACGACGGTCCTTGCAGAAGGGATGCTGTCCTTGCCAGTGGGGCCCTGATCTCGGATGCGAGCCTTAAACTCCGCAAGCCCTAGAACCTCTTCGATCCGATACAAAGGTTTTAATCTAAGGGCCTGAAAATAATTAGACTAGGGTCTTGGGGCCCGCTATACTGTAAACAAATAAGGAACCCTCATAGTATTGAAAATTGTTTAGGCCCCTAAGTTATGTATTTTGAACGGTTCAGGGGTTTAGGGTTTAGAGCAGACGGACATTCAGGAAGACCTGAACTAGGATTTGAATCCCACCAGCTGCAAGCCCCGAAACCAAAACTGCCGACAGCGTATTCTCCACGGCCTGTTCCCGTAGCAACCATTTCCCATAACACTCACCGTAGCCTGAACTTTGAACCCTGATCACACACAGTTCTGCGCACCAGATCTGATGCGTCCCTCCTCCTGGAAAATTGCGCGGGCTCCATGTCGACCTCAGCCATAGACTAGCTATTCAAGCTACTGTATTAGCTATTGACCCTCTCAGGCTGATATGGAGGAGAATCGAAGTCGCGTGAAGGCTTATATAAGCCATCATTATATCCGGCTCATGGTTGTGGACCACACCTCAACGAAAATAACTGCCGTGGAGGGTCGCCGTGGATCCAGCTACTGCGCTTGAACAATTCAAAACTCTGAAAAACAGGATACTACAACGGCCAACCATGAAGGGTACCAGGTGCTATCATGGTGTCCTGCTTGGTAGCTCTCTTTTTTGTGAGTTTTACGCCTTTGCTGGGTCAAAGGACACGGAGCTTTTCACGCTTTAGGTCCGAGCTGAAGGTGAATACTACGGGGCATTCGGGTTTAGACTTCAGTTTAATCACCACCAAGAAGCCTCAAAATGTTTAAGATGCTACATCCCAACATTTTGGAATCAACACAACCCGGCATCCTGTATAAGCCCTACATGGACCGCAACACCCTGAACACAAGGATTCACATTAAATACCAGGCGCGGAAAGCCTGGATTTCGTGACCCTTTGCCCGCGGGAACCTACTTTACAAGCCTATAGTACAAGTACCTGGAAAAAACGGATGGGGTTGATGATACTGCACGTACTTGCATAGGGCAGTGAATCAGACCTGCATGTACTAACCCCTGAAATGTACCCTAAAACTCCATCCTCCCCGCTGCCCAAGCACATCCTAAAGTTTGTTGTAAACAACCTGGAAAGCGCGCCAAACACCTTGCATCCCTGAGCCTATAACAACTATCCACGAAAACCCTAAACCCTAAACCAAAGTTCCGCAGATCCCCCAAAGGCCCGGCGAAGACGGCACTGGGCTGTGCGTAGCCGAGGAGGTTGAATCCCTCCTTGTGTGGAGCATGGCAACGTCTTGTGGCTAGGGTTTATGGTTTAGGGTTTAAGTTTTCGGCTGTGTCTTTTTGAGCTCCACTTTGGGGTTTAGGTTTTAGATAGTCAGGAATTTTCGGTTCGGGACTGTGTGTCTAGGCTTTCCGGTTTTAAGGGGTTACAAGGTTTGGGGTTCAGCAACCTATAGGGTTTACCAGCACCCACCAAGAACCCTCTTGTATGCTATACAAGGGGCTTATATGTGCTTGATCAAATTAAGGTAGCGAGATTCTGGACGAGGCCAGCAGGCAGTGAGTTCCTTAGAGACTTAGCCCTTGTGGACTTGGTGTTGCTGGTCGACACTAGAAGGTTTAGGCTTCCGTTTCTTGGAGTTTTCTAGTTTCTTGATGTAAGGGGCAAGGGGTTTGATTGGAGCACAGGGGTATCTCATCAGGGATGCTTAAACATGAATCCCTGAAACAGACTTTTAAACATCTGCAGTAGACATCTCAAACAGCCTTGCATGGATGTGCAAGCGGATGTAGAGCTTCAAGGTTTGGGAGTTTCGGGTTCTCGGATTTTTTGGAATTCGCACTCTAGGGTTTAGGGTTTGTATCGTTGGTGCAGCCAAACACAAGCTGCGAATCCAACAAGCAGCGCACCCAATCTCTGAACCCTAAACCCCTAGACGCCAAAACCCTAAACTTAACCCCGAAACCCCCAATGGGGTTTCCAACTAGTGGGCTTCTACTACAATATTATGTAAACGATCAGAACCCCCAGTAAGCACCCTAAACCCCATACAAGTTTTAAGGTATATCCCTTAATTAAGGGATATTGGAGTCTCTTACTATAAGAAGGAACCCTAATATAAAAAGGTGGGTCTATTCGGCTACAGGTAGACCCTGAAGATCCCTACACCCGGGGTCACAAAGCACCCTAAACCCCTACAATTTAAGGTATACCCCGAAAACCTTATTCTATTTATTAAGGCCCCTATGTTAGACCATGAAGATCCATAGACCTGGGGTCACAAAGCACAAGCCCCCGAAGGCCTCCATGTGGCGAACGGCACCTGGCCACAAGGCGCCAAAGGATGCCAGCGTGTCTTTGTGTCTTTGTTTTTTTTTTTTTTGAGGGCCTTTTTTCGACTGCACTAGTCTCTCTTTGGGCTGTGTCGGCTAGAGACTAGTGTGTCTTTGGGTTTAGGGTTTAGAGTTTAGAGTTTAGGGTTTGGGGTTTAAGGTTTAGGGTTGGGGCAGTTTCTGATTCATGGTTTATGTTCTCAGGGTCTAGGGTTTAAGGTTTAAATACAGTCCAAACCTTCCAAACCCGAAGCAATAGCCCCAAACCCGAACTCCATGCCCCGACTCCTAGACCAGCACAGCTTCCGTGACTTTCAACCCCTGAACCCCAAACCCTAAACCCCAAACCCTGAACCCTAAACCCTGAGCCCTAAACCCTAAACCCTTGACCCTAAACCCTAAACCCTGAACCCTAAACCCTGAACCCTGAACCCTAAACCCTAAACGAGAGGCCTTGCCAATGCACCGTCTTGTTCTTGAACTTTTCGTTGAATGCAACGGAAACCTCTGAAGCTCGACACTAGTAAAGGTACTACAGGGGCCTTAATATTCAGGGGTTCCTTTAAAGGGTTCTTAACAAAAGGTCGGATTAGGGATACTATAAGGGGTATTGTGGGGGTGTAGTATAGGGGCCTTAGCAAGTAGAATAGGGCTCCTAAGGGCTCTAGAAGGCTTCTATAATTTGGGGGCCTCAATCATAAGAGTAGGGTTTTGGGCGCAGTATACTATGACTATGATTATAATATATAAGGAGCCCCCAAAATAGAAAAGGCCACAAAACTATGCTCGGTCTTGAGGGGGGTCGAGTGTGCTTCGGGGCCTTCGAGGTTCAAAGTGGGCGTTGGGGGTTTCAGGGTTTACATCAACCCTCCGGCAAAAAAGCTTCAAATTGCGGGGCTTCGGCCTCCCAGGAGGCCTTCAGGGAATTTGGCATGACAGTTTCGAATTTTGGGCTGCAAGCAATCCAGACTTGGAGTATGCAATGTTCTTCGTGCTTCACAGGGATTGGGACTTTAGGAATGTTTTCGGCTCGGTGAAGAGAGGGGCCATCCGACAAGGGAAATCCCTACGACCGACACCAACGGCCAGGACCGGGAGTAGGGGTTTAGGGCTTAGGGAAGCCACAAATCAAAATTTTGGCCGCTGCGGGCTGGCAGTTCCAGCGCCCCTTCTCGGGGCGCAGTGTGGGCTGTGCTATCAGTCACTTGTCAGAAACTACCTCTAGTCTCCATTGTAATTCCTTTTTTTGGTTTAACCAGTTATATGTTAGGGATCCTATAGAGTAACCCCAAAAAGGAACTACAATGGAGACAAATGTTGGATTCTATTTGATAATAGGGGTGGCAATTAAAATATTTCCCGGGCCAGAATTTCCGGGCGCAAGAGGAGTTTAAAGGCGACGGCAGATTTGCCCCAACAACCCATCATAATTTTTCAATCGCAATAATAATAGGGGTGATAATTAAAATATTCCGGCTCCCAAATCCCGAAAAACTAGAGACGAGGCTAACTATTTACCAGAAACTCAAACAAACAGGACCCTAAACCCAGCCAGCAGAGTGCAGATCGGCACAAGCGACACTGAACTACTAGCTCGCAGAGTGCAGTTCCAGACTGTTTCAACTCCACCCGTCGGCAGATCCAATGGCATCCAGAGAGCTGTGAAACAGAAGAACTCAGGCTGCCTTAGGTGGCAGACCCAGCTCCAGACGCAGTCTCGGATTCCAGGAACTGCAGCAGCTAAACTTCAGGCTGGTTCCTTGTTCCAATTCTATAAAAACGGAGCCATTTCACAAAGCCAGCAAGGGTAACCCTTTGCAGCCCTTCCTTTGGCAATTATAAAAAGGGTGGCAATAATAAACTCCTCCGGGGGAGGGGCTCCCGATGGGAAGCCTTGCTTTTGGGAAAGCTATGAAGCCAGTGGCTTTGGACAAGAAGCCACAGGCTTTGGTATTCGAGAGCTGCAGGCTTTCGCAAGAAGCCAGGGACTCGGGATTGCAGGAACTAGACGCAGGCTTTTCTAATTAGTCTTTGCCAGGCGCAACATGGAATGACAGAAGCAGCTCGCCTGAAGAAGGCTGTGAGGTAGAACTTTCTGCGGTCGCCAGAGCTTGCTCCGACAAGATTACTTTTAATTATTACTACTATCACTACTATTACTACCATTACTACTACTACTACTACTACTACTACTACTACTGCTACTACTACTACTACTACTTCTACTACTACTACTACTACTACTACTACTACTATTACTACTATTACTACTATTACTACTATTACTACTATTATTAATTACTGTTACCACTAGTATACTAGCCCCGGACAAGGCCAGAGGTTTACTATTGCCACCCTGACCCCAAACCCTGCCCCAAGAGACCCCCGAGCAAAACAACCTCCGGGGGGGGGTCATTAAAACGACTCCAACATTATAGGTAGTCTAGCAGAGCAGCATGACACGAGCAGATTACTCTCGAGTGGAACAGCTTCGAGCGGTAACAAATGTTTCTAAACCGATCGGCTTGGGGCTTTTGAACGAGGAAGATGGTGGGTGGGAAGCTGATCTTTAAGCTGGAAGATTGCAGCCCCGAACAGGTCTTTGGTCCCAGCCGTGAACTAGGTCCAATGCATGAATTGGGTTCCCAAGGTAGGTCTTGAAGCCGCAGTCTTTGATGAAGTCCTGCAAGAGCTCGCCGTGACAGCTTCACGGATTGGATATACGGAAGAGATATGCTGCGAACACTCCTCTACTTTCGATTTCAATCTCTGCAGGATCCACCTTCTTCCCTGAACCCACGATTTCAACTAATGTAGACCGGAGGATTTTTAAACAAGATTGAAGGGTGTGCATTGTTCAACATGATGGGCCTTCCCGTGAGTGAAGCATCCTGAACCTCTTGATTCTGGAATCCTAATTTCAAGCCTAAAGCCCCAAACAGTCAAACCACCAATCCTCCCATGCATCCCAACGCGGAATAGTCAGAACAATCACGCACATGATCTGTGTACTAAACTAGTTTTGACTATCTGCTTCAGCTGGAATTACTTTCGTGTTGCTGCAGAATGAGCACCCTTTGGAAGAATAGCTATCCTACAAGAATTCGGGCTTGCGGCCAGGGCTTGGGGAAAAAGATCATGTCCCTGCACATCACGGATTTAGGAGTCAACAGCCCTGCCAAGCCCTGGACTTTTAAACCCTAAAGCCCAAACCACATTAATCCTAACACCCCCCCGGGCCCTTAAAGCCTAAGGCCAAAAACACATAAATCCTAAACCCCCTGGACCCTTGAAGCCCAAAGCCCAAATTCTGAAATGCTAAACCCCGTAAAAGGATATACCCCGAAGGGCAGAGCTACGGAAATTGAGTGTCCTCCCATCCTGGCGTTGCACGGCACAATACGGGTTCCCTCAGGTCCATGTACCCAGATAGTATTTATATACTTAAGCCTTAAGTCCCTATATAAGGACCACTTTCATGCCTAAGTGTACACTGCATGGTTACATTTAGTGACTTGAGTGTTTCGGAATCTGAACTCTGGGCTACACCTGGACGTCGGGTTGAAGCGTTTCGGGCAGAGGCTGCGCTTTAGGGCTTTAGGGTCCAAGGCTTTGGGTGTAGAGTTTGGGGCCTGGGGGCTACCGCTAGAGTAATAGGTGCCACATGCAGGAGGGAAGGTACTCGGACTAGTGCCATGCTACTGCCTTCTTGAGAAGCCGTTCCTCTAGGGTTCATTGATCCGACCTTCCACCCAGTTGGGCAGTTGTCAAAATTTTGGCCCCTTTTGGGGTACCCTACCTATTAGGATTATTAGGTGCCGTTCTTTCATAAGGACCCCCAGAAAGGGACCATAATTTTGACAACCACCCAGTTGAGAGTCCCTGAACTTCTAGGGTTTCAGCTGCAGGAGGCCATAGGCGCTGGTGCTCCACCGTGGTTCCTTTTTGGGGTTCCTATTTCGAACCCTATAAGGCCTCAAGAATGAACTACTATGGAGCCTATGGGTAGGCGCTGGTGCACCTGGAACCAGCTTTAGGTCCTTCGGCATTTATCGCTGCCCATCTAGACACTGGCGCACAAAAGCCGCCGACCGCAACCGCTAGAACCTGCATGCCCTGAACCTCAAACTCTATGACCTGGAAGCTGAAACTAAAAACGAAGCAAAGCCCCAAAACCTCAAACCCTAAACCCTAAACCCTAAATCCTAAACCCTAAACCCTAAACCCTAAACCCTAAACCTCAAACTCCTAAATCCAGACCCCAACAGACCTCAACCCCCTAACCCAAATCCCAAACGCCTCAGCCTGAAACGCAGCTCTAGGATAGTTCTGTCGAGGAGCGGCGGGAGTTTGCCCTTGAGCCCTACACCGGGAATACGACTGGGGAGAAGTAGGAGAACTACCGTTTCGGGTTTAGGGTCTAGGGTTTAGGGTTTCGGGTTTAATTCGCGTTTATGGTGTAAAATTTAATACCCAAACCATAGTCATAAACTCACACGACCCCTACCAACCCGACAGCCGACCACCAAGCACAAACAAGCTTTCGATTAACTATGACTAGCTCTCATTACTATCATCCGTATAGCAGCCACTATGGTGATGAAATGTGACGATGACGCTTAGTACTTTTACTAATCTAACCCGTGAACCCCGAAGCCGAAACCTAAACTGTAAGTTACCCCTATAACCTAAAATCCTAAAACCCTAAACCCCAAAACCCCTGAACCCTGCTTGGAGGTTCATGGGTAGTTATAAGTGGAGTTATAAGTCCCTGAGTATGGGTTATAAATATAGTTACCCCACATATAACTACCCATGAACCTCCAAACAGGCCCTTAAACCCTATACCTTTATAGAATCCCTATAGAGTCCTTTAAGGGGGCCTAACAGTTCCCTTACTTATAACCCCACTTATAACTACCCATGAACCTCCAAATAGGCCCTAAACCCTATACCCGTATAGAATCCCTATAGATCCCTTTAAAGGGACCATTAAACGAGCCCTTAAAACTACCCATGAACCTCCAAGTACTTCACGCAAATCGAGGCAGCCGGACTCAGCTCCGAAAGCTCCGTGCGCACCGCGGCCTCTATGCCCGTGGCCTCGAAGCCGGGCAAGATGGGGCTTAGGGTTTAGGTTTTAGGGCTTTAGGGGTTTAGGGCTTAGGGTTAAGGTTTTTAGGGTTTCGGGGCAGAATGGGGGCTATGGGGCTTAGGGTTTAGGGCTTAGGATTATTTTTATTTTTTTTAAAGTGCCATGGGCCTTTCGAACTGCAGATTCGGGAACGTCCAGCTCACTCTTGACGAGTGTGCACTGACAAGACAGGAAACCCTCTCAGAAGTCACCGAACTCAGCTAAGGTTTTGGGGTTTAGGGTTTAGGGGTTTAGGGGCAGAATGGGGGCTATGATAGCTTTGAGTGAGGCTTGATAGGATCTAATTTCAAGGACGTATTTAAGGGCTTCAGTTCTACAGTGTTTAGGGCGTTTAAAGTTTAGGGTTAAGGGTTACAAATCAGGGTTTAGTGAAGTTTAGTGGTTGAGGTGTTTAGTGTCTGTGGTTTCTTGTGCTGTAGGCCTGCCGCCCTAGAGTTATGTGAAGACCTTGAGGATGCAGGGGTGTAATGTAGAAGTCTCAATAATTACCTATACTATTCCTCAGGGTTCCTTATTGAAACAGATTATTCAACAATACGCCCCCAAACTCTATTCTAATTGTTAAGGCCCCTATAGTATGTGTTCTTGAGTCATTGGTCTGCGGTCTATTGTTTATTGTGCGGGGTCGGGAGTATGGGTTGCAGGGTTTGCGGTTCTGGATATAGGGCTTGAGGCCTTTCCTGCCTTCTAGGGCATGATTGAGCCTGGGTGGCGAATTGGGGCAGAAGGCAAACCTGAAGACCAGCAGCAGCAGCAGCAGCAGCAGCAGCAGCAGCAGCAGACAAAGCAGAACATGCACGGATCGGATTCGCCGCCACTACCAACAAGACCAACATGATTCATGACAGTGCTGACCATGATGATGGCGATGATGATGCTCAGCAAGCTTTGACGGTGCACCGTGCGGATAGCCACTACTAATGGTACACCAGCTATGTCTTGGGAATAAGTCTTCAGGGCAACTTCTTTTACTACCTTACCAGTACCACACTTCCAGCCGAACCGAAACAAATCCATGCAACCAGAGAGATTTACAACGAGGCAGCAAAATTCCAAGCAGGGCGTTTGCAGATCCTCCACATGCATTTGTTCAACAAAAACGTGAAGCCGTTGTACAAATAAGCCACTGCTGCACACATCGAATAATCCCTACATGTGTGCCAAGACTTCTCACCCTGAGCTCGACATGATGCAGTCTTCCCCGTTCCCCGTCAAAAAAACGCAAAAAGCTGTTACAGCCTATACCCCTAAACCCTAAACCCTAAACCCCTAAACCCTAAACCCTAAACCCAAACCAATGCCAGGTCACCCAAAGGATGTAAGCCCTAAAAACTCCAAGGGTCCAAAACCTAAACCATACCTGATCCTCAACTTGTGCACTCTGAGCTACCAAACCCTAAGAACACCCTGGGCTGGAACACCCCAAACTTACGCACATATATATATATATATATATATATATATATATATGTATATATATATATATATATATATATATACATATCACGCTAAGGTAAACCCCTCATCATCAACACCCTAAACTTACACCCCACACGCTCAGCCCTAAACTTAAACCCTAAACCTTAAACTTGAACCCAAACCCCTAAACTTAAGCCCCAAGGCCCTAAACCCTAAAAACTTAACACCCGAAGCCCTAAACCCTAGAACTTAACTCCCAAAACCCTAAACCCTAAAACTTGACTCCCAAAACCTTAAACCCTCAAGACTTAACCCCCAAAACCCTAAACCCTAAAATTTAACCCCCAAAGCTAAACCCTAAAACTTAGCCCCAAAAGACCTAAACCCTAAAACTTGAACCCCCGAAACCCTAAACCCTCAAGACTGAACCCCCAAAACCCTAAACCCTAAAACTTAACCCCCAAATCCCTAAACTCTAACACTTAACCCCCAAAGTCCTAAACCCTAAAACTTATATAACCCCCAAACCCTAAAAGCCAACTCTGCCCGGCTAAGCCAGGAGCTGGAGACGCCGATCTCCTGAACAACGACAAAGGTGGATGGGTGTTCTGCGGATGGTCAGTTTCAGTTTAGGGTTCAGGGTGTAGAGTTTAGGGAAAAAGGTGGTTGGTGCTCTGTTGATGTCATGTTGGGTTTAGGGTGTAGGGGGTAAGGGGTTTAATCACATTGGGCTTAGGGAGCTATTTAAGGGTTCAAAAGGGTTGAATAACGAACAAGGCGTTGGTGTTCTGAGCATGTGATTTTGGGTTTAGGGTTTAGGGATCTATGTAAAAGTTCAAAAGGGTTTCTATAACGATTTGGTGGCTTGAGGCAACTAGGTCCCGTAGCAGCCCACTGTTTAGGGCAACTCCCGAGCTCAGTAGGGGTTTGAGGGCTAGCACACGGCATACTGTATGGGTTACGGTAAGGATTCCTACTCAGAGGACAGGGCAGTATGTCGGCTAGGCTCGACAGTCGACATTTGAGAGATTCAAGGGTAAAAGGGGTTGCCGTCTATGTACTGCAAGGCTACGAGTACGTGGAGCCTCAGGGAAAGCACTCAGTAAAGGGACCAGCAGGCAACATGAACGGTATACGAGAATTGGCAAATTAATTACCGGTGCAGAAATGTAACAGGCGGATCGGCTGAGCTTCGGGTCGATAGTATCATCCGGAAACTACGCACATGAGTTGGATATTTGATCGTTCTCTAAGCTTGCCAAGCGCAGCTCGCGGAAAACCCTGGAATCTGCACAGTGACACAACCCCAAAGCCCTCGACCCCTAAAAGAACCCTTCCCCTACCAACGATCAAAAACCCTGAACCGGTATAAACCCTTACAAGCCCGAAAGCCTCTAACCACGCTGGATTTGAGAACCCCTGATGTGAGTGTTCAAGCTTCAGGAGATCGCTGGCTTCGGGCGTTTACTTGGAAGGGCAGGGGACTTAGTAAGTAGGTTATAAGTAGGGTTTTAATTGGGGTAACTCCATTTAGGGTACTTATAACTCTACTTATGACCTACTTACTAAGTCCCCTGCCCTTCCAAGTATGGTAAACCCCCAAAAGTTGGAAACCGGATTAAGGCCGACTAGTGCCGGGATTCCCTATACATTACTGTTAAGGATTGAGGCTCTTGGGTTTCCAACTTTTTGGCTTCTGCTGTAGGGTTGAGGAATAATTATACTGTTTAGCACAAGGTTTCGCGGGGCTTAAGGGATTCCCAATGCTGTTCGATGTAGTAGCACAAAGCCCTCATGCTCAATCTGTCTATCTGTCGATCCATCTACCTTTCTTTCGTTCTTTCGTTCTTTCTCTCTCGCTCTCTCTCTGTTTCTTTCTCTCTCACTCTCCATATATCTCTCTCTCTCTCTCTCTCTCTCGTTCCACAGGTTCAGGGACAGCTTCCGGGTTGTGGGCTTACGCTCGGGAGGTGTCGGCTCAAGGACAGGAAAACTTCAATAGCAAACTGATCCCTCGGCTATGAAGCACAAAACTGCAAGTGGAGGAGGCTCCTCATCCAGTGAATGCCACCGATGAGGCACATCATGGCCAGAAGTGCGACCACGTACTGCAGGGTTTGTGGTTTAGGGTGAAGTTTAGGGTTCAGGCTTTAGGAGGCCAGGAGGTGCGGATAACGAGGTTGCCACAAAGCTCTTCTACACTTTAGTGAAACTTTCCAAGATCCCTAAACCCTGAATCCGAACTCCCTAAACAGTAATCGCTGAAACACTAAACCCAAAACCCTAAACCTCTTGGGTTTTGTTGGAGGGTCCGAAGTGGAACGTCCTCTGAGGTTAGTTTGGCAAAGACTCCGATGTGTGGAGAGATCCAGGGAAGAGATTACGGCTTTAAGGTTTCAGGGTGTAGGGCTTCGGGTTTGAGCGCTTCGGGTTTGGGGTTTAGGCTGTGGGTTGCTGCACGTAGAGCTGACCGTACTGCAATCTTTGCCCTTCGAATCTCGGCTAAGGGTCCGGCAAAAAGTTGCACTTGGGATCTGCTGAGTTTGATAAGTATACCTCGGGATGATAGCGCTGCCTATAACACACATGCTAAGTTCTCCGAGTCTCTAAGTCAGGGTTGACGGCTACGAATTTACAAGTTTTACATCATCATTGGCCTCTATAGACACTAAAACCCAACAACTCAAAGCCTCAACCCTAAACCATAACTGTGGGCCAACAACACTACCGTGTTTAAGGTTCCTTGTTGTGACTTGTTCACATAAGCTCCTTATTGGGCTACATGTACCGACACTACCGCAGACTTTTGTGGGCTCTTGTTCCAAACCCTAACATGAAAATTATAGGGACCGTACAAAACAGTAGGCTTTGGCTGGCTCAGGTACTATAGGGGCCTTAATCATTAGAATAGCATTTTGGGGCCCTTTTGCTATACTGAAAGCAAGGAACCACCAAAATAGCCTGGGTAATAGAACCTTAGTACAGATCCCTTGTCAAACCCTTTCAGGATCCCTTGAAGGAGCCCTACTCTAATCGTTACCCTAAACCCTAAATCTTAACCCTAAACCCTGAACCTTAACCCTAAACCCTTAACCCTAAACCCTCAACACCGTCCTTGCGTGCCAAGACCATGGCGCAGCTACCGATCCGAAAGGACATGACCTGCCAGGACCCCCTTAAACTTACCTTGGTTGGTAGGGAACAGGGCTCCTTTAAAGGGATCTATAGGGTTCCTTTAAAGGGATCTGTAGGGGTTTAGGGTTCCTCTAAAGGGATCTTTACCTTTGGTTGGTAGTGAATGGAGGATACTATAAGGGATCTATAATGGGTACTATAATAATAGGGGCCTTAATAATCCTATAACTTACCTTTGGTTCGTAGGGAATGGAGGAGTGGGGTACAAGTATAACTACTATTACTACCATGGCTTCCACTCCCTGATAACCAGAGGTAAGTAAAGAGCCCTTTTGATGGAATCCTTAGTGCCCTTTTAATAGAGTCCCTAAAGGGCCCTTTAGATGGAGTCCTTAAAGGGCCCCGTAATAGAATACTTATGGCTCTCAATTCTGGGTATTTGGGTAGATTACCGGGTAGTTGAGGGGCCTGGGTGCATAGCGAGATAGGAGTGGAAAAACGTTACGTTAGGGGGGTGTTTACGGTTTTGAGTGTAGGAGGGCTTAGGAAGAAGTATTGTAGGTTGCATGGTTAATTTTGCTCCTTACTCGTTCTTCTACATGAACACAAATGCTAAGGATGCCAACAATATGTTTTTTTTGTGAACTTCCAACAGCTTAGGGTTTACAGTCTAGGAGGGTTTCGGAGATTGGTAGGGTTCAGGATGTGCAGTCTCAGGCCTTGGGACTCAGGGCTTTCGTTTGAGGGTCTAACTTCCCGGGAGGTTATGGTGTAATCTAGAGGCCTTAAGAACTAGAATAGGGTTTGGGAGGGCGCAGTATACTATTATAGTTAGAATTTAGAATACGGAACCCCTGAAATAGTATAGGCGTTTGACCCCTGTAATAGATTCTAGGCTTGAGCCTGGCAGGCTCATGGGTGAGAGTGAACCCCTTTTAACCCAAGCAGAGTCGACGGCTTGAGAGGGGTTCTTGCGATTGGACTCGACACCTTGACCCTGCAAACCCTGCTTCATAAATCATGCACAAATCCTACATCCGAAATCCAAAACTCTCAGTCCGAATCCCACCTGCACTCTGAATCCAGTAACTGTATCCTTGACATCCTGGAGTTTAGGGACCTTTAGGGGGGTAGGGGGAGGGGGGGTAGGGGGGCTTTCATGCCCATAATAAGGACCTAAAGATTAATTACGGCCAATTTAAAGAAGTATAATCCCCTACTCCCTCCCCCCTACCCCCCTAAGGATCCCTGTGATGGACTTATAAGTCCCATAAGTCCTACAGCCTTTGCTGGCCTCGTCCGTCGGCTTTGGCAGAACCACGCGCGAACGGGTCGCTAAAACCCGAAGGCACCGAGGGCAGTGGTGAACGACATCCTGACGAGGCAAGAAATGCAGATGCAAAGGGTTTGAAGGAGGTCCGACGGCTTGCTTTAATGTAGGGGTATTAAGTATTAACAGACAGAATAGGGCATAGGGTTTGGGGTCCCATTTACCATAACTAAACTTATAACTAAAAAAGGAACCCCAAAAATAGTACAGGTAATTAGACCCCTATTTTAGAGTCTTACAAGGGTGTTACAACGGCTTCGCAGGGTTTTGTGCGGGCTGTACCATGTTTTGGGGTTATTGCAAAGGTCGTTCTGAGGGACAGGCCGCTGGTAGTAACCTACCCTTGGAAAACCTTCTGACCAGCTTGGCAAAAAGTCTTTTGAATCCTTAACACCCTTGCCCTGAAGCGTCCATGCAGTAAACACGAAACCACCATACACGCAGGGTTTACTTGTGCAGCCTTGACATAAACTCAGACAAGGAATTTGCGTCTGAGTCTTCTGAAGCATTCAAAGGTAGAGGCCTAAGAACCATGCACAGAGTAGAATCAAGCCGTAAAGCCAAACCCCAAACGTTGTTATTGGTTTTTGTTCCGCCATTCCTTTGGGGTTTAGGGTGCAGAGTTCACCTTGGCTCATCCAACCCCCAGACCCCAGCCGGAAACGCAAAGTCTTCAATCCAAGATCCTAAGTGGCATCTCCATGTCGCAACAGCCTACTTTCAAAGCCCGACACTACAGCCGGACATAAGGGCCTTTTCAGGTCTGGAGGTGGCTGTTATACTGTAATACAAGGAGAAACTATTGCTAATCATCCCGGAGTTTTCGACTCGCTCCTTGAACAGCGGGTAGACGATTGGCACTATGCAGAGTGCCGCCTGGCTGCAGGGGGACGGGAGTTTGGCATTTTCTTGTAAAGGTTTAGCAATCGGACGTGGCTTTACAGGGCACAGTTTTACCGGGTAAGAACACAGCATGTGAACCATCATGTGTAAGACTGCTGCATCATGAGTGCACCACGGTGCACTGAATGTCGCTCATGCAGCGGAAGAAGCCACATTTCCAAAAACCCAAACCCTAACCGGAGACTCAAATGTCTGTTCGTTGTGGATTTACTGCCCATACTATCCCTTAGGGTTCCTTACCATAAAATTGTTATATATATATATATATATTGTGCAATATATCCCCTAAACCTTAAACCCTAAACCTCGAACACTAAACCCCACACTGTAAAACCTAAATCCTAAACCCAATACCCCAAACCCCAAACCCCCAAAGCCGATTCCAATCAGATCGACTGCAGGCGTGGCTTTTAGGTGCCCTCAGCGTCAATGATCACATGGACAGGGTAGGGGCCTGGGCTATATAGGGTTTAGGGGTGCAGGGCTCTCCTTGTGATGTAGTATAGGGGCCTTACGATTTAGAATAGAGTTTGGGGGTACAAGGAAACCCGAGGAGTAGTATAGGTAGTTATTGAGGCTTCCACATCGGCATCCCGTTCGAAACCCTTCCCTTGCTTCATGGCAGCATAACTCCCTGGGCTACGGATGCATCAAAAGCTGGACGGGGCCACCCAGTTCAGCACCAGGAAGAGCACCTGAAGCCAGAGTCTTGCATCTTTCCTCCCGAAATCACCAAAACTCCAAACCTCAACCTCACACAATCAACCATTAACATTATACGTCTCGGAAGGGGATGCTGTTTGCCTTGCGGCCTGCTTGCATGAATATGTTGGGCTTCGCCTCGTGCATTTAAGCTCTGTGGTGAGGGAAGCCGCAGGGAAGCCGTCTGTTTTCGTGGTGCGGGTTGAAGCAGTATTGGTCTTAACCCACTTCTAATGCTCGATACTGGTAGCGGCTGACTTACTTCCAACGCCACTTTCGTATTTCGCACGAGCAAACCGAACAAAACAAAGAGGCTCTGAGGCGGGTGCATCCGAGACACTGAGAGCTTATCAAGTCTACCTAGAGTAACCTATGTACCCTCTAAAAAGGGATGTGACACCCCCCCAATAAAAAAAAAGTGGCACGTTTAACTTACCTTGGTTGCTCTATTCGGCGTGGGGTGTTGAGAACATGGCCGCCAAATGTAGCGCTCTCAAGCCACTCACTGGCATCTACATGCCGGCTCAGCCAATTAATTTCAGAGGCTATACGGTTGGGGGAGTTCGAACCGTGCTCATCGCAGGGATGTCGAACCTTGTATGCATCGCAGGCTGGTAGGGAGGGTGTCTTCTGATCTCTCGTATCTACAAAAACGAAACCCCCAATCGGACTTCAGCAGTCAGAATGCAGCAATTGCGCAAGTGGCGCCATATAGTGCGTTGGCCACGGTTTCGGATTTTGCTCAACGAATCGTGCAGGAAATTGTGGACACTTCAAGATCACCTTGAAGGAGCTCATAGCATCAAAGGCCCAGGCTCACTCACATATTTTGAAACCATCGAAAGCCTTTCAGACACCAAGAGACCCGGAACAGAACAATTCTCGAATCCTTACCACACGAAACCCGTAGTAGCAAGCACCCCCAAAACGCAATGGCGTAAACCCCTAAACCCCTAAACCCTAAACCCTAAACCCTAGACCCTAAACCCTAAACCCTAAACCCTAAACCCCAGACCCAAAACCCAAAACCCTAAACCCTAAACCCTAGACCCTAAACCCTAAACCCTAAACCCTAGACCCTAAACCCTAAACCCCAAACCCCTACCACCCACTGAGGTCCTCACGAGACAAACGGCCAAAGTGACCCAGCTGCTCTCATGCTCAATGAAGGTAGTGATCTGCTGACCTCAGAGTTTATAACTGCTTTCACTGTTTTGCCCAGAGAGCCCACCGCCCCTTAATTAAGGAATATAGTTTAAATCATAATATGAAACCTCTTATGGTTTAAGGTATATTCCTGAATTAAGGGGTATTGGGCTCTCTGGGTGGGTTTGGGCCTGGCAGGGGGTCCCATTCAATGCATGGGAGCTTGTGGAGTGAACGGGAACACGAATCAGGCACGCTTCATTCATATGGGAGTTTCCGAACATAGTGGACCCTAAGATACTACCCTAAATAGTAGGATCCTTATTATCAGGACATACTTTGATGCCTGGAGGCTCCTCTAGTCAACCGGCCGGCAATCAAAGTAGCAGCACGTTCAGCGGGCCGAGGGACAGGTGTGAGCCGCGTATTAAGCCATTCCTAACTCAGCCCAAAGAGAAGTTGTGAACACGAGGCTTCCTGAATAAGCAGTGTGCTCGTGCATTGGTTCCGGGGGGGAGAAGAGCGGCAGCTGCGGCATCCATCATGTCCGACAGACCCGACTGCAGGTGCAAATGCTGCCTAGTTTTTTTACCCTCAAACGACCGCCGTTTCGGCGGTACAGCGTTCACTGTCGGGGTTTGGGGTTGATGGTAATGTTTAGGCTCAGCCAGCTTCCCTGACGGCTTGGGTAGGATGGCTGTGCAACAACACTGGAGGATGGTCAGTGTAGACTAGCATCTACGATCGTATGTGACTCCGCGGCATTTGGTGTCGCAAAAACACTGAATCGCAAGCTCCAGCTTTTCAACTTTGGCCAAAACTCCTAAGAACTCTGAAGCCAACATCGTTTGCACTCTTCTGCATACGTATGAACATGAAATACAATCACATGCATGTCCATGGTGAGAAACATTCCGCGCATATGTGTTTAGGTTACACATACGCACATAAGTGAGTACATCTTCATGAGCTTCTATAGTATATACGTCAGAAATACTGTACTAATGTTACTAATGATACAAAATCCTGCATTACCCACAACAAGGAATATACCACAATTCCCATAGTCGAATGTCCTCATTACTGTAAGGTAATGCAGGATTTACATCATCAGTACGAATCAATCGTACATGTGTGCTGGAGCCTAGTCTAGTGTGGCGTAGCCTCGCCTCGCCTAGGCTTGGATGGTGAAATGAAGTGCAAAACATGTGGGTAGGTGTCAAAATTAAGGTCCCTTTTTGGGTATCCAAAATAATAGGTGCTGTATTATTATAATAGTGACCCAAAAAAGGGACCATAGTTTTGACAACCACCCATGTGTGCATATTCGTACGCGCCTAGGTACAAGTAGTAAGGAAGGTAGGCAGGCACACATTTGTCGCTGTGCCGTCCTAGAGTGACTGAACTTCTGTACGGTCGGCTTAAGTTGCCTGGGGAACTGCCGCACACCCAGAGACTCCAACATCCCTCAATTAGGGAATATACCTTAAATTATGTTAGGATCCCTAATATGATTTAAGGAATATTCCTTAATTGAGGGGTATTGGAGTCTCTGGGCAGGTCCGGATACAGGCCCAAGTCCCTAAGATCGAATCCCCCGAGTGCCCGGCGACAATGTGGGCATGCTACCTTCACCGGGTTTTGGTCGAAGATGGGATCGTCTTCCTCCTGACTTCAGTTTTGAGTTTTGATGGGGTTGGAGTTAATGGTCCCCGGGATCAGGTTCAGAATTTTGAGGGTCTAGACACCGGCTGAATTTTAAGACCCCATCAACGGTTTTATGATTGCGCTTTGCAGGGTTCCTGCCTTGTTTGTCCAACCCGTCAGCCTCAAGCCTGGAAGTGTTGTTTGAAAGGAATATAGAATATGCGGGCCTTGATTATTGCCCGGGACATTCTCCCTACAAAGACACCCGAAATGCAAACTCACCAGAACTGAAACCACGCAAAACTACAACAGGCCCCTTCGGAATCAGAATACTATACGTCGCGAGCTTTTTATACTCCCATAGGATGCTTTTAAAGCCCCCTTGAAGTTCTTAAGGAAGCCTAGTATCACTATTCAAGCTAAACCCTAAACCCTTTTGCATTATGAGCCCCCCGGACCCAGAAAGTCCTCTTGGGCCGGTACAGCATTGTCGTCCTGTGGGTTTAGGGTTTAGGGTTTAGGGGGATTTTGCAAGTTTCCATCGGAATTTTTGAGGATCTTATAGTAATTCGATCAGTAAACCCTAAACCGATTTCTAGAATTCCATGAACACTTGTAGGGCATCTTTGGCGGGCTTTCCGGTGGCTTTCTAGGATTTTGAGAAGGCTACGAGTCTACGAGGATCCTGTGGCGCTTCACAGAGGCTTTCTGGTATATGCTTGCCTTAATTGCTTGGACCCTGGATAACGTTTGGGTAGTTGCCCAAATTATGACCCTACATAATAAGTGCCGTATTATAATAAACCCTAAACCCAGACAGGGACCATAATTTTGACAAGCACCCCGTTTAGAGTTCTGGCTGTGTCGGGGTGGACAAGCCTCCTTTGGATCCTAAGCGGAGTTTGGGCAAAGCAACCAGGCAGACTCCAAAGCAGGTACGAGTGCCACAGTTATAACTTACAGGCTCCAGTGTATTCGTCTGGTTACAAGTTACCAGTATCATACCTTACCCCACAATTTCGATTTCGCATAATCTACCAAACTACCCCGTCATTTTCTAATTTGTTCCAGTGAATTCAATCTAACTAGCATAATTCACCACATTATTTTCCATTTATCATCGTGTATACCATTCCTTTCTAGCTTACTTACCCCATGTTGACAGATTACGAACCCCTAAACCCTAAACCCCTGAACCAAACAACCCTAAACCCACGACTTCGAAACAGGTCCTTCTTCTCTTTGGGCACCAGGTACGACATGGCAGCGACTCACAATCTGCTTACCAGATGCACGAAGGACGCATACCCTAAACGCTAAGCCCTAGCTTCTTTGGCTATGGATTACAGGTTCCTGCGCCGGCTTGTCAGCAATGTCCTTAAGCTCCAAAACCCTAAACCCCAACCGGCTTGACAGTAAGGCCGAGAAACTTTTACTTCAAACACAAGAACATGCCGTGACGCTCCAGCCGCGCACCCTAAACCCTAAACCCAAAACCCTAAACTGTTGCTTGTCTTTCCGCGCGGTGTCCGCAGTCTCCCAAAATCTGCTCGTGCTGCAGTTGAGCCATGCACAGACGCATGGGTGGTTGTCAAAATTAGGGTCCCTTTTGGGGTCCCTATATTTAGGATACGGCACCTATCATTTAGGGTACCCAAAAAGGGGACCCGAATTTTGACAACCACCCACATGACGGGTTAGACCGTGAAGGAAAAATCCAACAAAGCCCAATCTCTCACACCTTACGTTGCTGTCCTTTGACAACCATGGGTTATATAACTTATATACAGAGCATTGTAGCCCAAAGACTAGGCTTCTGAGCTGCTAGGAACGAAACACAACAGCATCCGCTGTAAAGACAGGACGCTGGTGCTGACAACACTGACCTTATAACCCCTAAACCCCAACGGTTGAACCCTCGTCAACTGACGATGATGGTGCTGCTCGATCTCAAACCCCCAAGCGATGTCGAGAGCCTAAACTACTAAACGCCCTAAGTCATTTCATGTTAGAATAGGCAAACAGTCCCAAAGCTACCCCGGCCCGTGGCACGAGAAGTCGACCTTTTGCGCCTGCGGAGGGGAGAGTTTCAGCCGCGGCCCGCGCCTGATTCACTCCTCCTTTCCTTTCCTGAAGCTAGTTTTGGGCTGCGAATTCCAGATTTTGAAAGGAGTCGGGGATTTTGGTGTAGGGCTTTGAGTTTAGGGTTTACGGGTTTAGGGTTTATAGGGTTTGGTGTGGGGTTGTAGGTCGTAAGAGCTTGCATCGGGTCTTACACTGATGCGGTTTGAGGGCTTTCGACCGGAAGCCATCTGGCGTGAAAGGCTTCATGACGAAGGATCTCAAAATAGTGATTTCCCGACAAGCTCTGCGATATGTGGGTTTCAGACTGGCCTTTCGTACGGATGCTTGCAATATGCAAGGCGTATATGGCTTATGTCATCAGAGGACTCTAAACACTTCTTATCCTCTACGTCAAGTTTAGGAAAAGTTTTTGTTTGAAGGGTTTTGGTTTAGAGTTTATGATTCAGCTGCTCCAAGGTCCATCTTCGAAAGCACTGTTAATCGGGTTCAAGGCAGTTTGACAGTGGCAACTGTTCTTCTATCATACCTTACTTCCCAATACCCATGATTGTATGACGTCTCACGTAGCCCCATACAACTGCCAGGATTGAGCTTCAGAAACGAAAGATACACAAGATAGACCCTAAACATGCGACTCTTGAAATGCAGAGATCCCGAACCACTGACCCCGAAATCAGGAACTAACCCCTAAACCCTAAACTCTAAACCCTAAACTCCTGAACCCCAAACTCCTAAACCCTAAACTCCTCAACCCTAAACTCCTAAACCCTAAACTCCTAAACCCTAAACTCCTAAACCCTCAACTCCTAAACCCTAAACTCCTAAACCCCAAACTCCTAGACCCTAAACTCCTAAACCCTAAACTCCTAAACCCTAAAATTCCTAAACCCTAAATTCCTAAACCCTAAACTCCTAAACCTTAAACTTAGAGAAAGACTTGGGAGCAAATCCCAAGCTTCTATTTCGGACACGCACTCGGAGCTCAGAGAGGGCTTTAAAGGGACCTCCAGAAAGTTGGAATATGGATTAATGGTAGGATCCCCTATAATTTACCTTAAAGGGGTTACGATAATGATATAATGATATTCCAACTTTCTGGCTTCTACTGTAAGTTTGAAGCTAGCGAAGCTGTGGGCCTCACTTGAAGGGTCAAGGGACTTAGTAAGTGGTCATTTGCGGGACTTATAAGTACCATAGCCGCAATTAGGGTCCCTTTTAGGGTACTTATAAGTCTACTTACTACCCACTTACTAAGTCAAGGAGAGGAATGGATATAAGAGTCTCATGCTTCAGGTGTTGTGCGTGCCGATTGTGGAGAAATTTGCCGACTTGATCTGAAAGTTGAGTTGCCATGTGTCTTCGAGGTCTTGTTCTAGCGACCGGCGAGGTCTAGTAAAGCAGATAGAAACAAATAAAGTATAATATGAAATGTAATATATGGTCAAAATATGCTTACAATGTAGTATCTTATTACAATCTGAAATATAAGATCAGAAAGTGGAGCCGAAGCTTGCAAGCCGAGAACAAAACTGACACTGCAGCTAGCTAGATCAGCGGAACTTTCCGAATTATCAAGCTTCAAACTGGATCACAACCTCAATCCGCAAACCTTAGACACGACTGACCCCCAGCAAATGAGATAGAGCCTTCGCGGAAGGAGTCCAACA